>CM055074.1:31048645-31067603 GCA_029204045.2 Tillandsia leiboldiana | reverse complement strand
ATTTGGTAGTAGCGGGTTTTTAGCATGCCATGTTAGCACATAGTATTTTACGAGGATTGATCATTCGAGGGGACAGGATATTATATCTATGTGCGGGTTATACTCTGAGGAGTTATTATGGATTATGGATCATGGATTTTGGGCAAGTGTAGTCCATAGATGATTTTGGCATGAGTTTATATTTATGTAAAGCTACTATCGATTATACTTCCTTTTTCTTGCTTGAGGACAAATGCATGCTTGTATGGACATATAGATAGGCCATCTTTTACTGCTACACTTTCATATTGGGACTTGACTTAGGAGAAACCATCTTTGCTTCTTTTCTCCTTTTTGTCAGTCATATGGTTCATGTTGCTCGGGTTCGAGCAGGGATTTGGGATAGTATAGCTGGGATTTTGGTGTCGGGGATAGGTTGTACCAGATTGTGGTAGGCAGGGTGTCCGGCGACCGCGGATATTGGGCGGTTGGCCGGGTGTGGGTTGTTGCACCAGGTTGTGGTTTGTGGGGTATTACGGCAACCGCGGATATTGGGCGGTTGACCAGATATTTACTTATGTATCGATTGGGTATCAGATTTCTCTAGTGGACGGGGTTTTCCACTTATTGAGTACTTTGGCATTTGATTGAGATTGGGTCTTTCTTTAGTGGATGGGTTTTCCCACTTTGATCAGAGTCGTGATCCAGTCCTGCTATATTGAGATACTTGACAGAGATACTGGTTACTGAGACACTTTACTCATGTGGGTCGCTCCCCTCGAGTGCCACTCCGGAGGTAGGCTTGACCGAGCCGTGTACCGGTCCGTTACTTATATTGAGATCGAGCCGTGTGCTGATCAGTTACTGAGTTCGACAGCAGAGTAGGCAGTACCGGGTTCCATACCAGTCCATCTGATTGGGTTTATATCAGGCATGTACCTTTATGGTTGCACTCGTGTCAGGGGGCTGAGTGGAGTCTAGTAGCTGTGTTTAGACCAGTGCTAGTGTTGTAGGGAGCCGTTTGGTTTGACGGTGGTCCCGTGTCGTTGAGAGTACTTTGACCGTTGTGTGAGAGGCTGAGCATCTTGAGTCTATTCGTTCTGAGAGAGTGTGTGGATTTCGACTATAGCCTACATGAGCCACTATTCGATAGCGAGTTAGTCCATTTGGACGCCCTACGTAATTCCTGCCCGTCAGCCAGCGGCGGTTGTAGGTGGGCGCAAGTTTGACTGGACCCGATGTGGCAGTTAGCTCGATTGGGTCGATTGAGCACCTCGTGTGCGAGTGTTGCATATCTTTATCAGAGTTTCCCCATTTGAGCATTTAGATAGAGGCATGATAGCTGTTGAGTGTCTCCAGCTTTCTTGTTCAGTTTCTATTGTATTTGTTATCTTATGCCTCTAGTGGACTTAGTGGGCAGATCGTCGGGCCTGGCGGTGGTACCCACTGAGAACTCCCTTTTTGGTGTAGTTCTCACACCTATTGAGGGTTTTCCCCCTCCCTTTTCTTTCTCTCCTTTGTTTTGCAGAGTCTTAGCTAGTGTTGCTGATTCTGCGGTAGTTGTGCGGGGCAAGGGAGTCGCGTGCTAGATCCCTACCCGTCTGGGGAGAGTAGCGGTACCCCTACATTGGAGATCCTGAGTACAGTCAGTAGATCAGTTTATTTCTGCTTTTGAGAGATTATTGTATTGAGAGCCTGTACACTGATGTTTTATTCGAGATACCTCCCTGTTGAGTTCTGGGTTTTGTATTTGAGGATATTGTATGATTATCATTTTGGGAGATGGACATTGTTATTATTTCTTGTTGTACGGTGGTTGGTTTTAGTTTTACAACAGACTTTATTTATAGCTCTGATATCTGTTTGGCATAGGTGGCGGATCTGTTGGAGAGCCCGGGTCGCAGTTTCGACCCCGGGGCGTGACAGATTAGGGTGGTATCAGAGCCTAGGTTGTAGGTCATGGTGGACTTAGAAACCCTAGGCTTGTGGTTGGACCCTAGGATAACTTCGTGAGAGTCGTGATTTGTAGCGAGAGTCCTGATTGAGTTTTACACCTCTCCCAAGGGACGGGATGAGTGATTGGCATGTTTATTCTCCTAAGTGGTTATGTTTGCTGCAGACAACATAACGCTGCGGAATGGGTAACATGCTCTAGACTTTCGCTGGATTTGGTCGAGCGTTGTTGTGTGATGATTTATGGTTTCGTCGTGGCGAGCGGTGTCTCCCCGACGCTGGGTTTGGGACCCTTGTGTATCCTGTCATAACAGTTGAGCTTGACCGGTTGGTTTTGGGCCGGATACCCGGATTGAGGTCAGAGAGCTCCGGACCCAGATGACAGGATTGTTAGATGCTTACCAGCGGCAGAGTGAGCAGCTGGTCTAGGTGACACAGTTGTCGGAGCAGTGGGCAGCCCGACAGTGCTTTCCTTCTGAGACCACCTGGTTGCAGTATCCTCAGCGGCAGTGATTTCTGTGGCGCCGATGAAGCGAGTAGCCCCCTCCGTGCCAATGTTTAGTGGCGAGGCACCGAGGCAGGGTGGATAGCTGACAGCAGATTGAGCTATGGTCTTGATCGGTCTATTGAGCCAGTTTTGGCGGTCGAACCACCCCGATTCATAGGTATGAGCTTGGAGCCTTGGGAGGCTGAATCGTGGTTGGTGGTGATGGAGAAACTATTTGAGAGCTTCCCTGTGCCGAGAGTTTATGCAGTTGTTAAACTGCGCGCTCCAGGTTTCGAGGGACGAGGCGCATCGGATACGTGTGACTGGGAGAGGATTGTGCCAGGATACCTTTCAGTTTATTTGGTCCCTCCGTTTTGGATTTAGGATGCCTCGTTGGAGTGGGCATTGTGAATGGAGCGTGGCATTGCAGTTCCTTTGGATAGGGATTTGCCGCCAGAGGCGAGTTCTGGATAGAGGCGCTTGGCGCTAGGTGATGGAGGACAGATCGGCCGGCAGAGGCATTTTTGTTTTCCTTTCCAGGATGGTGGATATATTTGTGGATGGTTAATGTAAAGCTTACCCAAGGGAATGTTACCCTTTGTGATTGATAACATGTATGTTGTTAAGGAATTGTGTTTTGGCGTATTTCGTGAAAATGGTTAAGTCTTGAAGATTGAAGATGAAGAAGTTTGGATCATATACCTCAATCTCAAGTAAGAAGAATTTAAAAGGATCAGGTACGTTTAACTAAATAATTTTGGTGATCCGAATACTTCTTATAGTGTAGAAACACTTGGATGGATTTTTAATCGAATAAAAATAAAAAACTGGACATGTTATATGTTCAAGATCCGGAACAGGTAACTACAGTCCGGACCCCGAACATAGGGTAGTTCATGCGCAAATCCAGTCCGGAACACATTGGTTCAGTCCGGACCCCGAACGTGGATTTTGCAGAAACTGCATGAACAGTCCGGACCGTGGATCTTCAATCCGAACCCCGAACATGTGTTTTTCTGGAAATAGTCTGTTTAGCTACGACAGTCCGGACCGCAGTATTCCAGTCCGGACCGTCGTCCTGAAAAATTTCAGATTAGGTTAGTTTTCGATTCTTATCCTCTTCCAATGGTATCTAACCTATAAATAAACCCTACGATTCATTTTTTAGGGTGAATCCAACAGAATCTGAAATAAGTTTTATCTCTGGGAAATGAATGAGAAAAATTAACGAAGATAAACTTATTAATCCACATATAGAGAAGAAAGGAAATAACTAGATTAATTCTATGTTTCTTCATCTATATTAATTAATTTGATTCTAGGTTTTCATACTCATAATTTGAGTAGAATCAAATTAATGAATACTTAGATGGTATTTTCGATCTATCTTTGATCTAAGTATTCGGCGGATTATCACCACCCAAAAACAACGATTTTCCCAAATCGACGCGTGGACTCGCGTGGCCTTGTGGATTCAAGGTGCTACCGCTCTCGTGGATTCGGAGCGAGGTACGTTCGTGGATTCGAGTCGTACTACTGGGTGAAGACCGTGGATTCGGTCAGACGTCGTGGACTCGACGTTGGACGCCATGGATTCGGCGTTGGACGCAAATCGTGGATTCGAGGCGCGTTGCGGAGAGAGCGGAGAAGATCAACTCGGAGCGTATGGAAAAAGGATGAGTCGTCTGTGAGTGCATTATATCACCTTTGTATGTGTTATAATCTTAGTTGATTTCACCGTGTTATCGGTCCCGTGGTTTTTTACTCCTGGTTCTGGAGTTTTCCACGTAAAAATCTTGCGTGTTATTTTCATTTCCGCATTGGGTTTTTATTACGCAAAGATTTTTGAGTGTTTATCGTTTACACCTATTCACCCCCCCTCTAGGTGTTTTTTTCCCTATTTAGATCCTTATTAAAGAGGTGACCCAACAATTGGTATCAGAGAGGGAATAGGGTTGTAAACAATGGTTGAAGGTGGAAACATCAACAGACCCCCGTTCTTCGATGGAACAAACTATGCCTACTGGAAAGTACGGATGAAAGCCTTTTTAATGTCCATCGATGAATGGGTATGGCAATCTATCGAGTTAGGATGGTCAAATCCAACTGAAGTTATTGTTGATGTTCACACCATCAAACCTAGATCGAAATGGACCAAGGAAGAGATTGACTCATCTTCTTACAATGGCAAAGGAATTAACGCCTTATTTAATGCTTTGTCGCAAACTGAGTTCTCTCGCGTCTCGGCATGTGAGACTGCGAAAGAAATCTGGGATGTTCTTCAAGTTACACATGAGGGAACTAACCTTGTGAAGATTCAGAAACTGCAAATGCTTACGAGCAAGTTTGACTCCATTTTCATGGCAGAAAATGAATCTTTCACAGATTACTATACGTGATTGCAAGACATCGTGAATACATGTGCTAACTTGGGAGAGAAAATTCCAGAATTTAAAATTATAAGAAAGATTTTAAGGACTCTTCCTGAAAGATTTCGTTATAAGGTTACGGCCATTGAAACTATTAAACACCCGGACGAAATCCGTGTAGAAGAATTAGTTGGTTCATTACAAACATATGAAATGACATTTCCTACTAACTATTCTTCTGGAAAAGCATCCTCTTCTAAGTCTTCAGGTTTTGCGTTGAAAACAACAAAAGAAGAAGAGGCGGATTCATCCTCCTCAGACGATGACGAGAACCTATCTATGGAGGACTTTGAGAAGCAACTTGCTCTCTTGATAAGAAAATTTTTCCGAAACTTTCGAAGGGGTAATTCAAGTAAAACTTCATCCTTTGTAAAGTCGAAGAAAGGCAAAGGTTTTTCAAGCCACAAGTCAAGAAAGCAAGAGAGTTTTTCAAAGGATAAGAAAATTTCAGAGGGATAAGTCCAATGCTTCAAGTGCCGAGGGTACGGCCATATCTCAACGGAGTGTCCCAATAAGAATCCGTCAAAGAAGAAAGCGATGCAAGCCGTCACTTGGGATGACACCTCAACGTCAAATGAGTCATCTTCCAGTGATGAAGAGAATAACGCAACGGCGTTCCACGCGTCCACAACTTCACCTTTTGTGTGCTTTATGGCAAGTACATCCGATTCATTGTCCAACTCCTCCCAAGTTGAAAAGAATGCAACGGACAATGAATCGAGCAACTCCGAAGGTGAAGACTTTGCTTTTGCCTACCATAAACTTTTAAAGGATTCAAAGAAACTAGCAAAGCAAAACAAGGGGTTGAGAGGGAGATTGCAGGATCTCGAAGAAGAAGTAAAAAGGGCAACTTCTCTCTCAACCGGTCTTGAAGTGGAAAGGGATAACCTTATAAAAGCAAATGCTTCACTTCAAGAGAAAAATGAGTATTTCGAGAAGGAACATGTAAAAATGGTTGATAAAGCTGGTTACTTCTTGAAGCTCTACTCCGAGGCTCGACAGGAAAAAATGGAGATGACGAAGACCATTTTCCAACTTAAAGATGATTTAAAGAGATTTTCTTCTGAAAGGAGCAAGTTGGATAAGATGCTTGGTCTTGGTCAAACAAACCGTTTCGGCCTTAGATACAATCGAACTGAAGACAATCCTAGTTCGGTTGGGACAGTTTTTGTGCCCCAATCGGTAACTTCTCCTCCGATGACGGAATTCACTACAATCAACGATAACAATCTTACCTCACCTACTTCGGGATCGTCAAGTACAAAGGTATGTTTTCGTTGTGGTTTTGCAGGGCACATACGAAGAAATTGCAAGATTGGAGCGAAACGAACAAATCAAGCACCTCTTGCAACTACTACCAATGAGTTCACTCCCCGGAAATCAAAGAAGGATTTTTCAAAAGAAAAGAACATTGGTAGTACATTAAACAAGACGACGACGTCAAGGAAAAGCGGTGAATCAATCAAGACGCTTTCACCTAGGAGAATAACTTCACAATCATTGTCGACGCAGTCCAAAAAGGTTTGGGTGCGCAAAAGTGAAATCTTCCCTTGTCTTGTTGTTCATACCTCTTTACACGCTTATGACAACTCGTCTTGGTATCTGGATAGTGGATGTTCCCGTCACATGACCGGTGACAAAAACAGTTTTCAAACTTTAGAGAAAATCTCCGGATGATATGTTATTTTCGGAGACGGTCGTTCTTCCAAAATTGTTGGAAAAGGAACAATCGCTATTCCAGAAGGCCCAGTTTTGAACAATGTCTTATTTGTTGAAGGCCTAAAGACTAACCTCATTAGTATAAGTCAACTTTGTGACAATGGTTTCTAAGTTAATTTTTCTTCTGTAGAATGTATTGTAACTGATAAGGACCATGTATTCTTTTTGAAAGGGGTTAGGTCAGAAAATAATTGTTATGTTGTTTCAAACAAAATTTCTGAAAAGTGTAACCTAGTTTTTTTAGACAATGAAACTCTATGGCATGAAAGACTAGGTCACATGAATTTTAAAGAACTAGCAAGGATTTCAAATAAAGACGTGGTTAAGGGGGTTCCTAAACTTTCTTTTGAAGATAACATTGTGTGTGGAGGTTGTCAAAAGGAAAAACAATCAAGGGTTGCACACAAGAACTTAAACCACGTTGGTACCAATCGGCCCTTGGAATTACTGCACATGGACTTAATGGGGCCGACTCGTCAACCATCTTTGGGAGGTAAATGGTATATTTTTTTTTTTTGGTTGATGATTTCTCTAGATATTCATAGGTAACATTTTTAAAAGAGAAAGCGGATATTTTCGATTCTTTTCATGAGGTCTGTCATCGTATTATGATTGAAAGAAATGAAAAGATCGTTCGTGTTCGAAGTGATAGAGGTGGATAATTCATTAATTCTAAATTAATTGATTTTTGCACTTCCAACGGCATAAAACATGAATTCTCAGCACCCTATACACCTCAGCAGAATGGTGTAGTCGAGCGCAAAAATAGGGTTGTTCAAGAGGTGGCGCGTGTTATGCTTCATAGCCGGAAACTCCCGTTACATTTTTGGGCTGAAGCTGTGAACACCGCCATCTATGTAATTAATCGAGTGTGTTTGCGCCCGGGAACTTTAAATACACCATATGAGCTGTGGTTCTGTAGAAAACCGAATATCAAATATTTTCGTATCTTTGGGAGTCGTTGTTATATTTTACGTGATCACGAAAATCTTGGTAAATTCGACTCTCGAAGTGACGAAGGGATTTTCATGGGTTATTCTACAAACAGTAGAGCATATCGGGTATTTAATTTGCAATCTAAAACGATGGTAAAATCTATAAATGTTAAAGTAGATGAAGCTTTCCATTTTACATCTGATAAATCTACCCCTGATATGTCTCTAGATGATGATACTCCTGTAAATGCATCTTCTCATAATAACTCTTTTGATAAAGTTGATGCATCTAATGGTTCTTCTAGTTTATCTGAAATGCAGGAATCATCTCATGTACCTCCGAGTACTCCGTTACCTCAAACGCTACGGATCTCCAAGGATCATCCGAAATCGAACATTATTGGAGACCCACAAGAAGGAGTCAGGACTCGGAGACAGTTGGTTTGTGGAGTCGCATGTTACGTCTCCATGGTAGAACCAAAGAACATCGATGAAGCTCTTCAGTATGACTACTGGATTGAAGCAATGCAGGAAGAGCTCCATCAGTTCGAAAGAAACAAAGTCTGGGAACTAACGAAGCCACCGAAGCAACACAATGTGATTGGTACTAAATGGATTTTCAAGAATAAGAAAAACGAGGATGGTACCATCATCAGGAACAATGCACGTCTAGTTGCTCAGGGCTACTCACAAATTGAAGGTATAGACTTTGATGAGACATTCGCCCCGGTAGCTCGTCTCGAGTCGATTAGAATTTTGTTCGCAATTGCTTGTCATTTTAAAATCAAACTCTTTCAAATTGACGTTAAGAGCGTGTTTTTAAATGGGTTTTTGAACGAGGAAGTTTATGTGGCTCAACCGAAAGGTTTTGTAGACTATAAACAACCTAACCATGTTTTTCGTTTGAAAAAGGCTCTTTACGGTCTAAAACAAGCACCGCGAGCATGGTACGAAAGGCTAACAAAGCACCTATTGGAAAAGGGCTACACTCGAGGGGGAGCAGACAGGACTCTCTTTGTGAAACATTATCAGGATAATTTCATTGTAGCACAAATCTATGTCGATGACATTGTATTTGGTGCAACGAGAGACAATGATGCTTCTAAATTCGCGAAAACCATGGAAAGCGAATTTGAGATGTCTATGATGGGCGAACTGACATACTTTCTTGGATTGCAAGTGAAACAAAATGATGAAGGCATCTATTTGTGCCAATCCAAGTATGCAAGGGAGTTGGTGAAGAAATTTGATTTAGAGAACTCTAAAGACTTTCCGACTCCAATGGGAACTAGCAATAAGGGATTAGGAAGTGAATCTCTTAATGAAAGTGTAGACGAGAAGCTTTATCGCAGCATGATTGGAAGTCTAATCTACCTCACGGCTAGTCGCCCGGATATATCCTTTAGTGTTGGGATTTGCGCGAGATATCAATCAGCACCAAAGGAGGTTCACCTGAAAGCGGTGAAAATGATCATCCGGTACGTCAAAGGAACACTGAACTTCGAAATTTGGTATCCTATGGGAACAACGCTTGATATTATAGGATATTCAGATGCCGATTGGGCAGGATTTGTGGATGATTGAAAAAGTACGAGTGGTGCATGTTTTTATCTTGGCCATTGCCTTGTTGCATGGCATAGTAAAAAGAAAAACTGCATAGCACTCTCGACTGCCGAAGCGGAATATATTTCAGCGGGTAGTTGTTCAACTCAACTCATTTGGATGAAAAGCATGTTGAGCGACTTCCGAATTTCAGCAACTTCGGTAACTATTCTTTGTGACAACACAAGTGCTATAAATATTTCTAAAAATCCTGTGTTGCACTCGAGAACAAAACACATTGAACTTAGATATCATTTTCTAAGAGAGCAAGTTGAATCAAATTTACTTCAAATTTTCTATATTTCAACTGAGGATCAATTAGCTGACATTTTAACAAAACCTTTGGATCAAAAACGGTTTATTCATTTACGTAAAGCAATTGGAATGCTTTCCTTGAAATAACACTTTTTGAAATCATTGCTTAGGTTAGGTTTTGTTTTGTGTTTTTGTTCCTTATCTATGTTTGTACATAGAACATTAATTGAGCATATGTAATTCACTTTACTTGCATCCTTTCATATATTTTGAAATTTATTATGCTTTGGATATCATAATAATTCATTTGATGCAATGATCATTTATGTCAATTAAGTTATCTTTAATTGATCAAAGTCAATTTCTCTCTCATATGATCTCTTGGTATAGTTTTTATCATATTTGAAAACTGAGTTAAGTATGAAACTCGAGATCAATTTTTGGTTGAATACCTTATATCCCAAATAATTGATAACCAATTGAGGGGGAGTTTGTTAGAATATTTATGCTCATAAGATGTGGAAAGAGTTACATCCCATTGAGGAGTGTGAAAACTACCACCACATGGAGGAAAGAGCTACCACCTCGGTCGTCCGAGTATTGTGTGCAGCTACCACATGTATACCAAGCATGGTTTTTCAAGTTGATAAGATAAAATACTTTTTGGAATACTTGACTCTGTCAAATTCCAAGGTTGGTATAAGGTAGGGATTTTATTGAAAGATGCTCAAAGAGCCACTCCTTACGACAAATTGATTAGATATATTATCTAACATATTTGGGATTTCAAACATCTATTGATCTTGGTACTTCATTTTCTTTACTATGCTAATGATTTGATAAACGCATTACTCATAAGATAAAGTTAGATGTGATTGAACTTGTTCAACTTAAAAGGTTTTAATTTTTATAAATTTTCATTTCATTTCTTGGATATTATTGATAGATTTTGCATAATCTATTTATTTTGATGTGAAATGATGATTTTTGTTTAAAGTTGACATGCAAAAGTTCTTACAATCTTTTTCTGGTTTTTCTGGAATTTTTCGAAATTTTTCTAAAGAAAAAGTTGGAGCCGATCCGGACTGGAAAATCCGTTCCGGATCCCGAACGCAGGAAATTCCTGCGGGTAGACGATCCGGACTGGATTCATGAGGCAGTCCGGACCGCGGCTAGGATTTTATAAGAAACAAAAGGGATTTGATTTCTTTTTACAACAATCTTTTGTTTCCAAGTCTCCAGAGCTTCTATCTCTAGAAATCATCCAATTCGGAGCATTTTCAACTAGAGTTCTTCGAATAAAAGTGAGTTTTCATGATCAAAACTTCGGTATTTCACAGTTTTTCTCTATTTTGCTCAAAACGTGAATGAAATCATGTAACTTTTTCATTTGAGACTGGTTTTTGATCAAATTTCTTTTGAAATAAGAACTCTGTGTAGATTAATTTTGTTTATATGCTTGTTACTCTCTTGATTAATGAATTTTTAGGCTTCGATTTCTGAAAATTTGGTTTTAGGGCATATAATAGGAATTTTTGAAAATCATGGGATTGATCTATTTTTAAAATTTCTTTTGCAAAACTAATTTGATTCCTAGTCTCTCTACATGATAATGATTGTTTAGGTACAATTTTTCAAAATTTTGAAAATAAATAATTTTTCGTGTTCTTGAGTTGTTGCTCGCAGGACCTTCTCATTCACAAGAATTAGCAGAGATGGTGTTCACTTGGATAATCGTTCTTCTGACTGCTATGGTTCACACTAGAGCAACGAACAAATTGAAGAGAGCAAAGAAAACTCAACGAAGAGGTGAGTTTGTCCTCATTAACGACTATGAGACGGAATCGGATAAAGACGATGTGAATTGGGATGAATTACTAGAGGACGACACAACGCCTGTCAAGACAAAAGAGAAGTCCCCTAGTTCGCTTAAGGAAAAGGAAGCACCGACTTCTGTGGAAAAAGGCAAAGCACCAATGCCATCATCATCTATCTCGGTGAAACGAAAGAGACTAGCTCGACGGTTAGGACGAGCACGAGGGGTCGAAATTAACGAACCAATAGTTCCTGATTCACCACCCCGTGAGGAACAAGTGTTCGTTAATGCAGATCGTCTAAGGGCATTTGAGAATCGAGAATGCATTGGCGAAAGGCATGTTAATATTGGGGCTCTTCGAGACCACTCACCAGAGTTTGGTAATTTGATTGAACAAGCCAATCTTCTTCAAGTATGCAGATTCCCAGAAATTCTTGGATATTATTTGCATCGTGTAAGGACCTTCTACACAAATGCACGGCACCTTCAAGAAATTAAGACGGTCCGATGGAGTTTACACGAATGTCCAAGGGACAAGACTTAAAATAACTCCACAATTGATTGGCGAAGTCTTAGGAATGCAATCTAGCAGGTCAGGGATTAACTACTTGAAAGGAAGGAGTTTGACGAATATGATGTGGCAAACTGTTGTAAGGGGAATATGTTTGAAGGAAACTCAGTCAACGGGCAATTCTACCAAGTCCAAAGAACTTTGACTTGAGTATCGGTTCCTCAACTTCATCACATGTTACAATATTCTTCCAAACATGCAGACGAAAGTCTTAAGATGAGATTCGAATGCTATTCTTGTATCTCTTAGGGCATCCGTCAGAAGCAGTGGGATTAAATATCAATATTCCATACATTATTTGGAATAGGATGACTAGATACGTTGAGCATCCTCAATCCCACTGAAAGACTACCATTTTCGTTGATCATAATGAGGATTTTGAAGAAATTCCAGGTTGATATCAGCTCGACAACTTATCAACACTGCTTGGGTATGATCAATGAGTCCACAGTTGTTAAGCCTTTCCATAAAATGCCTCATGCCACCCCAACTCCTCCGCGCGGAACAAACCCTCCGTCGGCACTTCTGCGTCACCGTCACGACAAGTACCTCGGTCGGATGATGAAGCGTCTGTTACTTCGATTTATAAGGAGCAACAACGTTTATCGTTTGAAACAAGAACAAATCACTAAGGAGCAGAAGCGAATTTCTGATGAACTCGAACTCATCACAGCAGCCCAGATCACCTTGACAAAGAAATTCACGTCCATGAAAAAGTTGGTGAAGAAAATGTTTCGAAGATGGGCTGTAGGTAGCTCTGAGGACTTTGAGTCCGACGATTGATTCTTTTCTAATCATTTTTTTTTTGTTTTACAGGCTTAGTCCTTAGTTCTTACATTTTCTCTTTGAACTTTAACCTCCTTTATTTTTGTAATTTTGGTTACTTTAGTGACAAAAGGGGAAGAGAACAATGAACAATGGTTACAATGGTTTGTAAGAACTGTGAACTTTGAACTGTGAAGGTAAGTATCAAAGCAACTTTTGGTTTTGTATTCTGATTGCATGCATGCCTCGACTAACTATTTGACTAACTATTTGGGCATGGATTATTACTAACAAGTTGTTTTATTACTAGCAAATTTATGACATTTGGATTTTATTGTGTAGTTTTTATAGGATCCACAAGGATCTTACTAGGTACTATCAAACAACTAGAGGGGGGTGAATAGGTGTAATACTTATAAAACCAAATCTCAGTACAAAATAAAACAATGCGGAAAATAAAAACAGCACACCGAGATATACGTGGAAACTCCAATCCAGGAGAAAAACCACGGGACCAACACGCAATAACAATCCACTAAGAATAGAAGAATAACAAGGTGATTACCGACTCCACGGACTCACCCCTCCTTCAGCTTCTTCGGACCTTGCGATGACCGGTTGGATATCCACGCAATAACAATCCCTAAGAAAAGAAGAATAACAAGGTGATTACCGTCTCCACGGATTTAACCCCTCCTTCAATTTCTTGGATCTCGCGCTCCACCGTTGCACGTCCACTGCGCACGTTCGAATCCACGAACGCCACTCGAATCCACGAGCACATGTTTCAAATCCACGAAACGTCTTTAGCACACCGAATCCACGATGCCACGTCGAATCCATGACGCAAACTCAGTCGATAAGAATATTGACTTCGATGGTGATCCTTTGCTTAGATTCTCATTGATGGAACGTTTAGAAGAAATCTCTAAGCAAAGATTAGATCAATTCGACAAAAGATATGTTCTTGAAAGAACCATCGAATTGACCTAAAAGAGGCTATAAAGAAGATCGATAAAAAACCTAGCCTCTAGGGTTGCTCTCAAGAGTTTTATAAATTGATCGGGCCGTAGCTCCCCACGTTTTGAGAAACCCTAAATGTCTATTTATAGTTTAGAAAACCTTTGGAAAGAGATAAGAATCAAAAACATACCTTATCTGGAAATTTTCAGGACGGCGATCCAGATCGGATTATATGCGTACGGATCGTCGTAACGAGATTGACGATTTCCAGAAAAACCAAGGGTTCGGGATCGGATTGCAAGGTCCGATCCGGATCGTTCACTGGCAGTTCAGCAAAGTCCCATGTTCGAGATCCGGATCGGAATGGCCTAGGCTCCGGATTGAAATTGCCAATGAACAAGTACCCCTTCGGGATCCGGATTGCAAGGTCTGATCCGAATCCTGAACATGTCCCATGTCCAGTTTTTTGATTTTTATGCAATTAAAAGATCATCCAAGTGTTTTACACTATAAGAAAGTATTCGGATCACCACAAATATTTAGTTAAACATACCTGATCCTCTTGAATACTTTCTTCTTGAGATTGATGTAACTGATCCACAATTCTTCAACTTCAATCTTCAAGACTCAAGACACTGAGTGTCAACTTGAGCTCTTGTTGAATCTTCTCTAAGTCTTTGATTGCTGATTGACAATTTGATCCCTTTAAGACTCCGACTCAACTCACTGACTTGACTCACGAAATATGCCAACACCAAAATGCCGTAACAATCTCCCCCTTTGGCAATTTCGTGACAAAACCAAAAATACATAAAAGCGCTCAAGTCACTCATCTTAAACCAAAAAATCGAAACTCAATGTCATCACCAAAACATTGACTTTCTTTGCGTGAAAGATCCAATAAATACAAAATTACATTTGAACCAAACAGTCCTAGAACATACTCTATGACTTAGGACTTGGAGTCTTAAAGTGATGTAATTCCTGCAAAACAAAACTCCAAACAAAATCAAACGTTAGTCGTTAGAAATTAGAATCCTACATTTGATTCGTTCTTTTGGTTCTTTTGTTTTTCGGCTCTTTCAATCTTCTTTATCTCCCCCTATCATGAGCATCTCTAACATGTTCTCCATGTTCCTCCCCCTGTCTTGAGCATTTATGTTCTCCCCTTTGTGATACGATCATTATTTTCTGTTCTCCCCCTTTTTGTCACAAATTGTCAAACAGTGAACATACTAGACAAAAGGAAATCATAACAGCATTAGTTCATAGAGAAAGAGAGATAAAGGCTCAGTTCCGGTATATAACAAAAATGCAGATTGCGTACCTGTACCAGAAAGCAAAAATCAAATAATTTCTTGAAACAAATCCAGATTTTGAAATAATTGAATTACCGATTTGTATTCCATCAAGAAAATAATTTAAGTGCTTGAAATAATATGAGATCACATAGATGTCATTCAATCCAATTAATTTCACAAAAATTAAAAAGATTTACTCCGAAATCATGAAAAATAAAGGTAAAACATTATAAGTCGTTTTTCATGTTATATTCATCAAACACAAGTCATCAAAAATAATCTTGAGATCCAAAGTCTATCAAGATGTAACGGATTTACAAAGATGACTTACAGAGATTTCCAAATGACATCAATTTGATTTCTTACCCTTTCAAATTTGAGATAAGCACTAAAATACCTAAGGGTGGCTCTTTGAGCATCTTTCAACTATCCCACCTTATACCAACCAGGAGATTGTTCAAAATATAAGAACTTTGCATATAAATCTCCAAATGCTTCAACTAAAAATTTCAAAATATTTTCAAGCATCAAAAACATGTGGTAGCTTCACACACAACCGGACGACCGGGGTGGCAGCTCTTTCAACATGTGGTGGTAGTTTTCACACTCCTTTCGGATGTAACTCTTTCCACATCTTTGCAAATCATTTCAATACCCTTGTAAGAATGCAATCTCTTACGTGAAAGAATTAAATCCCAAATTTTAGTCTATCGGTTGTCTCACGTTTATCACAATGAATTCACACAACCGAGATAGATTAAGCATCTAAAGATCACACATGATTTCTAAAATTTGATGCTTATAATATCAAAAACTCCTATAATGAAGTATCTTCAAGATTATGATTATGGAGTAAAGTTGATAATAAATAAAATTAATTGGAGTGAATAAAGTGAAGCCCTTTTTATTCAATGCACTTGTTCATTAAAAACCTTTTGTTCAAAAACAAACATAAAACGAAGAGCATTGAAAACATGTAATGCAAAGATTAAGAAAATATGAAGGGAAAACCAATCAAAGCATTACATACAGTCATAAGCTATTTAGAACTTAAGACAAGGAAAGATATCACCTTTCCGAATCCAAAATCGCTGGATTTTGGGTTGTCTTGATTCGTTGTGGCCGGGGGTGTCCGCTTTGACTGTTGATCCACCTTAGGTCTTTGCCTCGCAATGATCCACTTGAATGATTGATGTTGTGGCTCGGACCTTTGGTGGGTTGAGTGAACTCCTTTGACTTGATGTGTCTTTTGATTCCGTTGAGTTCGCTCCGTAGATGAAGTTGCCGAAGGAATCTTCTTTCTCTTTTTCGGGCAATTCTTCACCAAATGTCCTTCAAGTCCACATAAGTGACAAGTTCTTCCTTTCAATTTGAGTGGAACTTGAAGCATGCACAGTTTGTTCTTTTTGAATCCCAAACCAACCTTGCTGTTTGACCTAATCCGGACATACAAAGTTTCTTGGAACCGTTGAAAGCCTTTGTATGTCGGATTTGAGTTCATGAACTTGCTTGGTCAAAGCTTGGTTGGTGACATGAATCTCCTCAAACTGTTTTTCTAGAAAACAATCTTGTCCATATATGATTTAGCGTGTTGTCTCCGATTGGTTTAGCTTTTCTTGGAGGATTTTATTGTTATCAATAAACGTCTTGTTCCTCCTCGAGATCATGAAGTTTATCTTTAAAGCATGATTCTCGTCTTGATTCTCAAGTCGTTGCTTCCTCAACTTCTTGATATGCTTGGCCATCTTCTTAGATTCCGCAAGAAGTTGTTGATATGCCTCAACGAGTTCTTCTTCGTCCGACTCCCCCTCACTTGATGACTCTCCGCCGGATGTTGATGTTTCATACAAATCAAAGGAATAGAGTCAGTGATTAAGATGATAAACAAACATTAGAAGAGGGAATTTGAGAGGCATGTAAGGCAACGACTTTTTCCTCTTTACTTGAGGTCGATTCATTAGAAGTAGAATCGTCCCAAGTTTTCGCTTGCAAAGCCTTCTTTTTATATGATTTCGGAGAAGGACAATCCGTTGAAAAATGGCCGTAGCCTTTGCATCGATAGCATTGGATTTCCCTTCGAAATCATCTTTTTCTTTTCTTTAGAAGGTTTTGCAAGCTTTGAGGTTAGAGGATTTAGAACCCGATGATCCTTTAGATGGTTTCGTGGATGAAGATCCATCGGTTCGATTCTTCCAAAATTTCCGACGAAATTTCTTTGTGATCCGCGCCAATTGTTCTTCAAAATCGGCAAAAGAGATTTCATCGTCGGAACTTGATTCGCTATCTTCTTCCTTTGTTGATTTGAATGCAATACCTGTAAGCTTAGAAGAAGACTTGGAAGAAACTTGATTAGTAGGAAAAGTCATTCATAAGTTTGCAAAGCACCTACTAATTCCTCTACACTCATCTCATCCGGATGACTAACGGTTTCAATGGCGGTAACCTTTGCCCTAAACCGTTCCGGAAGAGTCCGAAGTATCTTTCTTACAATTTTCGACTCCGGGATCTTTTCTCCTAAATTAGCACATGTTATTTACATCTTGAAGTCTAGTGTAATAATCTGTAAACAATTCATGCTCTTCCATATGAATAGAGTCAAATTGACTTGTAAGCATCTGGAGCTTTTGAATTTTTACAAGATTAGTACCCTCATGTGTAATTTTGAGAATATCCCAAATTTCCTTCGCGGTTTCACACGCGGAAATTCGTGTGAACTCAGTCGAGGAAAGAGAATTAAATAAAGCGTTCATACCTTTCCCATTGTAAGAAGATCTTTCAAATTCCTCTTTGGACCATCTAGAGCGAGGTTTTGGGGTAGTAGAATTTCCTACTTCCTCAACAGGATGCACCCAACCGTATTCCACGGATTGCCATACCCGCTCATCAATTGCGATGAGAAAAGCTCTCATCCGCACTTTCCAATAAGCATAATTAGTCCCATCAAAAAGAGGAGGTCTATAAATATTACCACTTTCACCCATCATGATAGATAAACCTAAAACCCTCTCTGATACCAATTGTAGGTTTTTATAGGATCCACAAGGATCTAAATAGGTACTATCAAACAACTAGGGGGGGGTGAATAGGTGTAATACTATAAAACCAAATCTCAGTGCAAAATAAAAACAATGCGGAAAATAAAAACAGCACACCGAGATATACGTGGAAACTCCAATCCAGGAGAAAAACCACGGGACCAACACGCAATAACAATCCACTAAGAATAGAAGAATAACAAGGTGATTACCGACTCCACGGACTCAACCCCTCCTTCAGCTTCTTCGGACCTTGCGCTGACGGTTGGATATCCACGCAATAACAATCCCTAAGAAAAGAAGAATAACAAGGTGATTACCGTCTCCACGGATTTAACCCCTCCTTCAATTTCTTGGACCTCGCGCTCCACCGTTGCACGTCCACTGCACACGTTCGAATCCACGAACGCCACTCGAATCCACGAGCACACGTTTCGAATCCACGAAACGCCTTTAGCACACCGAATCCACGATGCCACGTCGAATCCACGACGCAAACTCAGTCGATAAGAATATTGACTTCGATGGTGATCCTTTGCTTAGATTCTCAATGAGGAACCGTAGAAGAAATCTCTAAGCAAAGATTAGATCAATTCGACAAAAGATATGTTCTTGAAAGAACATCGAATTGACCTAAAAGAGGCTATAAGAAGAACGATAAAAACCTAGCCTCTAGGGTTGCTCTCAAGAGTTTTATAAATTGATCGGCCGTAGCTCCCACGTTTTGAGAAACCCTAAATGTCTATTTATAGTTTAGAAACCTTTGGAAAGAGATAAGAATCAAAAACATACCTTATCTGGAAATTTTCAGGACGGCGATCCGGATCGGATTTACTGCGATCCGGATCGTCGTAACGAGATTGACGATTCCAGAAAACCAAGGGTTCGGGATCGGATTGCAAGGTCCGATCCGGATCGTTCATGCAATTCAGCAAGTCCCATGTTCGGGATCGGATCGGAATGGCCTAGGATCGGATTTGAAATTGCCAATGAACAAGTACCCTTCGGGATCCGGATTGCAAGGTCTGATCCGGATCCTGAACAGTCCCCATGTCCAGTTTTGATTTTTATGAAAATTAAAAGATCATCCAAGTGGTTCTACACTATAAGAAAGTATTCGGATCACCACAACAATTTAGTTAAAACAT
>CM055074.1:31001647-31048545 GCA_029204045.2 Tillandsia leiboldiana | reverse complement strand
CCGTGGCAGGCTCTGGGGCGGGTCGGACGGATCGTGGATCCGTCCGACGGCGTGTATTTGGCCGGGCCGCCACTGTGCGCGCCCCGAAAACCTTGGGCCGGGCCGCACTGTGCGCGCCCGAAAGTTTTCGGGCGCCGAAAGTCGGGCCCGAGCCCAGACTTGATTTTTTGGGCTTTTTCTTTGAGCCTATATAAAGGCCGGCTGGGGTGGATTTTTCCACCTTTCTCGTGGGATCTAGCTCGTGTGCCTTATACAAAATTCTTCCTCTCCCTCTTGGCCAACTTTGGTGAAGTTTCAGATTTTGGAAGCCGCACGACGACTGCTTTTCCTGCCTCGTAGTGCGAAAAGTGACGTTACTGTTGAAGGCCATTTTCGTCGCATTTTCACTCTGGGAGAGCTGCAAAGCTACCCCGACATCATTTTTGGTACGATTTCTTCGGCAGCGGTTGCGTGAGAGGTATATCTACGTTTTCCGTATTGATCACTTTTCCAGAAATGGAGTTTTTTTAAGGGTTTGGGTACATTTTTATTGCCCGTTGCTACAGTTTGAATCTTGACAGCAGCAACTTCGCGGATTTTATCTTCACTTCTGGATATCGGTTTCGACGATTCAAGAGCCTATCGACATCTACACTTCGCGAGGTAGTCGTGATATTTTTATTGGAATTTCTTGAAATTTATTTTCAGGTGAAATTCGCGTGTGAACAGTACTGTGTGTGCTGATTTTTGGAATGGGATTGTTATGTGTTAATTGTTGTAATTGTGAGTTGTTGTTGTACCCAGGACTGTAGGAGCACCTTTTCTGTGCTCCTGGCTCTGTGGAATCTGGAAAGTTGTCGATTCCTGGACTGTTTATCTGTACCGTCTCGGACAGGTTAGCGTGTTTCAGGTGGGGTGATCCTGCTTACAATAACTATGGACTGCACTCTAATTCTGCAATTATATATGCATGCATGATAGTATTTGAGCGAAATAATCTGTTGCAAACTGTATGAAAGTACCCACAGTAGTAATTGCTAAATTTGATGATCTTATTGGAAATCTTGCCCACACATGACCATTTTAATTGGAAAACCTTGACTCAGCACATCTATTATGCATTGTATATCTTACTCAGATGACTACTGTTAGAATTATGCATATGCTTTAGTTCTCCCACGTCAGTTGTTACTTTTGTCATTCTGGACATAGTGGTCTTCCCTTGAGTTGTGGGTTGGGAGGTTTAGTAGCTTTGGATGCATTGTACTCGTGTCTGGGGACCGAGTAGAGTTGGTAGCAGTCTGTAGATTGTTCATCATTGAGATAGTGACATGTGGGACTAGGATCTTTGGGAGATGATCATTGGGACCAGTGTGGATTCTTAGTTAGCGAGTGAGACAGTGATGGATCATAGCCTGCAGGAGCCATACTTGAGATCGACAGAGATGCGCAGATACTTTGCTCGTGGGGTCGCTACCCACGAAGTTGCCACTCCGGAGTTGGGCTTGTTACTTCTATTGCGGCTTGTCGATGTTGGTGTCCCTCTGGCTGAGCCAGTTTTGGCAGTCATGGACATCGTCCCTCTGGTTGAGCCAATTTTGGCAGCTACGGACATACCTACAGCAGTAGGGAGGCGCAGGTTTGACTGGACCGTTTGGGCAGTCAGTTGTGGATTGGGAGACTTGAGTCGAGCATCAGTAGAGACATATTGGTCTTCGGTCCTTTTTCCTTGAGCATTTGAATAGAGGCATAGTAGCAGTAGATGTTTACTTTCCAGCTTTTTTATACTGCATTTCTTTGTTACTTTATGCCTCTTGTAGCTTAGTGGGCAGGCCGTTCGGGCTTGTTGGCGGCACCCACTGAGAACTACTGTGGGAGGTAGTTCTCACAACCCGTCGTGGTGTCTTTTCCCCAGGGACTTCAGCTCCAGTTCCTGCGGTGCCGTTGCTGATCCAGCCCTACAGACCGAGGTAAGGGAATCGCGAGGTAGATTCTTTCCCCCTTTCAGCAGCAGCGAGTGGTAGAGGTACCCGATATACTTTTTGGTTGTGTCTTTTTGGTTTGAGAGATTATGTAGTGAGGTATCGAGTTGTACTCTGCTGTTTTCTTTTGAGAGCCTCTTGTATTTGAGTGAGGACTTTTTGTATATATTTGTGTGAGACAGCTTTACTTCCTGTTACTGTAGTTTTACTTTTACAGCTCTGATATCTGTTAGTTTAGATACTTACTTGCCAGGTTAGTCGCTACGTCTCTACAGGGGCTTCCTGTAGGGGCGGCGGATCTGTTGGCGAGCCCGGGGTACAGTTCCGACCCCGGGTGTGACAACTATACACGCTTGCAAGACATCGTAAACTCATGTGCTAATCTGGGAGAGAAGATTCCAGAATTTAAGATTGTAAGAAAGATCTTTAAGAACTCTTCCTGAACGATTTCGCCCAAAGGTTACTGCCATTGAAACTATTAAACACCCGGCACGAAATACGTGTAGAAGAATTAGTTGGTCATTACAAACTTATGAAATGACATTTACTACTAACAATTCTTCTGGAAAGGCATCCACTTCTAAGTCTTCAGGTTATGCGTTGAAAACAACTAAGGAAGAAGACGCGGATACATCCTCCTCAGACGATGACGAGAACCTTTCTATGGAGGAATTTGAGAAGCAGCTCGCTCTCTTGACAAGGAAGTTTCGCCGCAACTTTCGAAGGGGTAATCAAGCAAATCTCCATCCTTCGGAAAGTCGAACAAAGGCAAGGGTACTTCAAGTTACAAGTCAAGAAAGCAAGAGAACTTCTCAAAGGATAAGAAAAGTTCAGAAGGACAACTACAATGCTTCAAATGTCGAGGCTACGGCCACATTGCAACGGAGTGTCCTAACAAGTATCCGGCAAAGAAGAAGGCGATGCAAGTCGTCACTTGGGATGACAACTCAACGTCAAATGAGTCGTCTTCGAGTGATGAAGAAAAGAGCTCCACCGCATTCCACGCGTCCGTATCTTCACCCTTCATGTGCTTTATGGCAAGTACATCCGAGTCGTTGTCCAACTCCACTGTTGAAAAGAATGCAACGGACAACGAATTGGATGATTCGGAAGGTGAAGAATTTGCTCTAGCCTATCACAGATCTTTATGGGATTTAAAGAAACCGGCTAAGCAAACAAGGGGTTGAGAGGGAGATTGCAGGATCTCGAAGAAGAAGTAAAAAGGGTAACTTCTCTCTCGACCGATCTTGAAGTGGAAAGGGATAAACTGATAAAAGAAAATGTTTCCCTTCAAGAGTCCAATGAGCAACTCGAGAAGAACTATATAGATATGGTGAACAAAGCGAACTATTTCTTGAAGCTCTACGGCGAGGCCCGACGGGAAAAAATTGGAAATGACAGAGACCATTTGCCAACTCAAGGATGACTTACAGCAATTTTCTTTAGGAAGGAGTAAGTTGGATAAACTTCTTGGTCTTGGTCAAACAAACAAGTTCGGCCTCGGATACAATCGAACTGAAGACAATTTTAGTTCGGTTGGGACAGTCTTTGTGCCTCAGTCGGTATCTCCTCCTCCGACACCGGAAATCATGACAACTAACGACAACAAACCTACTTCATCCTCTTCAGAATCGTCAAGCACAAAGGTATGTTTTCGTTGTAATTCTGCAGGGCACATTGGAAGAAATTGCAAGATTGGAGCTCAAAGATCAAATCAACCACATCTTGCAACTGCTACCAATAAGTTCACTCCATGGAATTCAAGAATGATTTTCCTAAAGAAAAGGACATTGGTAGTACTTCAAACAAGACGATGACAAAAGAAAAGACCAATCTTGCAAGACGTCTTCATCAAGGAAAACTTCTCAACCATTGCCAACATACTCCAAAACTCAAAAGGTTTGGGTATGCAAAGGTGAAACCCCTCCTTGTCTTTAATCGTTCTTCGATTAAATCTTGTGTAGTTTATGTATACTACTTTCTTTTCTTCTTTTTCTTTTGGCCGACCCGTCAACCATCTTTGGGAGGTAAATGGTACATTTTTTTATTGGTTGATGATTTCTCTCGGTTTTCTTGGGTAGCATTTTTAAAAGAGAAAGCTGATACGTTTGACTCTTTTCATGAGATTTGCCATCGTATTATGATTGAAAAGAATGAAAAGATCATTCGTGTTAGAAGTGATAGAGGTGGAGAATTCATAAATTCAAAATTCATTGATTTTTGCACTTCAAATGGCATTAACATGAATTCTCGGCACCCTATACACCTCAGCAGAATGGTGTTGTTGAGCGCAAGAACAGGGTTGTTCAAGAGATGGCGCGTGTGATGCTTCATAGCCGGAATTTACCGCTACATTTTTGGGCTGAAGCCGTGAACACCGCTGTCTATGTCATTAATAGAGTTTACTTGCGCCCAGGAACTTTAAATACACCATATGAGCTGTGGTTTAGTAGAAAACCCAACATCAAATATTTCGTGTCTTCGGGAGTCGATGTTACATTTTACGTGACCGTGAAAATCTTGGAAAGTTCGACTCTCGAAGTGATGAAGGGATCTTTTTGGGTTATTCTACGAATAGCAGAGCATATCGAGTATTTAACATTGAATCTAAGACGATCGTAGAATCTATAAATGTTAAAGTAGATGAAGCTTTTCACTTTGGATCTGGAAAATCTACCCTCGATATCTCTCTAGATGATGATTCTCCTGCTAATGCATCTTCTCATAATAATACTTCCAATATTAATGATGCATCTAATGGTTCTTCAAGTTTATCTGATGTGCAGGAATCATCTCATGTATCTCCGAGTACTCCGTTTCAACAAACGTTACGAATCTCCAAGGATCATCCGGAATCGAATATTATTGGAGATCCACAAGAAGGAGTCAGAACTCGGAGGCAGTTGGTTTGTGGATTCGCTTGCTACGTATCTTTAATCGAACCAAAGAACATAGATGAAGCACTTCAGGATGACTACTGGATTAAAGCAATGCAGGAAGAGCTCCATCAATTTGAGCGAAACAAAGTCTGGGAATTAACGAAGCCTCCAAAGCAACACAATGTGATAGGTACCAAATGGATCTTCAAGAACAAGAAAAATGAGGATGGTACTATCATCAGGAACAAGGCACGATTAGTTGCTCAAGGCTACTCTCAAGTAGAAGGTATAGACTTTGACGAAACATTCGCCCCTGTAGCTAGACTCGAGTCCATTCGTATACTATTTGCTATTGCTTGTCATTTTAAAATCAAATTATTTCAAATGGACGTTAAGAGCGCTTTTCTAACTGGGTTTTTAAATGAGGAAGTTTATGTGGCTCAACCGAAAGGTTTTGTAGATCATAAACAACCTAACCATGTTTTTCGTTTGAAAAAGGCTCTTTACGGTCTGAAACAAGCACCGCGAGCATGGTACGAAAGGTTAACAAAGCACCTTTTGGAGAAGGGCTATACTCGAGGGGGAGCTGATAGGACTCTCTTTGTGAAGCATTATCAAAGCAATTTCATTGTAGCACAAATCTATGTCGATGACATTGTATTTGGCGCAACAAGAGATAATGATGCTTCTAAATTCGCGGAGACCATGGAAAGCGAATTTGAGATGTCCATGATGGGCGAATTGACTTATTTCCTTGGATTGCAAATTAAACAAAATGATGAAGGTATTCACTTGAGTCAATCCAAGTATGCAATGGAGTTGGTCAAAAAGTTTGATCTAGAAAATTGTAAAGATTTTCCGACTCCAATGGGAACTAGCCACAAGGGACTTGGAAGTGAATCACATAGTGAGAATGTAGACGAGAAACTGTATCGAAGTATGATTGGAAGTCTACTTTACCTCACGGCTAGTCGCCCGGATATATCTTTTGGTGTTGGGATTTGCGCGAGATATCAATCAGCACCAAAGGAGGTTCACCTAAAAGCGGTGAAAAGGATCATCCGGTATATCAAAGGATCAATTAATTTCGGAATTTGGTATCCTATGGGAACAAGTTTGGATATTGTTGGATACTCAGATGCCGATTGGGCAGGATCAGTGGATGATCGGAAAAGCACGAGTGGTGCATGCTTCTATCTTGGCCATTGCCTTGTTGCATGGCACAGTAAAAAGCAGAACTGCATAGCACTCTCGACTGCCGAAGCGGAATACATTTCAGCTGGAAGTTGCTCAACTCAACTCATTTGGATGAAAAGCGTATTGAGCGATTTCCGCATTTCAGCATCTTCGGTAACAATTCTTTGTGACAACACAAGTGCAATTAACATTTCTAAAAACCCTGTGTTGCACTCTAGAACAAAACATATTGAACTTAGATATCATTTTCTTAGAGAGCTAGTTGAATCAAATACTCTTCAACTTTCATATATTTCAACTGAGGATCAATTAGCTGACATTCTAACAAAACCTTTGGATCAAAAACGTTTTATTCATTTACGAAAAGCAATTGGAATGCTTTCCTTGAAATAAACTTCTTTTTGAAACCTTTGCTTAGGATAGGTTTTGTATTTGTTTTTGTTTTGTTCATTATCTATGTTTGTACATAGGACATTAATTGAGCATAGATCATAATTGACTTTAATTGCATCTTTTCGCACATTTAGAAATTTATTATGCTTTTGCCATCATAATATTTCACTGTTGCAATGATCATTTATGTTAATTAAATCATCTTCTAAGTGATCAAAGTCAATTTCTCTCTCTCTATGATCTCTTGGTATAGTCATTATCTTATTTGACTGCTTAGTCGAGTATGAAATCGAGATCAATATTTGGTTGAATACTTTATATCTTAAGTAATTGATAGCCAATTGAGGGGGAGTCATAGAAAAAGTAAAATGCTCAAAAGATGTGGAAAGAGTTACATCCCAATGAGGAGTGTGAAAACTACCACCACATGGAGGAAAGAGCTACCACCTCGGTCGTCCGAGTATTGTGTGCAGCTACCACATGTATACCAAGCATGGTTGTTCAAATTTTTGATTAAGTAAAATGCATGTTGAAATACTTGACTCCGTCAAATTTCAAGGTTGGTATAAGGTGGGTTTTTTAAAGAAAGATGCTCAAAGAGCCACTCTCTTCAACAGATTGTCTAGATACATTATCTATTATATTTGGGATTTCAAACATCTATTGATCTTTGTATTTTATTTTCTTTACTGAATTGATGATTTGATAAAGGCATTACTCATAAGATCAAGTTAGATGTAATTGAAGGTGTTCAACTTTAAGGGATTTAATTTTTGTAAATTTTCGTTTCATTTTTGGATATTATTGATAGATTTGGCATAATCTAATTCTTGTTGTATGAAACGATGATTTTTGTTTAAAGTTGATACACATTTGTGCTTACAATCTTTTTCTGGTTTTTCTTGAATTTCTCTGAAATTTTCTAAAGAAAAAGTTGGAGCCGATCCGGATCGGGCTAGATGATCCGGATCCCGAACGCAGGAATTCTTCTGCGGGCTGACGATCCGGATTGTATCTGCCGATCCGGATCCCGAACGCAGTTTCTCACTGCGGGTAGCCGATCCGGATCGCAGTTATGAACTGATCCGGATCGCGGCTAGGTTTTATAAAGAACAAAAGGGTTTTTGATTTCTTTTACTCCAATCTTTTGTTCCAAAGTTTCCAGAGCCTCTCTCTCTAGATTTCATCCTTCCTGGAAGCTTTCAAACTCAAGTTCTTCAACTCCAAGTAAGTTTTATTGATCAAAATCTCGGTTTTTTCATCGTTTTTCTCTCCTCTTCCTCGAACGTCATGAATTTCTTGGATCAACTTTGTTTGTGGATGGTTTTTGATCAAATTTCTTTTGAAATAAGAACTCTGGGTAGATTAGTTTTGATTATATGCTAGGTATTCTCCTGATTAACGGATTTTTAGGCTTCGATTTCTAAATTTCGGTTTTAGGGCATATAATAAGGATTTTCGAAAATCATGCAATTGATCTAATTTTAAAAGTCTTTTTGCAAAACTAATTTGATTCTTAGTCTCTCTACATGATTATGATTGTTTGGGTACAATTTTTCAAATCTTTGAAAATTAACAATTTTCTCATGTGTTCTTGAGTCGTTCCACACAGGATTTCTTTTCTCAAAGAAACCATTAGCAATGGTGATCACTTGGATTGTTTTCCTACTTGCGGCTATGGTACATACGAGAGACACCGTCAAGCCCAAGAGGGCTAAGAAGGCTAAGAAAGCGAAGAAAGCTAAAGATGATTCCGATACAGAATCTGAAACGGAATCAATTAATTGGGATGAACTGCAAGTTGAAGCAACGACTGTTCCGACTGCTTCAAAGGGAAAGGCACCTGCAGAGACATCAAAGGCTCCGCCCACTGCTGCTGAGAAAGGCAAAGCTCCAATGGAAGAAACTTCTGGGAAGACAAGAAGAAAAAGTATTGCTCGCAAAAGAGGGAGTGCACAAGGAATCTCCATTGAGCAACCAGCTGATAGGCAAGCACCTCCTCAAGACTTTGTCAGCTCGGCTAGAATAAAGGATTTTGAAAACAGAGAATGCATTGGAGAAAGGCATGTTGATGTAAAAGCCTTAAAGCAGCGTTCTCAGACGTTTGGGACTTTGTTTGACCAGATAGGTTTTGCTTCCATTTGCGATTTCCCGGAGACCACTGGGTATTGTCTTCACTCAGTGAGGATGTTTTATCAGAATGCCTGCTATCTAGTTGATCAGGAAAGCGGGCGTCGGGATTTTCAAACATTAGTCAAGAATGTCAGAATCAAAGTAACGCCTCAGCTAATTGGTGAAGTACTAGGGATGGACGCCCGAGCCGATGGCACTCATTACCTGAAGAATCAAGCCTTCAACACCTACTCCTGGAGAGTGGTAGTTGATGGAATCTGTGTTCCAAATACTCGGTCGACAGGAAACTCCGTTTTCTCGAAAGAACTACGACCAGAGTACCGCATCTTAAACCTTATTGTTTGTTACAATGTTATTCCAAACATGAACACAAAGGTTCTTCGGTGGGAAAGAATGATATTCCTTTATCTACTTGGAAACCCCGCAGCAGCAATGGGAGCTAACTTAAACATTCCCTACGTCATCTGGTCAAGGATGGCACGATATGTGGAGCAAGCTCATCCGTCAGAGAGACTACCTTATCCAATGATCATCATGCGCATTCTTCGCAAATTTAAAGCTGACACAAATGCGAGTTCCTATCTGCACAGTCTAGGAACGATCAATGACACAACAATTGTAAAGTCTCTTTCGACGAAGCCAGATGAACCTTTCATACCTCTTCACCGGCAACGAGAACAACGACAACAAGCAACAACCTCTGCACCGGCAGCAGCTCCTCCAGTCCAACCAGCACCACCATCACAACCAGCACCTCCGGCACAACAAGCACCGCAATCAACTTCTGATGATGATGCATCTGTTACCTCAATCTATAAAGAACAGCAAAGGCTCTCCAACGAGTAAGAACGTATATCAAATGAACTAATTGAGGTAAAGGAAGAAATCAAGAAGGTAAATAAGAATCAATCATCAATGAACAAGCGATTAAAGAAGATATTCCAAATCCTCGGCTGTATCAGTTCAGACGAGTCTGAATAATCCGTATCCTTCCAATTTCTGTTTATTATGCATATATTTAAATCCCTCTTTTGTGCAGGTTTTTAAGTTTTAATTTGAGTCCTTAGTTCTCCAACTTGAACTGTTAACCATTCTCTCCACTTCTGTAATCTTTGGCTTTGTTTGTGACAAAAAGGGGGAGAGTTTAGAACAATGATTTGAACAATGATTGTGAAAATCTTGATGATGAAGATTTTGTATACATCAAGGTAAGTATCACTTCAACTTCAACTTTGGTTTTTATCTTGTGATTGTTTGCATGTCTCGACTAACTATTCGACTAACGATTTGGGCATGTAATATGACTAACAAGTTGATGTTGGACTAACTTTTTGTGACATTTGGTTTTTAATTGCATAGAAGATATGTTGGTTTTTTACTATGATTCTCTTACATATCTGAATTCTCAAATGTCATGATGATCAGATAAACTCTATCTCTGTACTAGGTTTTGTATGCTAAATATTCTTGAGGTATCTAACGATCTCTTTTTGTCAAGAATGATTTCTTTGTGCAGAGAGTACAGATGTCTAAGTCTAGAGTCTGTTTTAGGAGTTTATCTCATGTTTTTAAATTTATGGATCTCCATTGTAAATTTTTGTTGTATGGTGATAGCAACAAAAATATCTTTTTGAATTTTCTTTAGTGGATCTGTGTTTTGTCACGAAACCGCCAAAGGGGGAGATTGTTACGGAATTTGAGTTGGCATAGTTTCGTGAAAGTCTCAAGTCTTGAAGATTGAAGGTGAAGAAAGTTGGATCATTTAACTCAATCTCAAGAAAGAAGAATTCAAAAGGATCAGGTATGTTTTACTAAAGTTTTTGTGTGATCCGAATACTTCTTGTAGTGTAGAAACACTTGGAAGAATCTTTCATTGCATAAAAATCAAAAACTGGACTTGGGACATGTTCAGTATCCGGATCAGGTTGTTCGATCCGGATCCCGAAGGTGGTTCGTTCATACACCAGTTCAATCCGGATCGTAGCCTCTCTTGATCCGGATCCCGAACACTGAGTTTACCATCTTCCTTGAACGATCCGGATCAGGCTTCGCAATCCGGATCCCGAACGTTGATGTTTGGTGAACTGTATGAACGATCCGGATCAAGCACTTCGATCCGGATCCCGAACCTTCGTTTTTCTGGAATTGCCTGACTCGTTACGACGATCCGGATCACAGCTAATCCGATCCGGATCGCCGTCCGTAAAATCTCCAGAAATGTTAGGTTTTTGATTCTTATCTCCTTCCTAGGGTTTCTAACCTATAAATAGACCCTATGACTCTTTTTCTAGGGCTAATCCAAAAAGAGGCCGAAAATAAAAATAGCCGTCATTTTCATATATACGCCTCTAGATCCACATATAGAGAAGAAAGGAAATCATTAGAGAATACTCTATGTTTCTTCATCTATATTGATTAGTTTGATTCTAGGTTTTCATACTCACATCTCGAGTTGAATCAAACTAATGAATACTTAGATGGTATTTCCGATCTATCTTTGATCTAAGTATTCGGCGGATCATCACCACCCAAAACAACGATTTACCCCAAAAATCGGCGCGTGGATTCGCGTGTCCTTGTGGATTCAAGGTTCAACCGCTCTCGTGGATTCGGAGCGAGGCACGTTCGTGGATTCGAAGGGTGCTATTGGGTGAAGACCGTGGATTCGGTCGGACGTCGTGGATTCGACGTTGGACGCCGTGGATTCGGCGTTGGGCGCAGATCGTGGATTCGAGAAGCGTCGCGGAGCGAGCGGAGAAGATCCTCTAGGAGCGTATGGAAAAGGTTGAGTCGTAATTGTGTACGGTAAATCACCTTGTACGTGTTTTAATTCTAGTGGATTTCTGCCGTGTTATCGGTCCCGTGGTTTTTTACTCCGGTGATGGAGTTTTCCACGTAAAAATCTTGCGTATTATTTTTTATTTCCGCATTGGGTTTTTATCGCAACGATTTTTGAGTGTTTATACGTTTACACCTATTCACCCCCCTCTAGGTGTTTTTTCCCCTATTTAGATCCTTATTACATATAACCCAACAGGCCCAACCTGGCTTTTCGCCAGAGAGGAGGATGCATGCTGACCCCTTTAAGCTAACAATCCCCCATCCAGCACTTATAATAATTTGCAGCATGCTGGAATCGAACTCGTAACCTGTAGCTTCGATACAACTTGTCCGATTGTTAGCGTTAACCACTAATTCGAAAATCTCGAGCTGTTAGAAAAACATAACCAATTAATTTAAAGAGTACAGATACAGAGCCCACGGGTTTCGATTATGATTCCGTCCAATTAGCCTCATACCACTTCGAATATGACTCGGCCTAACTCAACCTCACACCATTTTGGACATAACTCCGCCCAATTTGCCCTCCCGCCATATGACAGAATACTGATCTCTTTTGAGCCAACGGGAATATATATGTGATGCTTATTTGACATTCAATATAATAAGCACTTCTCTATGTATTAATGCATACATTGAGGGTTGAGTTTTTCTTATGATACATTTATGCATATGTTGAGGAGGAGAAATATTTGTGACAAATATATATATTTTTTTTTTATTCATTTGTCTATATCTTTTATTATTATTATTATTATTTAGGGAACTATATTATTTGTCATCATAAATAAGGAAGAGAATGTTGATCTAGTGACCTTAATTAATATTTATATTTTGATGATCATAAATAATAAAAATTTTATAACTAATTGTTCTTATCGAGTTTCTTTATAGCTTGGACTCCTGGAAAAACTCAAGTTTGAGTCACATGATGAAGATGGAAGACGAATAAAAAGCCAAAGTTCGAAAACAAGTTATTTATGCTTCGTTGGATCAAATTGTCTAAGTTGATTCTTTTATTTAGGAATATATTGCAAAAATTGTAATCAAAAGAGTGGAGTTAAGATTAAGGATTTAAAGGGACTAGCTATTATATTCTTTATCTGCAACACAAGGATCAAATTGGTACAAACCATTTTGTATGTGCCTGAACACAACCAAAATGCTATTTATATGCTGCTAAGAAGCAATGACATAAACTAATTGGAGTTGATCTGACAAGAATATATTGTAACGAGATCGGACAACAAACCCTAGAAGGCGGACAAGGGGGAAGTAGAAGCCAAGGGAGGGGACTTTGGGAAAGTGGAGAAGCTGACAGATCCAGAGAGGGAAGAGTAGATATGAGTAATAATGACTTGAGTTGGGCAGATAGAGCAGAGGAGCGGGCGCACAGCAAGGAGCAACCCGCTATCTAGAGCAGCTGGGCCGGACCGGCTTGGGGGATAGCCTCATTCGGATTAGGCCTAGAGAGGCCCAGTAGGACTACAGTAATTACAGTAGTTTAGCAATATAATCCTTAGCTTCTTATATATTTTACACTTAAGTCCAAATGAAGAGAGGATAAAAAGAATGTAGGTAACACTGGAAAGGGACATGAATGAAATAGTATACTTTCTTCAACCTCCTCTCAATCTCTCAATCTCTCTATCTCTATCTCTATCCCTCTCTGTCTCTATCTTTCCCCCAGCTCTTCTCACAACTATTCCCAATTCCCCTCTTCTCAATATCTTGACTCATCACCCTCAAGGTACCCAATTTCCCACTAATTGAGCCACCATCATCCCCGCCGCCCTACCGGTCTCAGAGCATCGTCATCCTCGACGGTTGCGACGGGTCAGGGTTGTTACAAATTGGTATCAGAGCGGCATGATCCCAGGGATCAGCGCGCGCATCATCTACTAGCATCCGAAGGCAACATCGCAATCAACCGAAGGCAACAACCGAAGGCAACATCACAATCAACCGAAGGCAACAAAGAACCAGAAGGCAACCAGGCACCCACAAGACGAAGGCAGCAAGCAACAATCTAGCCGCACCCAGGCTAACCATGAAGGCAACTAGAAACGGAGGGTAATACACCCAATTACAACCAGGAACCTGACAAAGACGAAGAAGGCCGCCAACCGCTCGATAAAACTCCGCATTTACCTCAGCATAGCGTCATCGGCACCGAGGCGCAACAAGGCAACAAGTAATATAACAACCAGCTTACAAGCAGCATTCAACAGGCAACAAGCAGACAAGGGCTGCCTGCAATATAGCCATTAATTCACAGGCTATAATCTTTCCGAAGGCAACAACAAACCGAGGGCACCCCAGAACACGAGCGAGCCGGCTAAGCAGCTCCCCGGGAGTCTCAGCCTAGCATCATCGACAACCTCGGCGATTCCTGTAAAGACACAAGATAGGGGTGAAGAAGAGTAACAAATTCGCATCCCACGGCAAGAAAATTATTGAAAACAACAAAATGGCTGAAGGCACCAGATTAAGGGAGATGAATGAGCACATTCATGCCCTTGAGGAGAGGATGCAGCAGCTAACAGTGGAGCACAATACCCAACTCGAGGAGAAACTGCAACAATTCGGTGCCGATTGTAGTAAGAAGATCGGGATTCTAGCGCAACATTTGGATGAGCTGCGGCAAGACAGTCATCAAAAGTATGAGGCAATGCAGATCGAGGCAAACAAGAGGCATGAAGCAACCCTCCAGGAAAATACAAGACGACATGAGCAATTGCTCAGACTTATAGCAGCCCAGCATGCACCGCCTAGCCCATATTCCGCAAGCGACTCTGCAGCAAGTGGGGGATCATTAATGATCAAGGAAGGGAAACAGTATACCAACAACCCACCTGGAGAAAGCTCCTACCGGGCAACGATAGGGGACAAAGGAAAAGGAGTATTACCCACGCCTCACCGACAGCCAGAAAGGAATGAAGAACCACATAATAGGCACAACCAGCACTTACCCTACCCCCGACTGGACTTCCCTACCTTCCATGGAGAAGAACCTCGGGAGTGGAGCAGTAAATGCGAACAATACTTCAGGATCTACCAGCTTCCAGAACACCAATGGGTGGAGGTCGCCACCATGCACTTCACGGGGAGAGCCCACAGGTGGAAGGAAGGGTACACCATTGATAAGCCTGACATTACTTGGGAGGAGTTGGTGGAGGCAGCAGGCCGTCGATTTGGAGGCTCGGGGATAAGAGGGTTGGCGAGAGAGTTTAACAAACTTACACAAGTGAGCTCAGTGGAAAAGTACCAAGAAAAATTCGAGGATTTAAGAGCACGGATGTTATACCTCAACCCTGCACTCAGTGAGCGGCACTTTATAGAAAGTTATATTAGCGGGTTAAAAGAGGAACTAGTACCCTTCATCGATTTGTCTCAACCCACAACTTTGGAGGAGGTATACGAGCAAGCCAAGCTTCATGAACAAGCCCTGTCAGTCATCATGAGGAGGAACAAGGCAGCATACAGACCCACTGGACCCCCTTATCAGGGTCCTAACATCACTCGAGCCGCTGCAACCGGAGAGGGAACCAAAAGCAATTACCCAAAACCGGCCTACAACCAACCCTTGGGTATCAATAGGCAACTGTTTGAGCAGCGAAGGGCTGCGGGGTTGTGTTTTAAATGCGGGGATAAGTACCAGCCGGGTCACCAATGACAAGGCAAGGGGTTAAACACTATCAGTGGCCATTGGGAGTTGGAGAGGTGTTTGACGAGCAGTTGCTGCAGTGGGATAAGGAGGAAGAAGAGCCCCCTGTCGAAGAAGAAGAGATGGAGGAAGTAGGAATTTCGGTGCATGCTCTAAGTGGACAGCACCAAAACGACACCATCAAGGTGCAAGGCGAGGTGGGCAACAAGACAGTGACCATACTAATCGAAACCGGGAGTACCCACAGCTTCATCGACTACCAAGTGGCCAAGGAGGTAGGAGCTGAATTAACTGCAGCCCTACCGCTATTAGTAACAGTCGCGAACGGGCACAAGGTTATGAGCAAACTTAAATGCTCTAACTTCAAGTGGTCGATGCAAGGGGAGCCTTACCAATCGGAGCTTAGAGTGATTAGATTGGACGGCTCAAGCATTATATTGGGCATAGATTGGCTGAGGGCCTACGGTCGAGTCACCTTCGATTACAACGACCACTCAGTGTCGTTTACCAAGGAAGGAAAACAAAGATGCCTCAAGGGGATTGCGGAAGGATAAAAAACTCGAGTTGCGGCTGCCGAGCTAAAGCTTATCACTGCAGTCCAATGGTATCAAGCCGGACTGGAGGGTAGCTGCTGTGCGATAGGGCAATACCGCGCGGCTGTGACAGGGAAAGAAATGGAGGTTGTTCCTCCAGAGGTACAGCGAGTATTGCACGATTTTGAGGATGTGTTCCAAGAGCCACGGGGGTTGCCTCCCAAAAGACTGCAAGATCACAAGATCCCCCTGCTGGACGGGGCCAAACCCGTCAACCTTCGACCCTACCGGTACACCCACGAACAAAAAAATGAAATAGAAGGGCAGATTAAAGAGATGTTGTAGAACTCTATGGTTCGGCCTAGCACGAGCCCCTACGCCTCGCCGGTGTTGCTAGTAAAAAAAAAAGACGGAAGTTGGAGGTTCTGCGTGGATTACCGTCAACTCAACAAGTCGACCATCAAAAATCGGTACCCAATTTCGCTGATTGACGATCTGCTAGACGAGTTGGGAGGGTCCCGCTATTTCTCGAAGATCGACTTGAGGTACGGATACCACCAAGTGAGGATGAGCGAGGGCGATGTGCACAAGACGGCTTTCAAGACCCACCAAGGACATTACGAGTTCCTGGCTCACAAATGCCCCGGCCACCTTTCAAGCGGTGATGAATAAGGTATTCGAGCCCAACTTGAGAAAATTCGTGCTGGTTTTTTTCGACGATATACTTGTTTACAACAGGGAGTTGTAAGGCCATGCGGCACACCTAAGGAGTGTGCTAGAGGCACTACGGGAGAATCACCTGTTCGCAAAAAGAAGCAAATGCTTTTTTGGACAGCCGCAAGTGGAATACTTGGGGCATAGAATTTCGAGCGAAGGAGTGGCAACCGATCCATCGAAGATGGAGGCCATGAAAAGATGGCCACAGCCCAAAACAATTAAGGAGCTGAGGGGCTTCTTAGGGCTCACCGGTTATTACAGGCGGTTCATAAAAGGGTACGGAGGCATTAGCCGACCTCTCACCGATCTACTAAAAAAAGATGGGTTCATGTGGACGGAAACCGCAAGAGAGGCATTCGATAATTTAAAAGAAGTGATGTCGAAGGCACCTATGCTCGTGATGCCCGATTACTCTAAGTCTTTTACCGTGGAAGTCGACGCTTGCGGGTATGGAATTGGGACTGTGATTACCCAGGAGGGGAGACCCATAGCCTATTTAAGCAAGGCGATATGCCCAAAGAATATGGGACTATCAACGTACGAGAAGGAGTTCTTGGCTATCCTACTCGCCGTTTCGAAGTGGAAGCACTATCTTAACTCCAAGCCCTTCACCATCAAGACGGATCATGAGAGCCTGAAGCATTTGTTAGAGCAAAAGATCACAACGGCGATCCAACAGAAGGGGATGCTTAAATTAATGGGCATGGACTATGTCATTCAGTACAAAAAGGGAAGAGAAAATCTGGCAACAGATGCACTATCAAGAAGGAGGGAGGAAGGCCACAATCAGGCTATCACAGCCATCATCCCCGCGTGGATCACTGAGGTGGTTGAGAGCTACCAGGAAACCCCCCAGGTACAGCAGATCATTTTCGAGCTGCTGGTGAACCCGACTTCCCAGCCCAATTATTCTTACAAGCAGGGAGTGCTTAAGTATAAGGGGTGTATCTATATCGGGGACTCCGGGGACCTAAAGGTAAGATTGTTGGATCAAATGCACGCCTCCTCTCTGGGCGGTCACTCGGGCATCGGCCACACGTATAAAAGGATAAAACAACTCTTCTACTGGCCAGGCATGAAACAAGAGGTAGAAAAGAGAGTGAAGGACTGTGAGGTCTGTGTAAAAAATAAAGTCGACGGAACGCCCTACGCAGGGCTGCTCCAACCCCTACAGATTCCCACACAGTCCTGGCTAGAGATTAGCATGGATTTCATAGAGGCGCTTCCAAAATCTGAGGGCAAAGACACAATACTGGTGGTAGTGGACCGACTTACGAAGTATGCCCACTTTATTTTACTGGCTCATCCGTATAGTGCCCAGGAAGTAGCCAGGGCATTTTTAGATCACATATATCGCCTACACGGATTGCCCAAGGGGATTGTATCAGACCGGGATAAAATCTTCACTAGCGAGATATGGCGGGATCTTTTCAAACTCATGGGGGTCAAGCTGCAGATGAGCACGGATTACCACCCTCAATCGGATGGGCAGACGGAACGGGTCAATAGGTGCGTGGAGACATACTTACGCTGTATGTGTTTCCAATGCCCCAAAAAATGGCACAAATGGTTGTCGCTAGCCGAATGGTGGTACAACACCAACCACCATTCGTCTCTAGGAATGACCCCCTTCCAAGCTTTATACGGTCACCCTCCCCCAACCTATGCAGTGGCCAACTTGGACTTGGGAGTGGGGCCGACCGTGAAGGAGTGGAATCGAGAGAGGGACAAGATGATACACTTACTGAGAGAGAGGCTCAAAGAAGCTCAGCACAGGATGAAACAGAACGCGGATCGCAGGAGGGTAGATAAGGAATATGAAGAGGGAGATGCAGTATATCTCAAGCTCCAACCTTACCGTCAGAGTAGCATAGCGATGAGGCGCAGCACCAAGCTCACGTCGAGGTACTACGAGCCCTTCAGAATCACGGCGCGCGTTGGCCCAGTGGCGTACAGGCTGGAGCTGCCCGAAGGCTCGAAGGTCCACCCGGTTTTTCATGTTTCCCTCCTCAAGTGCGAGATTCCTTCCGAGGCCCAAGCTACACCGGGGGTACCTCTAAGGGACGAAGACGAGCACTGGATGACAGAGCCGGAGAGGATTCTGGAGCGCCGGATGAACCGCCGCGGGAACAAGGCGATCACGCGGGTTTTCATCAAATGGAGCGGCTTAAGCGAAGCAGATGCGACTTGGATGGATTACTGGACCCTCAAGAACCAGTTCCCCGATTTTGATCCTTGAGGACAAGGAGTTTTTTAAGGAGGGGGGAGTTGTAACGAGATCGGACAACAAACCCTAAAAGGCGGACAAGGGGGAAGTAGAAGCCAAGGGAGAGGACTTTGGGAAAGTGGAGAAGCTGACAGATCCAGAGAGGGAAGAGTAGATATGAGTAATAATGTCTTGAGTTGGGCAGATAGAGTAGAGGAGCGGGCGCACAGCAAGGAGGAACCCGCTATCTAGAGCAGCTGGGCCGGACCGGCTTGGGGGATAGCCTCATTCGGATTAGGCCCAGAGAGGCCCAGTAGGACTACAGTAATTACAGTAGTTTAGCAATATAATCCTTAGCTTCTTATATATTTTACACTTAAGTCCAAATGAAGAGAGGATAAAAGGAATGTATGTAACACTGGAAAGGGACATGAATGAAATAGTATACTTTCTTCAACCTCCTCTCAATCTCTCAATCTCTCTATCTCTATCTCTATCCCTCTCTGTCTCTATCTTTCCCCCAGCTCTTCTCACAACTATTCCCAATTCCCCTCTTCTCAATATCTCGACTCATCACCCTCAAGGTACCCAATTTCCCACTAATTGAGCCACCATCATCCCCGCAGCCCTACCGGTCTCAGAGCATCGTCATCCTCGATGGTTGCGACGGGTCAGGGTTGTTACATATATGAATTAAATTGACGTGAAATCTTTTCTATTTAATTTCTTGTCAATTTAACTTTCTAATGCCCTTTTAATCACACATATTCCATGAGTGAGATATCGCTTTTTTATCAAAAGGTGTCAAAACAGTCTACAAGATGCATGACAGGAGAAATCAAGCACCTAGAAATAAATCGGATCCCCGAATTACACACCCAGTTCTGTTGAGCGCACTCGATTTTGGGTTCGGTAGCTGATACTTGCGAAAAAGTACGTAGGCGCCTGATTTGGAAACGGGCACCAAGTTTCGTGGTTCGAGTCCAAAAGTCTTTTTAATCATTGGACAAAGTTGTTGCCCTCGTTAGTAGCCGTTAGGGCAAAATCAAGTGCCTGGTTTCTTAGGTCGCGCGAGGTTTCTATTCCCATTTTCTGAAATTGGTGTAAGGGCGCTGGTGTAAATAGATATAAATAATTAATTTAATTTATGTCTTTGAATTGTAGGAGAGAAGGTAGAAAATTTTGTTAACATATATTGGCTAAATCCTTAATTCTCTCTTTATGATTAAGTGAGCTATTCTTTTAGGCTACGTTTGGTTCGGAAATAAGAAAAATTTAGTTATACCGGGGATAGGTATAAGTTATGGTATTAACAGAAATTAGTGTAAATTTCTATTTGGTTGGGTTTAAGAGTTATACTGGGTTTAAAGAAAATTGTGTTTGGTAAATTATATAGGAATAAGAAGAATAAGAGGAATAAGAGAAAATTATGTTTGGTTGGGTATAGAGGAATAAGAAGAATTGAGAGGATAAATATTTTTATTTACTATTTTGCCCTTTATGATATAATTTAAAATTAAATAAATTTATGGTATTAATCAACCTTATATTTAATTTAGATAAATATTAAAAAATTCAAATAATATTTATAATTAAATATTAAATTGTAATATTAATATTTAATATTAAATATTAAATATTAATATTTAATATTTATCTAAATATTAAATATTAATATTTAGATAAATTTTAATATTTAATATTAGTATTAAATATTAATATTAAATATATTTAATATTAATATTAAATATTTAATATTTAATATTTATCTGCTATTCTGCTATTCCGCTATTCCGCCTGGGGGTGGGAATAGCTAAACCCACCCCTTAGCGGGTTATCCTTATCCCCATTGTTATCCTTATCCTGGGATAACCTGCTAAGGGGTGGGTTTAGCAATTCCCACCCCTTAAATTATGTTTGGGTATAACAATGGGGATAAGGGGGTTATCCCCCCCCCTTATCCCCGTTACCAAACGTTACCTTAAGTGATTAGAGCTCTTTGTACTCGTGAGATTGAGAATCCATTTGAGAGTAGATTTTACTTGTAAGGAGAGAAGTGAATTGGTATAATGACTAGGTGTTTGCTCGTGAAAAGATGTTAGGATTTGGTTAGATTTGTAGTTGAATCCTAGTTGGATTAAGATTAAATATTTAAGTACGTATGTTAGAAATAAATTTATTAATATTTAAATATTAATTAGAATAGAAATTTATTTAGGCTAAAATTTAGATAGCTTTTGATGTAAGCTATAAATATAGAATATGTTCTATTATTTGGTGATGGTGATAGAGTTTAGCCACACCCATATGTCATGGCCAAAATATTCATAATTTTGGACGCACCTAGTGCATAGGTGAACGAGAGAAGTCTTCTCATATTATAGAAGACGAGAGAAATGTGAGAGAGATTCAAGAAGAGGGCTCGGGTTGAAACTATTTTGTGTAGAAGATGAGTCATATCACGCCCTGGGAGTAACCACAACCCGGGGCTGCCAACAGATTCGCCTATACACGGAAAGTCTTACGCACACGAAGCATCAGTAATTTGCTCAAATATAAAGAATCATACAATAGAGCGAAACATAGATAAAACTAAAGATAACCATCATACTAAACTGTACTATAAAACTCAAAATACAAAGTCCAACTCCCAAAATTTAAATACAAACAGCTAGCGAAAAGCCAGACCCAAAAGTGCAGTAGTCTAAAAAATAAAAGAACAACATATGGTCCACATCTACAATCCACACGAACAGGAAGGAGATCTATCTAGTCCGTGATCCCCTTACCTCAATCCGCAGTCACCATAATAGCTGTGGCAGGCTCTGCAAAAAGTGGGGTCAATAAAGAGTGTGAGAACTACTAAAAATTAATAGTCCTCAGTGGGTACTTTAGCGATAACTCCGACCTATCCACTAAGTCTACTAGAGGCAAATAAGAAAAAGCAGTAAGAACAAGAAAAAATCTATTGAAATATAAATCTACAATTATTATGTGTAATACTCATGAAATTTAAATTCTAAAATTTAAATTCGAAATTGATTCTCTGGAAATTCTTGAATTCAAAAATTCAAATTTTGAGGGTTTTTGTGAAAAAGCGGCTACCCTGACTTATCGAGATCTAAACGAGACGAAACAAAATTCATTACCTTAACGGTCTCGTCGAGCTGAGCGATGCGGTGATGTCCATTTTCAATTTTGGCGAGCCAAAAGTATTGAAAAACGTAAAAAATATTATTTTTACAATATAATTCGGCAAATCACCCTATATTTTATGCATGGATTTGCGTGATATCGCATATGGAGGGATTTCTAGCATTTTATACCTACTGTAAAGGACTCAACTAAAAAGTTAAAGTCTACAGGGACCTTTTAGCAAGTTTTCCACCTCTATATAATGCAACCTAGGGTTTCCCAAGACGCATAGAGTTTCTTTCTCCGATAGCCTCCGACACCTCTTCCTCATCTCTCCGCTCTTTCCTCGAGCCTTGCCGCCGCTGGCCACCATCGTATCTTATCGAAAAAGTGAAACCAAACACCACCTCACCTTGCTCTTGGGTTTGGAGAAGAAGGTGTGCACCAAACCTCAGCCAATTGCCCCAGAGCCACATTGCGGTCTTCCTCACCATCAGAGTGTCTTACCTAAGGAGCACCGCCGACCGTCATTGCCGCACGACAATGGAGAAGGAAGTTTTTCTTCTCTCTTTCCTTCTAATATCAGAGGTGAGTCAAGTCACCTTATTCCTTGTTTTCTTTGCCAAGAATAATCCCTATCTTCTTTCTCACCCCTCTGAGACTCCCCTGGTGCAGCACCGTCGCCAGAGAAGCCGGCCAAGCCGCAGTTTGGTTGATAGGTCGTCGGAACCCTAATCTTTGCTCGACTAGATCGAGCGCTGCCTCCGACGTTCTGGCTCGGGATTCGAAGCACTGGCACCCTTTGCTAGACCCCACGAGTCACTCATCAAGTTTCAGGCCTCCTTGATCAGTTGATCGTCGGCAAGGTTTCCTTTTCTTGTTCTTGGCCGAGATTGGTCGTGCGCCGCCGTTGCCGCTCCCTGACTCCGGCAAGCCACCCATCTAGCTCCCCCACGTCGAAATAGCCATGCATGTACCCTTGCATGGGCTTGTGTGTCCCCGCATTGGTCCCTCACCATATTTGAAGTCCAATTGGCCGTAAGGCCCAACTCCGACCAACCACCGCACTCTGTCACCGGAGCTGGATTTGGTGAGGCTCCTGCCACCTCCCTTGACCCCTTCGCATTGCTGCTTGCCCTAGTTTCCCCACTATCCCCAGTTCTTGCAGGTTTGGCAACTTAGGGCTTTGGTGGAGTTGATCTTGGCTGAGGTTTCTCCGGCCAACTTTTTGACGGCCCTACGACTTTAGCAAGGTGAGCCGTCAACTCTCTGAACCTCTCTGAGCATGATGCTCACTTTAGTTGGCTTAAAATTTGATAAATGGTGCATGATTCTTCAGTAAAGCTCTTGATCAATGTTGTAGATTGATCCTAGCACTATTTCAGACTCGGGGCAACCCTTAAACAGTGAGCATGGGTCTCAGTGTATCGGGGCCCACCTACTAATACCCTCGGATCAATCTAAAAGTTTTCGGATTAAGGTAACAAGCCAAAATACCCTATTTTACATGTATTTATGTAATTTTATGAAAGCCTAAGGGTCTAGTTGTAATTGTAGCCATGTGGGCTACCTCAGGTAGCGTGCACGTGACCTCTGAACTTTTCGTTCGAGGTCCAGTGGCTTTCGTTAAGCAGAAATTGGTTACGAGTCGTAAATCGGCGAAATCATCGGTTTACCGTCGTTTCTGCACAAAATGTGCAATCCGAGCAAATTAGAAGATCATTTATGATTGTCAGGTGTCCCTAGCTATGCTTGACGCTGTCTTGGTTAGTCCAGTGACTTCAGTTTCGCGTTGGGGACTTCTAGAGCCGTTAATGGCTAATTGAGACACAGTTACGGTATTTATGGCACCATTCGTGTTTGTAATTGCACGAAATTAGTTGTTTCTGCCCGGACACCTTAAATGAAGCGTTCCGGGGTAGCAGGTGAAGTTTCATTCAATTTGGTAGCTTGTACACACTATTCGGACCATTAGTGGTCAATCGATGGATTACCGAAAATTTCGGCAAATCCTAGGACTTGAGTTAAGTCCACAGCTTAGTCATTTTACACACTGTGGGTTAGTGGGTTGGATTTGTGGGAGTCAGTATCTGACCGATGCTTTTTGGTTTAGGTCTGAGCAGTCAGGAGCTTGCACGTGAGTTGAGCTGCAAATACCAGGACCACCTACACTTAGGTGGGTACTCCGATCCAAGTTTCAGCATAGTATCACCTCACTGGGTACCGTACTCGATCGGACTCCTGTGATCTTGCTAGCCATGGTCCTATTCTTTGAATTATATTGCTCTTGATTTCAATACATCTAGTTGTTTATACATTGACATATGCCATGTGTGTTTGGTCATTAGCTAATCGGATTTACAGTTTTGAGTATTTCATTATCTCCTTATCTGGTATTGCATGATAAAGTAGGAGATCAGTTATTGTTATACAATGTAAGATATCTTTACAGTTGGTTAGCATCCCGTTTGGGAGTTTCCATCTTATTGCCGAATTTTGGGTCTTTAGACCGTGAGCTTGAGCATCAGCATTATGATCGCCGCAGCACTGACTGTTCATTCACGTACACCAGCGGATTAGCTACCCGTGGTGGTGTTCTTTATCGGTAGATTGGTCTTTTTGACCCGTGAGCCCCAAATAGCACCGAGTGGTGCAGAGCTACATGTCAGCCAGACAGGTGCCAGATAGTGGCATTTGCCTGAGGTCCTTGTGACTGATGTTGGTTTGACTGGGTACTCTGGTTTCAACATTGATGCATAGTTTACTATTATAGCTCTGTTATTCTTATTGGCATGTTAGTTACAGTATGTTTCAGATTGATGATTATCAGTATCCTATCATATAGCACCATGATTGTTATACATGCCATTTACCTTCTTCTATATCTGCCTACTGTTTTACCATCAATTATTGTATACCAGTAAGTACGACTTGCTATTTCTCCCCTGGTTGTACCCATTGGGATACATTCAGTTGTATCTCACACCCTTTGGTGACCCATTTTTTAGGTCAGTTGGGTGGTGAGCTGTCGAGACGATGACGTGAGCGTATTCGATAGAGTCGTCCCCTAGTGCCAGCTATGACTGGCTGTTGCCTTTTACTTTTCAGTTTAGATTTTTGCTTATGATCATGACTTAATACTTATATCTGTGGATTTGATGCGTGGATTTGATGCGTGGATGTTGATATTTATGATTTATGGATTATTAATCGTTGAATTGTTAATCATGTTCAGATTATTATTTAATTGGTTTAAGATGTTTAGATAATACTCTGATTGTGCTTTTGTACTTGCCTAATCGTGCGTGTATAGGAAAGACTCTGTTCGTGTGGATAGGGAATCTCTTATGCATGTGGCAGATCTACCCATGCTCTGGAGATTCCTATTTCAACTCTGATTTAAAAAATAAATAAATAAATAGACTGTTTTTAAAATCCCGAAGCGTGACACTATGCCTCTAACATGTATGAATGAACTGCATAATAAAGGTGTATGCATCAACTACAAATACCGTCGAGAATAACCCAATCAACTGATCGGCACGAGGTTCAATCTCTCCTGCACTAGCATCACATCTGATCACACTAACAACTCGTGGATTACCGATGTGAAACTATACCCAAAATAAATCAAGACGTCTAACTATAAAGTGGCACTCGAAGGGAGCGACCCGCTCAAGAAAAAGTAACCAGGTTGAGTATGTATGTAGCAGGCTAAAATCAAACTCATGATCAAAATGGATGACCCTAACCACTATGATAGAATTCCTGCCCCAAACTGATGCATAACTAACAACTTGGTGCAGCCGTCCAAAATCCACGGCTACCGAGCATTTCAAGAGTCCAACAATCTGGTGCTATCCCATTCCGACTCCAGAATAACTATACTATCACTAACCTATACTTAAAATTCCGAGCATATATAAATCACAAAATAAGAAAAGAAAAAAAATTCTCCTAAGTTCAATTTCAAATATAGATAGTACAATAATAAAAATATGAGAATATTTGGAGGATTAAGCACAACCATGAAGTTTCTGTCACAGCAAAAAAAAAAATAGCATCAAATGATAGTCCGTCCCAATCATACACTCAGTCTACGTAGACGAAAAAAGATGTCTAAAGATGAAAAAACAGTCCCCAACTAAGGCTTATTGCTAAGTTTAGACAAAGCGAGAAAGAGAGATGTAGAGAGAGAAAAATATATGAGAGAGATCTTCATTGAGTAGAGAAACAGAGTATTCGATTATTATTATTTTTTTTAGGTTTCTTGTTTTTTTTTTTAGAAATGGTATATGTACTATTATAATATAGATATAAATCTTACATGTTAGGTTCTGAAAGGATTGTATTTTCTCGCTTGTTTTATTATTTTTTTTTCATACTAACATTCTAAAAGAAAAATATTATATGTACATTTAAAACAAGAGCTTAAAATTTACACCGATAGTCTTAGGGTTTAGAAAGTTTTTTAAGTTTTTAGTATTTAGAAAGATACTAAATTTATGAAAGAAAATGGCTTTCAAAAGAATAATGTAAATTTTACACCCCCGAGGCGTTAAATTATACGAAATAATTGTTATTCCTTAAAAACTTAAACCGTTAATCTTACACCGCTAAACTTAAGTCTGTTAATCTTTTGATATTCAACGTTGCTTCTCACGTTTGAATTATTGTTTGCACTCGAGACTTTAATATCTTCAAGATGTAAGCTTAATTAAATAAGAAAAAAATTAAAGAGACTTTTTAATATCTTCAAAATATAAGCTTAATTAAATAAGAGAAAATTAAATAATATTAAAAATCTAATAGGACTCGAACTCATGACCTGTAACTCTGATATCATATTAAATTATATAAAATAATTATTATTCTTCAAAATTTTAATTAGTAGAGAATAATATTTATATATTTTATATTCAACACTAGAGTTTAAATTTTATTTTAAATTTTTAGTATTTTAAAAAAATTGACAAAATAAGAGCCCAGACATCTCGATGAGGATTATAAAATTCTTTTTTCTTTTCTTTTATAATAGTATTTATATGTGTCAGAATTTTTTATTTTTGGTTAAAAATGTAAAGAAATTTAACAATAGGGTTTTTTATTTTTTATCTGAGTTAGTTAAGTTAAAAGCTTCATTAACTTTAATGGATTTACTGGCTGTTTGAATTTATTTGCTTTGGTTTTGTGCTTCAATTTTATAGTTTAACGTGTTTGCACTCTCTTATTCAAAAAATTATACTCAAGTTATACTCAAATATCTTCTATACTTTTTAAAAAGTATAATTTTTGAATAACAAACCACAATAAGGGGTCTGTAACGATCCGATCCATTAGCAATAATAACTCGTTGAATCGAAATCACAATCGAAATCACAATCTACTATACTTTTATGAGTATAAACTCCTTTATACTCATAACTTTTTCGCACTTGGATGAAAAATGTGCGGTTAGGATGATAGCAGTCGCCCTAGGGTTTACTAGGTTATTGGTGAAATAGTATAAATCCTAGGAACTACTATAATCCTAACCACTCATTCCTTCATCCAAGAGACAAAAACTTATGAGTACGAAAGAATTTTACTCATAAGAGTATAGTAGTCGAAATATATATATATATATATATATATATATATATATATATATATATATATATATATATATATATATATATATATATATATATATATATATATATATATGACTAGGTTACTATGCTATCGATAGTACGAAATTTTTGGTTATAATAACCTTGAATTTAATAGCCTAATAATTACTTTAGATAATATGTGGATTTATTTAAATGGCAAAAATGAATTATTAGTAGTGCAATTGTGGCCCAAAAATATCGACTTTTGATCAGAGTCTGATCTCAAAAATCTAATATCACCAGTGCGACCGTCTCGTCGAAACAAGAAAGATTGATATTCACATGTTTTCGATCCGACGGTCGGATCTTCCGCAAATCAGCGACGAAGAATTGGGCCCCACAACTTAAGTTGTGAATAGTAACCTTTGGATTCGGTCCCCTCTCGATCGGTCGTCGGCCGATTCACTATCTGAAACTTGAATATAGTAGTATGAGTAGTCAATTCTAACTAATTTTGACATTCTGAGTGCAATGACACTGACAGAAATCGCGTTTGGCGATTCTGGTGCATCGAAATGCGTGCATTACAGTATAGCCTACAGTACTTTTTGGTCCGAGAATTTATTCGAGCACTGAATCAAACATGCAAATGTACTACCTGAAGGGTTTCGTCGAGCCGGACGTCGTGGCAAAATCCGTTTTTCGTTTCGACGATCCGTTTTTCTCAAAATGGGTGAAAAACACTGAAAAATCGTGTGTTTTTGCGAAAATCTATATTTTTCTTGGACCAGATGAGTAGAGGTTTATTGTTGAAGGTGCTTACAGTATTTAGGACCTTCAGCAGTGGACTGGGGTGTTAGAACACGAGGTATAGGGACCTAGTGGCATATTCTTACATTATTAGATATTTTTTTGAAGATGTCTTTTGGGCTGCTGTGAGGGGGGGGGGGGGGGGGTTACGAGCTGTTTTCGGAAGCTATTAAAGCTCTATGGCACGTTGATGAAGCAAAACGCCTCTTCCCTTAAGCTCGGAGACACCAAAAGCCTTCCCCCACATCCCAATCCAAGAGAGAGAGAGAAAGAGAGAAGGGTTGCTCCGATTCCCTCAAGCTTGCTCCCTGAGCTTTCTTGGAGATTCTTCTGCGTCTGGAGATCGAGGCTAACCTTGCTCGGTGACGCGAGGAAGAAATCGGCTTCTTCCCTCTTCTTCTCCAACTCCGGCGAGGTGAGTTCCCTTCATCTTTTGGTTTCTTTGGCCCGAGACCCTTGGAAGTGTCCTCCTTATCACCTAAGGATTCTTTCCAACCCACCCACGAAATAGGAAAAGCTCCGGTTGGCCGGCGGCCAAGTTGCACCGCCAAGAGCTCCGCCTCGGTCGTGTGACACAACGACTCGACTAAATGGGAAAATAAAATGATGGAAATAAACTGTAGGAAGAGAGCATCATCTCCACCAAATTTGGTGGAGTTTGATCAAGTAACCGTGTAGAAAACTCAAACCCTAAGTTTTGCGGGTTTCTTGCACCATGGCCGAGCCCTCACTCCGGCGCCGGCGTCGCTCCTCGCCGCCGGGCTCATGGTTGGGAAGCTTTTTGGGAGTGAGAGGAGTGTAACCATGCCTTTGCATGGCATCTATGCAGCCCCAATCAAGAGATGCCATGGATGACCCGAGCTTAAGCTCAAGTCGCGGTGGCCGGCGTTCCGGCCGTCTTCGACGGGGATGACATGCCCAGAAATGTTCCTTGGATCATTTAGATCCCAGCCATGCTATTGCATGAGCCCCATGCTGCCCCGAAGGAAATCCACCAATTTTGATGGTGAAGCTCAAAACCGAGCTTGCTCCGCCGTGTCGCCGCCTTGCCCCGTCGCCGGGCATGGGTTTAGGTAAGTTCGTGGGGTGTTGTAGCACCTGTTGGTGCAAGTGGATGAGGCCCAGAACCTGCGGATGTGTAGTCACCATTTTCGAGGCTTAAGCCTCATTTTCCTCCTCAACCGAGAGATGAAGCTCGATCCAAGTTGCATGGAAATGTTTCTGCAACTTGGAGGAGTATTTCTCTCCATCTTAGGTGCTCCCAGGTGGCCTCTCTGCTGAGAACAAGCTCGGACAAGAGCTTAGTTAACTGTTTGCATAGTATGCCCACTAGGTGTTTGTGGAAATGCCTCAAAGAAGAAAAGTGTGGATTTAGGCCTTGAGCAGAATATGAAAGTTTCTCCACACTGTCCCCTGAGCTTAATGCTCACTTCAGACCAAAGGTTGTCTGTGTGGGTGTGTGTGAGGGGCATTGTCAAAAATTTAGAGAGCAAGGTGTTTGGATCTGTGGATCCAGCAGTAACTGGGCTGCACTAAGGCAAGCCCTTGAGCCTTTGTGATGTCCTGAGCAAAATGCTCAAGTTAGTTTTGAAGTGGCACAAGCAGAAAGAATAGTTTGAGCAAGTTAGAGCCTTATGATGGTTGAATGGCCATGGGTTTGTTTGGGGCAGTTTGCGAAGTCGCGACAGTGAGCTCCTGACTATTTTGGGGTCACTGGACGCGATGCTCACCTTAGTTTTCAGTTTGGTCGAGCCGAAGAAATAGAAATGCCATAAGCCTATGTTAGTATAGTAAGTCATGGCCCGAAGTTTTTCTCGGGTTCTGTGCCGCTGTAAATTGGTGAGCACGGTGTCCAGCAAGTCGAGGGTCACCTACTGGAGGTGACGGTTCGTAAAAATAATGTCCCGATTAAGAGATCGAGCGAAAATGGCTCTCAAATTGCTATAAAGGTGCAAATTTTTTGAAACCCTAGGGGTCTAAACGCAATTGTAGCCTCATGTACTGTCTCGGGCAGTGTGTATATTGTGGAGACCGTAAACCCCGTACAGTTTTCCGACTGAATCTACAGTTGAGAACACCTATTGTTGGTGTATCTGGCCCAAGGTGCATCAAAGTGGTGCTACTGTTGGACCTGAGTGGTATCTTTTACTGTTTTGGCCTTCGGCTGTGTTTGCCAAAATTTCGGGAAGGTTTTTGGCCAAACAGATGGTAGAATTGGATTCAGCACGGAAAAACACTTGAAAACGGCTATTTATTTGCCAAATTTGGAGTCCGGATGACCAAAAACGGGCTACCGGAAGTTTCGGGAGAAAACGGGTGCATGGGGGGTGACCGTGGACCGGCTGGTGCCAGGTGGCGGCTCGGGATTGGTCGGCCCACACCGCCTGGTCCACGGGAAAGGCGCGCGGGTGCATAGACCGCGGGGCGGGCCACGTGGCGCGTGCGGATTGGCGGGTGCGCGCGGCTCGGTCCAGGGAAAAGTGCGGAGCGGCGCGTAGACCGGGTGCAGGACACGTGGCACAGGGGCATTGGCGGGTCCACGCGCTCCCGGCCCATTGGGCCCTTCAGCGGTGAGCGGGGGCGGCGGAGCGGTCGACGCGTGGCGTTGCGCCACGCGTCGCCACCCGCGGGGCCCCGCCGCTGTAGCGGGGGGGCGCGTGGCGCGCGTGCGGTGGCCCCGCACGGCTGTCCCCTATTTGGGGGTACGTGGCGGGCGCCCAGGCGGGTTGGACGGCGTCTGGTCCGACCCGGGCCGCGCCGGATCAGCCCGGGCTAACGGTTTGGATCCGGGAATCCGATAAGCCTTATTTAGGCTTGTTTATCCGGTTTGAGGCCATTCATTCACCCATTTCCTGTGGGAATTTCGCAGTGGGCTCTGAAGAAGAAGTTTTCCCCTGCCAGTGATCTTTCCAGCAGTAGCTTTCCGGAGTTGTGGTGGTGCACGGTTTCCGAGGTTGGCCGTTTTCCGACGCGGCGCGCTTAGTTCGTCTTCGACCCGTTTTGCGTCCTCTCGGAGCGCAGACTCTCCTGGCTTTACCCGACACCTGAATTCGACGATTTTTGCGCCGTTGGACTCACGACAGGTAGGACTTTGATTTTGATATTCAAAGTTTCCCAAATTAATTTCGGATTTTGGAGGTATTTGAGTATTCTGTTGCCCCTCTTTCTTTGCGGATTTTTGGACAGCGACACGGTGTTTTGGCCATAACTTCGCGTACAGACATCGGATCAGGGTGATTCAAGAGCCTAAATTCATCTACTCTTCGCGAGGAATCTGCTGTATTTTTCTCAGGACTTTAGGAGATTACTTCGAAGGTGAGAATCTCCTCTCTTTCCGGATGTTGATCTGGGGGAATTCCTACAGTAGGGTTAGAGGTTATTTTCTTGCCGGATTTATATCTCAGCGTAGAAAACTCGGATTTGGACGTGCAGGTAGTCGTTTCGAAGCTATCGACGCGTAGAACGCGGGGATATTTTATTTGGATTTTTCTGAAGAATGTGAGCAGGTGATTTTTGTTCATCTTCGCAGCGGAGTTATTGTTTGTTAAATTTGGCAGTTCTGGGGATATATATGGATTGTGACAGCTCGGTTTTTGTACCCAGGAGCAGTGTGGACTGCGCGGGACCGTTTGGACTCTGTGTAGCCGCCATCTTTGGTATTATCAGTTGTAGGACTTTTGACAGCTCGACTGATCAGGTGGGTGGTTGTTGTACTCCTCTCTTTGGTATGCCACTAGGAATGTTAGAGTGTCCCTAAATTGAAGATGCTAAATATAAGATGGGTAGACTTGCATGCTTAGGGAATTAACTCTTATTAATCAGATCCTATTGCTAGAATGATCACCTGTTTTAACCACTTATCAAATCTGAACGGTATATCTGAAGATAAAATAGTAATTGTGGACTGTTAAACTAATAACTCCTCTTATAAGACTGTCACTCTAGCTCAGGTCACTCTATATTGCTTATTCTGGGAAATTGGACAAATGTTGGAACAATGCATGATTAAACGGGTCACCTAATAATGTCATCTTTTACTGCTACACTGTTTTTGGGACTTGACTTAGGAGAAACCATGCATCTAATTCTCCTTCTTCTATCCTGGTAGACTTGAGGCATAGTTGCTCGGGTTCGAGCGGGTATCGGACAGTGTAGTCAGGTATTGGGGATTTGGGACAGTGTGGGCTTTTGACAGGGTGTTGCGGCGACCACGGATCTTGGGTGGTTGACCGGGTCGTCTTATTGCATCAGATTGGGTACTTGGGGGATCGGGCTTGCTTTAGTGGAGGGTTTTTTCCCACTTCTTTGAGTCTCGATCCAGTCCTGCTAGAGACAGTTACTTGTGGTTACTTACTTCTCTCGTGTGGGTCGCTCCCCACGAGTGCGACTCCGGAGTGCGCGGTTGCCAGACTTTGAGTCCCGGGGGACTCCTTTGCTTCGGTGTTATGCGTAGACTGGCATACCCGAGGCGGCAGAGCAGGCGGTGCCAGTGTCCACTGGCGGTCAGATTGGGTCATCTAGACAGGCTTCTGACACAGATGCATACTTTGTCATCCTGATTGGTTTAGCATGTAGAGGCATATTAGGGGTAGCATTTCATCTGAGTTGCTCATATTACACTCCCCTTTTTATCCCTTTCCTTTATGCCTCTGATCTTCCTGGTGGGCATACCTGAGCTGAGGCTTTACCCACTAGGGGAGGCTACTGTTTATAGTAGTACTTACCCCCACTGTTTTGCTTGTTTCTCTCTCTCCCTTGTTTTGCAGAGTCCTCTGTGGGAGTTGCTGGGCCGTCAGCAACTGATCGGGGCAAGCGTATCGCGGACTAGATAGAGTGCCACCCGCGGACTGTAGCTGGAGAGTTTTGGGTACCTGGACTTCTCAGACAGTATTTAGTTACTTCCTTTTGGGTCTGGCTTCTGCCAGCTGTATATATTGTAGTAGCGGTGTGAGAGACATCTGAAGTTTATTTTACTGTTGTACTTTTTACTTCCAGCTTCTGTCTGAGTTACAGTAGTTTTAGTTAGCTCTGATTACTTTATGCTCTTATATTATTATTGCTTATCTGAGCAGGTTACCAATGCTTCGTGTATGTGGGAAATACCGCATGCACGGCGGATCTGTGAGCGGGCCCGGGTTCTGGTTTACACCCGGGTAAATCTCTAAGCTTTTTGCTAGTGATCCGTTGGCTCTCGTTGAGCGGAAATTTGTAATCGGTCCGTAAATCGGCAAAATCGTTGGTTTAACGGCGCCCCAGTGGCAATCGCGCAATTAGGGAAATTGCGGCGGTTCCGCCTAGCCGTCTGTTGAGTCCCAGTAGAATCTGGTTGAGCCAGCGGCAAAGGGTCAAAGCCCGTGTCTCCCGGAAATTCAAATGAAATTTTCGGGAAGGACATTTTGGTAATTATGTGAATATTTGATTAAAAGGTTGAGTTTAGCGATGTTAACTGACAGATGTTAATGTCCCGAGGCTGCACGTCAGGTTTCGTTAGTTTCGGAAATCTAAAGTTATTGTTCGGGCCAAAGTGGGCCGAATGGCGGATTTCCGGCGAGTCGCGTAAGTCTGGAAAAGATACAGATTTAGTGGTTAGAGAGTCAGTGGTTTGATTGTGAGAGTTTCCCTGATCAGTGTTCTTGATTCAGGTTGTCACGGTTTGGCTCTAGTCTTCGAGCATTCCGTTGGAGTTGTCAGATCGCCTGTAGACAGGTGGGTTTATTTTCGGTCCGGGCTTTATTATCTCGGCCCTCTGGGGTATCGTAATTGGTCGGACCCCTGTTCTTGTGATAGCCTAGATTTCCTTGTTGAGCCTGCTCTTTTTATTGATCAGCATCACTTTTATATTGCTATATCTACTTGATTTATTGATCCTTATCAGTTATCTGATTATATGATGCCTTGCATGATTGATCTTAGTTGCTTCCACATATCATGATTTTATTCTCGGACATTTGCCATGCCTGATTGGTCATTAGCTAGCTTGCATATTTATACCTGATTATCAGTACTTCTTGATTACATCTGATCTATGCTATAGTTGTTGTTGATTATATTCTGCATATGAAGAGATTCAGTTGGCATTCTGTTGTTGCATCCCTTTGGGATTTTTCCGGCTTGTTGTTGATTTCTTGAGTTGAGATTCTGTTGGCATTCTACTGTTGCATCCCAGTGGGGATTTTTCCGGCTTGTTGCCGATTACCCGGTCTGTGGACCGTGAGCTTGAGCATTTGCATGATTGATCGCCCGCACTGCTGTACTTCACGAATATCAGCGGAGTCATGACCCGTGTGGATGTTCTTTACCAGTAAAGTGGTTTGTTGAAAGACCCGTGACCCCCAGGGGGGTATGTCAGCCAGGTTGGTGCCAGGTTGGGCAGTTTCCCTGAGGACTTGTAGACCAATATGGTGGCTTTTGATTGGGTATTTTGTTATTCTACCATTGATGCATTGCTTGCCTGTTTATCATTATCATCTTATGATTCTCTCAGTTCTTGTATCAGCATGCTCTTATTATGATAGTTTAGTATTCTGATATGCTCTGCACTGCATCCATGATTATTCGGCGTTTTTCCCTGAGGTCTTGTAGACCAACATGGTGGCTTCGATTGGGTATTTGATTGTTCTACCATTGATTCATTGATTACCTACCTTCTTAGCATGCTTAGTCATTATACTCTTATGATTTCTCAGTTCTTGATTTAGTATCTATATCAGCATGCTTCAGTAGTTCAGTACCTATTTATGCTCAGAATCATGATTATGCTTCCTGCCAGTATCTGCTTATGATATCTGTCTTACCTAATGACTCTTACTATCCGCTAGTTATTGTATGCCAGTAGGTACGATTTGCTATTTCTCGACTCGTCGTGCCCACTGGGATACACTGTCGATGTATCTCACACCCCCTGGGTGACCATTTTTCAGGTCGATCGGGTGTTGGGATGTCGGGACGTGTTGGTGAGATGTCGCGATAGATTTGACCCTGGACAGCCGTTTATCATGTTTATCAGTTTATTAAATTTTGTAATATAAATTGTGATAAGTTGTTGTAATATTTTAATTGTTTAATTATTTAGTTGTACGTAGTTAGACTACTCTGGCAATGCTGTAAAGGCTTAGCCGTGCATATATAGAAAAGGCTAAATTCTAAGGGAATTGGGAATTTTCTATATATGTGGCAGTCTGTCGCGCTCTAGCTGGTTTTAAACTCTGATTTGAAAAAAAAAAAAAAATTTAGACGCTGTTTTTCGAACTCGGGGCGTGACATTGGTGCTATAAGGTTTTTCACCATTGGATGAAAGGAAGTTCAGTTAGAATTATAGTGGGCTCCTTGAATTTAGTGGGTGGTTGAAAAAATAGTATGATCTAAAAGGTGAAAATGATCAAAATGGTATATGTATATGTATATATATATATATATATATATATACATATATATATATATATATATATATATATATATATATATATATATATATATACATATATATATATATATATATATATATATATATATATATATATATATGTATATACATATATATGTATATATACATACATATATATATATATATATATATATATATATATATATATATATATATATATATATATATATATGTATATATATATATATATATATATATATATATATATATATATATATATATATATATATATATATATATATATATATATATGTATATACATATACATATATGTATATATACATATACATATATACATGTATATATATATATATTGTAGTGTACTGATTTTCCCCATGCAACTTTCCGGTGAATCCATTGTGTAGAACACCTAGTGTTGGTGTCTGGCCCATGGTGCATCGAAGGGGTGCCACCGATGGACCTTGTGAGACTTTGATAGCGGAAGTGGCCTTCGGCTGTAATTGCCGAATTTTAGAAAAGGTTTTGGGCCAATCTGAGGTTAGATTTGGATTCAGCGCGGAAAAAACGCTTGAAAACGGCTATTTGCTTGTTGAATTTGGAGTCCGGATGACCAAATGCGGGCTTCCGGAAGATTTGGGGGATTTTCGGTGCATGGGGGTGACACGTGGACCGGCCCGTGCCACGTGGCGGCCTTTTATTGGCCAGCTCACGCGGCTGGGTCCACGCAGTGGCGCGGCGGTGCATGGACCGCGGCGGGTGGACGCGTGGCGTGCCCTGGTAGGCGGGCGCACGCGGCACGGCTCACTGGAATTGCGGGATTGCGGTGGACCGGGCGCATGACACGTGGCAGCTTGGGATTCGTCGGTCCACGTGGGCGCGGTCCACGGGTGCGCGGGGGAGGGCGCCTCGGTACTGTGCGCGCACGTGCGCGCACAGTGGCGCCAGGCGGGGCGGTCGGCCGCACTCGAGTGCAACACGTGTCGCCTCGGGATTGGCCGGCCGTACCTACCCCCGTTTACTGCGGGGGGCCACGTGGCGTGTGCGGGCCGCGGGGATCCGCTGTCCCCTGTTGTGGGGCGACGTGGCAGCACCTGGGGATTTCGGGCGCGTCGGACGGAACGCATGCAACCGGTTTCCGGGCGCAGTGCGCCCGAAACTTGCGCCCGGAAATCCGGATTTCTTTGTGTTGGGCTGGGCCTTTAAATAGCTCCCCCATTCGCCCCTTTAGCTTTTTTGGGCTTCTTTTCACTGGGCTTCCTTCACGGCGATTCTTCCCCTCTCAGAGCTCAACCCTTTGGAGAAGTTTGGAGATTTTTGGAGGCACGCATCCCGAGGTTCACCATTTTACGGCGCGGCGCGACGCTTGTTCTCCGGCGATCCTCTTCGCCCCTTCTCAGTGTTTGGACTCCTCCGACCCACCCCGACCTCGGAATTCGCCGATTCTTGCGCCGTTGGACTCACGACGGGTAGGGCTTCAACTCCTGTGTTTTATGGTTCCTCGATTTCCGTGCTAATCTTGGAGTTTTCTTAGCACCCATTTGACCCTTTTTCTTCGCGGACTTTTGGGACAGCACCGCAGTGTTCTTGCCATATCTTTTCACTCGGGCGTCGGAACGAGGCGATTCAAAAGGCAATTTTCATCTACGCTTCGCAAGGAGTCTCCTGGATTTTTCTCAGAATTTTCTGAATTTTACTCGAGGGTGAGAATCTCCTTTCTCTGTGGTTCCTTGTTACAGGAATTTAGTGCAGTTTGGGTTTGGGGTGTACCCCTTGTCGGATTTTTATCTCAGCGTAGGAAACTCCAAATTGGGCGTGCAGGTACTCGTTTCGACGGGCTCGTCGCAAGGATCGCGATAGTATTTTTCTTGGATTTTTCTGGGCATTATTCGCAGGTAAAAATTAGTGAATTGTGGACTGCTGGTTTGGGGGACAGATTCTGGAATTGTGGATGTTAAGCTTATGTATTTTTCCTTTGGGGTATTTTGTACAGATTGGTGGTGTGTTGGACTGATCTTGGACTTCGCCTTTGGGAATTTTGGAATAGCGCTCGAGGTGGGTGATGTTGAGAACCTCCTGCTTGTGAATGTCACTAGGCCTATTGGAATGCCACGATTATGTGTTATTAAATATGAATGTATCTAGCATGCTTGCATGATATTAAGGTTCTTTTGCTAATACTTGCATTGTTAGCAAGCTACAAGTTAATAAGTGGTATTTCCATGTTTAGATATGCAATTTAATTAGTTGGAATGAATGCTATAGCCATATCATATTGTGTGTTAAGGAAAGGTTTGGGCATGTGGTTAGAATGCATGTTGTGAAAGGGGTACTTGCTAGTTAATTGTGCATCTAAATTGTATCATGTATCGTATATCATGCCACGTGTACATCGGAGGGTCCAAACATTTAATGTTGCATATGTTAGAATAATTAAAAAGGGGTTTATCAAGTAATGGACTTTGCATGCTTCAATGGTCATCTAGCTAGGCCACCTTTTTCTGCTACACATACATGCTGGAATTGACTTAGGAGAAACCATGCTTTCTATTCATTCTCCTGTAGTCTAGTTGTAGAGGATTGGGTAGTTCAGATGTTCAGAGTTGGGACAGTCGGGGATGGATGGTTGGGTGTTGCGGCAACCGCGGACTGTGGGCGGTTGACCGGCTTACTAGTATTATTATTATTGCATCAGATTGGAGGTGAGGGATCGGGCTTCTTTAGTGGATGGTCTTACCCACTCGTTTAGAGTCTTGATCCAGTCCTGCTACATCAGATACTTATGGTTACATATTTTTACTCGTGTGGGTCGCTCCCCTCGAGTGCCACTCCGGAGTAGGCTTAGGGCCGAGCCGTGTGCCGGTCGATTGGGTACTTTGAGGATCGTGCCGTGTGCCGATCAGATACTGGGTTCTCGAGTTGACAGTACAGCAGGCAGTACCAGTGTTGACTGGTGTATTGATTGGGTTTGGTTGGCCAGGTTTTGACATACTGATGCATACTTCTAGCAATCTTGACAGCTAGGTATTTTGGAGGCATACTAGGGATAGCTTTATCATCAGTAGACTTACCTTTAGCATACTACCTTTATTTCATTTTCGCCTCTAGTAGTCCTAGTGGGTATTTCTGAGTTTGAGGTCTACCCACTAGGGGAGGCTACTGTTTTTATAGTAGTTCTCACCCCCACTGTTTTCTCTTTTCTTTTCCCCTTTGTTTTGTAGAGTCTTCTGCGGGAGTCGCGGGACCCTCTTCCCTGGATCGAGGTAAGAGGATCGTTGATTAGATAGCTGCTGCCCCGAGTTGGAGTTGTGTAGTTTTGATGTATCCCCAGTACACTCAGACGGTTGTATTTTCCTTTTTCTTTTTTGGGTCTGGCTGCGGCCAGCTGGTTGTATATATTTCGTGAGCTGGGAGAGACACTTGTATATTTTTTTTTGAGAGCTTACTGTACTTTCATTTCCAGCATTTGTCTGAGTTGTATTAGTTTTAGTTTAGCTCTGTTTTATGCTCCTTTATTACTTGTTTTATATCTGAGCAGGTTATCAGCGCTTCGTGTACACGGGAAATCCCGTGTGCACGGCGGATCTGTGGACGGGCCCGGGTTCTGGTTTACACCCGGGGCGTGACAGATTAAGTTGGTATCAGAGCTTAGGGATAGGTCAGTTGGGACTTAGGAAACCCTAGGCTTGTGGCAGACCCTAGGAAGGCAGAGCGTGAGTGACGTGATATTGTGCGAAAGTCGGTAATTGGTTGTTAACTCTTCCTGTGAGTGGAGAGGGATTGGCATAGCCTATTTCTGGGAGACTATTATGTTGGCTGCAGACAACATAAGGTTACAGAAATAGGGGAATGCCCATGACTTTCGCGTGATTGGGTCGAGAGTGGTTTGGTTTACTGACCCGTGGATTTTGTGTGACAGGATGCCTCCTAGGCGGCAGATTCCTACTCGGGGTACTCCTACGCCCCCGGAGGAGCCGGAGCAGTCCGGGCCTTCCGAGATCAGTGAGCTGAGGGCCATGGTGGCCCAGTTGGCGGAGAGCCACCACCGACAGGAGCAGAGGTTCGAGCAGTTGCTTACGCAGGTTGGGGCCCCTCCCCCTACTACTGTAGAGGCCCCTGTACCACCAGTTGTACCGCCGGCTATTCCATTAGTCCCTACGGCACCGTCGTCGAGCAGTGGGGCTCAGGGAGAGTTCAGGCCGTTGACCCCAGCGGAGGAGGAGGAGTTTGCTGACAAACTCGCCAAGTTCTGTAAGCGAGGACCACCTAGGTTCTCTGGGAGGAGCACTCACCCATCGGAGATAGGATCATGGCTGGCAGCAATGGAGAAGTTGTTCAGAGACTTCTTCATTGACCACAGGTTCAGAGTGCATATGGCTGTACATTGCCTAGAGGGGGATGCAGATGCTTGGTGGCGTCGGGTCGAGCCCTTGGAGTTTCAGATCACCCGACAGCTACCTTGGTCGGAGCTTAGACGGTTGATCCTTGACACTTATTTCTCCACGAGCGTGAAGAAAAAGCTTGAGGATGATTTGAAGAATCTCCAGCAGGGGGACAGGACGGTATGGGATTATTATCAGGAGTTTACGCAGTTGCTCAACTGCGTACCCTATGTTGCCAGGGATGGGCTGCACCAGGTGGAGCTGTTTGAGACAGGTTTGCGCCCCGAGATCTATACCTTGGTACACGCCCAGAGGCTTCAGACTTTATCAGAGGCAGTGGATCATGCACAGTGGGTCGAGAGGGGAGATCACGTCGTCGCTAGACGTGGGGGCTTGGCCGCTCAGAGTTCTGAGAGGAAGCGGCCAATGCCAGATGAGGGGGGACAGGCCAGTTCATGGAGGCCGCCCCGACCCCCACCGCCGCAGTTTACGGGCCGTGGGCGTTCGGAGCGGCGAGGGTCTGGTGGATCCCAGAGACCCCCACAGCAGCAGCAGCAGCCGCCCCAGCGACAGCAGCAGCATTCGCAGCAGCAGAGGTCGCAGTCGCGACAGCAGGGGTCACAGCGACAGCCACAGCGGCAGCAGCAGCAGCAGTTTCGGTGACCACAGCAGCAGTCCCGACAGTCCCAGTCGTCTGAGAGATGTGTCTTTTGTGGTGGGCCGCACTTTCCTAGCACTTGTGATCAGCGGTGGGGACGATGTTATATCTGTGGACAGTCTGGTCACATGCGAGCCACTTGCCCTTTTGCAGCGTCGACAGCTCCTTCCTCGGCATCAGCCCCTTCAGTGCCCCAGCAGCGGCCTTATGCTCCAGCGAGCAGGGCTCCTTCCTCCCACCCTGCAGATTACCGACCACCAGCTCAGAGCGGGCGAGTCTACGCCGCCCAGGTAGGGGACTCCACGGCAGCCGACCACGTGGTGGCAGGTATCACTTTACTTCTTGGTACTAGAGCTCGCACTTTATTTGATACCGGTGCATCACATTCTTTTATCAGTAGAGTATTTGCATCATCTCATGGACTAGTGTTAGGTCGGTTGCCACATGCAGTAGAGGTACAGATTCCTGATCATACATTGCATGTAGAGGAGTGTTGTTGGTCTTGCCCTGTTCAGATTGAGTCCTGGATCTTGCCAGCGGACCTTATGGTCCTTAGTGAGCTGCAAGATTACGACATTGTACTGGGGATGGATTGGCTGGTTCGCTATTTCGCGACGATTGATTGCGCCGCGAGGACTGTTACCTTTAGCGAGCCAGGCCAGGAGGTGTTCGTTTACAGGGGGTGCCAGAGTGCTTTCTTTGCCTCTGTGGTTTCGACCTCTCGTGCGAGGCAGATGATGCGCAGTGGATGCGTGGCCTTTTTGGCATCGGTGGTTAAGGAGCCTACGGCGGCACCGGGACTCACGGATATCCCTATTGTCCATGAGTACCCGGATGTTTTTCCTCCGGAGCTAGTTCATATGCCGCCGGATAGGGAGGTTGAGTTTTTGATTGACGTAGTTCCAGGAACTGCGCCAATCTCTAAGGCTCCTTACCGAATGGCACCGGCCGAGCTGCGGGAGTTAAAGGCGCAACTCCAGGATTTAATGGACAAGGGTTTTGTGAGGCCGAGTGTATCACCTTGGGGAGCGCCGGTGCTATTTGTGAAGAAGAAGGATGGTTCACTTCGACTGTGTGTGGATTACCGGGAGCTGAATAAAGTGACCATCAAGAACAAGTACCCTTTGCCGCGCATTGATGACTTATTCGACCAGCTGCAAGGGTCTTGTGTCTTCTCCAAGATTGATTTACAGTCTGGTTACCACCAATTGAAGGTGAAGGCCGAGGACATCCCAAAGACGGCATTCAGGTCGCGGTACGGGCATTATGAGTTCACCGTCATGCCTTTTGGACTGACAAATGCCCCTGCAGCTTTTATGGATTTGATGAACAGGATTTTTCGACCATACCTGGATCGGTTCGTCGTTGTTTTTATGATGACATCCTAGTTTATTCCCGAAGCGATGTGGAGCACGAGGAGCATCTGAGGATTGTGCTACAACTTCTGAGAGAGAGAAAGTTGTATGCCAAGTTATCTAAGTGTGATTTCTGGCTTCGGGAGGTTGCCTTTTTGGGCCACGTGATTTCAGCCGCTGGAGTGGCAGTAGACCCGGCGAAGATTGAGGCAGTCCGGGATTGGCCCCGACCGACGACGGTATCAGAGGTCCGGGAGTTTCATGGGCTTAGCAGGATATTACCGTCGGTTTGTGGAAGGTTTTGCGAAACTTTCCACACCCCTCACTCGTTTGACGCGGAAAAGGGGTTAAGTTTATTTGGAGTGAGGACTGCCAGAGGAGCTTTGAGGAATTAAAGATCAGGTTGATGTCGGCTCCTATCCTTTCCCTCCCTGTTATGGGGAAAGGATACGTGATTTATAGTGATGCATCGCACAGTGGACTTGGTTGCGTGCTGATGCAGGATGGTAGGGTAATCGCTTACGCCTCTCGGCAACTGAAGGATTATGAAAAGAATTACCCTACCCATGATTTGGAGCTAGCTGCAGTGATTTTTGCACTAAAGTTGTGGCGCCACTACCTGTATGGGGAACACTGCGAGATTTACACCGACCACAAGAGCTTGAAATACCTGTTCACACAGAAGGAGCTCAACTTGAGGCAACGTAGATGGTTGGAATTGTTGAAAGATTATGATGTAGACATTTTATACCACCCTGGCAAGGCCAACGTGGTTGCTGATGCCCTGAGCAGGAGAGCAGTACAGAGTCTATCTTTGAGGATCACCGATCAGGCGCCATTACTTGAGCAGATGAGGCGGTTAGAGCTCGAGGTTGTGTCCCCTGGGGTCTCTGCTAGACTTATGTCTCTAGTCATGCAGCCCACTCTGTTGGACAGGATTCGGGAGAGACAGAGTGAGGACCCCCACCTGGTGAGGATTCGAGAGCAGATGCAGACTGGTTTGATAGGGGACTTTTCAGTTGATGCTGCGGGAGTACTCCGGTACAGGGACCGAGCTTGCGTGCCTATGGATGCAGAGATTCGAGAGCAGATCTTGAGGGAGGCCCACTATACACCTTATACCATCCACCCTGGTGGGACTAAGATGTATAGGGATCTGAAGGCACAGTTTTGGTGGAATGGGATGAAAAGAGACATTGGGAGATTTGTAGCGCACTGTTTAACTTGTCAGCAAGTAAAGGCTGAGCATCGTGTACCTGCTGGCAAGTTGCAGAGTCTCCCAATCCCTGAATGGAAATGGGAACATGTTACGATGGATTTTGTCACTGGGTTGCCGAGAGCACAGACGGAGCGGATGCTATCTGGGTAGTCGTGGACAGGCTTACCAAATCCGCTCACTTTTTACCGGTTCAGATGACTTGGCCGATGGAGCGACTGGCGCAGGTGTACTTGGCTGAGGTGGTTAGATTGCACGGGGTACCCGTTTCCATCGTATCAGATAGAGACCCGAGGTTTGTCTCGCATTTCTGGAGGAGTTTACAGACAGCCTTGGGGACGCAGCTCCGATTAGTACAGCATTCCACCCACAGACCGATGGACAGTCAGAGCGTACTATTCAGACCCTCGAGGATATGTTGAGAGCATGCATTCTGGACTTTGGAGGAGGATGGTACCGACACTTGGGATTAGTTGAGTTTGCGTACAACAACAGCTATCAAGCGAGCATTCAGATGGCTCCGTTTGAAGCGTTGTATGGACGTAAGTGTCGGTCACCCCTTTATTGGAGTGACGTGGGTGAGAAGGAAGACTTTGGGTCCTGATCTACTGTTAGAGGCAGAAGAAAAGGTCAGATTGATACGACGACACCTAGAGACCGCCCAGAGTCGACAGAGGAGTTATGCTGATACTCGACGGCGAGACTTAGAGTTTCAGGTGGTGGACCATGTTTTTCTGAAAGTCTCGCCTTCGAAGGGGATTCGGAGATTGGTATTCGTGGGAAACTGAGCCCTCGTTATATTGGGACCTTTTGAGGTGTTGGAGCGCTTAGGGCCAGTTGCCTACAGGCTTGCGCTTCCTCCCAGGCTTTCAGGTGTTCACAATGTGTTTCATGTATCGACGCTGAGGAGGTATGTTCATGACCCGTCCCATGTCATCGATTTCACCCCATTGGAGGTTGCTGAGGACCTGAGCTATGTTGAGCGGCCGTTGAGGATCTTGGACCGAGAGGTTAGGGAGTTGCGCAGCGAGCCATCCCTATGTGAAGATCCTCTGGAGCAGTCATGACGAGCTCGAGGCTACCTGGGAGTTGGAGTCAGCGATGATGGATGCTCACCCCCACTTGTTTGAGGCCGCTACCTGAGGTATGACTTTTGTTTCGAGAACGAAACTTTTTCTTGTAGGGGAGGATGTAGTGTACTGATTTTCCCCATGCAACTTTCCGGTGAATCCATTGTGTAGAAACACCTAGTGTTGGTGTCTGGCCCATGGTGCATCGAAGGGGTGCCACCGATGGACCTTGTGAGACTTTGATAGCGGAAGTGGCCTTCGTCTGTAATTGCCGAATTTTAGAAAAGGTTTGGGCCAATCTGAGGTTAGATTTGGATTCAGCGCGGAAAAACAGTTGAAAACGGCTATTTGCTTGTTGATTTCGGAGTCCGGATGACCAAATGCGGCTTCCGGAAGATTTGGGGGATTTTCGGTGCATGGGGGTGACACGTGACCGGCCCTGCCACGTGGCGGCCTTTTATTGGCCGGCTCACGCGGCTGGGTCCACGCAGTGGCGCGGCGGTGCAATGGACCGCGGCGGGGGACGCGTGGCGTGCCTGGTAGGCGGTGCGCACGCGGCACGGCTCACTGGAATTGCGGGATTGCGGTGGACCGGGCGCATGACACGTGGCAGCTTGGGATTCGTCGGCCACGTGTGCGCGGTCCACGGGTGCGCGGGGGAGGGCGCCTCGGTACTGTGCGCGCACGTGCGCGCACAGTGGCGCCAGGCGGGGCGGTCGGCCGCACTCGAGTGCGACACGTGTCGCCTCGGGATTGGCCGGCCGTACCTACCCCGCTGACTGCTGGGGGCCACGTGCGTGTGCGGGCCGCGGGATCCGCTGTCCCCTGTTGTGGGGCGACGTGGCAGCACCTGGGATTTCGGCGCGTCGGACGGAACGCATGCAACCGGTTTCCCGGGCGCAGTGCGCCCGAAACTGCGCCCGGAAATCGGATTTTTTTGTGTTGGGCTGGGCCTTTAAATAGCTCCCCCATTCGCCCCTTTAGCTTTTTTGGGCTTCTTTTACTGGGCTTCCTTCACGGCGATTCCTCCCCTCTCAGAGCTCAACCCTTGGGAGAATTTGAGATTTTTGGAGGCACGCATCCGAGGTTCACCATTTTACGGCGCGGCGCGACGCTTGTTCTCCGGCGATCCTCTTCGCCCCTTCTCAGTGTTTGGACTCCTCCGACCCACCCCGACCTCGGAATTCGCCGATTCTTGCGCCGTTGGACTCACGACAGGTAGGGCTTCAACTCCTGTGTTTTATGGTCCTCGATTTCCGTGCTGATCTTGGAGTTTTCTTAGCACCCATTTGACCCTTTTTCTTCGCGGACTTTTGGGACAGCACCGCAGTGTTCTTGCCATATCTTTTCGCTCAGGCGTCGGAACGAGGCGATTCAAAAGGCAATTTTCATCTACGCTTCGCAAGGAGTCTCCTGGATTTTTCTCAGATTTTCTGAATTTTACTCGAGGGTGAGAATCTCCTTTCTCTGTGGTTCCTGTTACAGGAATTTAGTGCAGTTTGGTTTGGGGTGTACCCCTTGTCGGATTTTTATCTCAGCGTAGGAAACTCCAATTGGGCGTGCAGGTACTCGTTTCGACGGGCTCGTCGCAAGGATCGCGATAGTATTTTTCTTGGATTTTTCTGGGCATTATTCGCAGGTAAAAATTAGTGAATTGTGGACTGCTGTTTGGGGGACAGATTCTGGAATTGTGGATGTTAGCTTATGTTTTTTCCTTTGGGGTATTTTGTACAGATTGGTGGTGTGTTGGACTGATCTTGGACTTCGCCTTGGGAATTTTGGAATAGCGCTCGAGGTGGGTGATGTTGTGAACCTCCTACTTGTGAATGTCACTAGGCCTATTGGATGCCACGATTATGTGTTATTAAATATGAATGTATCTAGCATGCTTGCATGATATTAAGGTTCTTTTGCTAATACTTGCATTGTTAGCAGCTACAAGTTAATAAGTGGTGTTTCCATGTTAGATATGCAATTTAATTAGTTGGAATGAATGCTATAGCCATATCATATTGTGTGTTAAGGAAGGTTTGGGCATGTGGTTAGAATGCATGTTGTAAAGGGGTACTTGCTAGTTAATTGTGCATCTAAATTGTATCATGTATCGTATATCATGCCACTGTACATCGGAGGGTCCAAACATTTAATGTTGCATATGTTAGAATAATTAAAAGGGGTTTATCAAGTAAAGGACTTTGCATGCTTCAATGGTCATCTAGCTAGGCCACCTTTTCTGCTACACATACATGCTGAATTGACTTAGGAGAAACCATGCTTTCTATTCTTCTCCTGTAGTTAGTTGTAGAGATTGGGTAGTTCAGATGTTCAGAGTTGGGACAGTCGGGGATGGATGGTTGGGTGTGCGGCAACCGCGACTGTGGGCGGTTGACCGGCTTACTAGTATTATTATTATTGCATCAGATTGGAGGTGAGGGATCGGGCTTCTTTAGTGGATGGTCTTACCCACGCGTTTAGAGTCTTGATCCAGTCCTGCTACATCATATACTTATGGTTACATATTTTACTCGTGTGGGTCGCTCCCCTCGAGTGCCACTCCGGAGTAGGCTTAGGGCCGAGCCGTGTGCCGGTCGATTGGGTACTTTGAGGATCGTGCCGTGTGCCGATCAGATACTGGTTCTCGAGTTGACAGTACAGCAGGCAGTACCATGTTGACTGTGTATTGATTGGGTTTGGTTGGCCAGTTTTGACATACTGATGCATACTTCTAGCACTTGACAGCTAGTATTTT
>CM055074.1:30963438-31001547 GCA_029204045.2 Tillandsia leiboldiana | reverse complement strand
AACGAGTCAGGCAATTCCAGAAAAACGAAGGTTCGGGATCTGGATCGAAGTGCTTGATCCGGATCGTTCATACAGTTCACCAAACATCAACGTTCGGGATCCGGATTGCGAAGCCTGATCCGGATCGTTCAAGGAAGATGGTAAACTTAGTGTTCGGGATCCGGATCAAGATAGGCTACGATCCGGATTGAACTGGTGTATGAACGAACCACCTTCGGGATCCGGATCGAACAACCTGATCCGGATCCTGAACATGTCCCAAGTCCAGTTTTTTATTTTTATGCAATGAAAGATTCTTCCAAGTGTTTCTACACTACAAGAAGTATTCGGATCACACAAAATCTTTAGTTAAACATACCTGATCCTTTTGAATTCTTCTTTCTTGAGATTGAGTTAAATGATCCAACTTTCTTCACCTTCAATCTTCAAGACTTGAGACTTTCACGAAACTACGCCAACTCAAATTCCGTAACAATCTCCCCCTTTGGCGGTTTCGTGACAAAACACAGATCCGCTAAAGAAAATTCAAAAAGATATTTTTGTTGCTATCACCATACAACAAAAATTTACAATGGAGATCCGAGAATTTAAAAACATGAGATAAACTCCTAAAACAGACTCTAGACTTAGACATCTGTACTCTCTGCACAAAGAAATCATTCTTGACAAAAAGAGATCGTTAGATACCTCAAGAATATTTAGCATACAAAACTTAGTACAGAGATAGAGTTTATCTGATCATCATGACATTTGAGAATTCAGATATGTAAAAGAATCATAGTCAAAAACCAACATATCTTCTTGCAATCAAAAACCAAATGTCATGTTAGTGAACATCAACTTGTTAGTCATATTACATGCCCAAATAGTTAGTCGAATAGTTAGTAGAGACATGCAAACAATCACAAGATGAAAACCAAAGTTGAAGTTAAAGTGATACTTACCTTGATGTTCATACATTCACATCATCATTGTTCAAGTTATCTAAACTCTCTCCCCCTTTTTGTCACAAACAAAGCCAAAGCTTACAGAAGTGGAGAGAATGGTTAACAGTTCAAGTTGGAGAACTAAAGACTAAAATTAAAACTTAAAAACCTGCACAAAAGAAGGATTTAAACATATGCATAATAAACAGAAATTGGAAGGATACTGATTATTCAGACTCGTCTGAACTGATACAGCCGAGAATTTGGAATATCTTCTTTAATCGCTTGTTCATTGATGATTGATTCTTATTTACCTTCTTTATTTCTTCCTTTACCTCAATTAGTTCATTTGATATACGTTCTTGCTCGTTGGAGAGCCTTTGCTGTTCTTTATAGATTGAGGTAACAGATGCATCATCATCAGAAGTTGATTGCGGTGCTTGTTGTGCCGGAGGTGCTGGTTGGACTGGAGGAGCTGCTGCTGGTGCAGAGGTTGTTGCTTGTTGTTGTTGTGCTCGTTGCCGGTGAAGAGGTATGAAAGGTTCATCTGGCTTCGTCGAAAGAGACTTTACAATTGTTGTGTCATTGATCGTTCCTAGACTGTGCAGATAGGAACTCGCATTTGTGTCAGCTTTAAATTTGCGAAGAATGCGCATGATGATCATTGGATAAGGTAGTCTCTCTGACGGATGAGCTTGCTCCACATATCGTGCCATCCTTGACCAGATGACGTAGGGAATGTTCAAGTTAGCTCCCATTGCTGCTGTGGGGTTCCCAAGTAGATAAAGGAATATCATTCTTTCCCACCGAAGAACCTTTGTGTTCATGTTTGGAATAACATTGTAACAAACAATGAGGTTTAAGAGGCGGTACTCTGGTCGTAGTTCTTTCGAGGAAAACGGAGTTTCCTGTCGACCGAGTATTTGGAACACAGATTCCTCAACTACCACTCTCCAGGAGTAGGTGTTGAAGACTTGATTCTTCAGGTAATGAGTGCCATCGGCTCGGGCGTCCATCCCTAATACTTCTCCAATTAGCTGAGGCGTTACTTTAATTCTGACATTCTTGACTAATGTTTGAAAATCCCGACGCCCGCTATCCTGATCAACTAGATAGCAGGCATTCTGATAAAACATCCTCACTGAGTGAAGACAATACCCAGTGGTCTCCGGGAAATCGCAAATGGAAGCAAGACCTATCTGGTCAAACAAAGTCCCAAACGTCCGAGAACGCTGCTTTAGGGCTTTTACATCAACATGCCTTTCTCCAATGCATTCTCTGTTTTCAAAATCCTTTATTCTAGCCGAGCTGACAAAGTCTTGTGGAGGTGCTTGCCTATCAGCTGGTTGCTCAATGGAGATTCCTTGTGCACTCCCTCTTTTGCGAGCAACACTTTTTCTTCTTGTCTTCCCAGAAGTTTCTTCCATTGGAGCTTTGCCTTTCTCAGCAGCAGTGGGCGGAGCCTTCGATGTTTCTGCAGGTGCTTTTCCCTTTGAAGCAGTCGGAACAGTCGTTGCTTCAACTTGCAGTTCATCCCAATTAATTGATTTCGTTTCAGATTCTGTATCGGAATCATCTTTAGCTTTCTTCGCTTTCTTAGCCTTCTTAGCCCTCTTGGGCTTGACAGTGTCTCTCGTATGTACCATAGCAGCAAGTAGGAAAACAATCCAAGTGATCACCATTTTGATTACTAGTGAAAAATGTATCCTGTGAAGACCAACTCAAGAACACATGAAAAATTGTTAATTTTCAAAAATTTGAAAAATTGTACCCAAACAATCATAATCATGTAGAGAGACTAAGAATCAAATTAGTTTTGCAAAAGGACTTTTAAAAATAGATCAATTGCATGATTTTCAAAAATCCTTATTATATGCCCTAAAACCGAAATTTTAGAAATCGAAGCCTAAAAATCCGTTAATCAGGAGAATACCTAGCATATAATCAAAACTAATCTACCCAGAGTTCTTTTTTCAAAAGAAATTTGATCAAAAACCATCAACAAACAAAGTTGATCCAAGAAATTCATGACGTTTGAGGAGGAAAAGAGAAAAACGGTGAAAAACCGAGATTTTGATCAATAAAACTTACTTGGAGTTGAAGAACTTGAGTTTGAAAGCTTCCAGGAAGGATGAAATCTAGAGAGAGAGGCTCTGGAAACTTTGGAACAAAAGATTGGAGTAAAAGAAATCAAAACCCTTTTGTTCTTTATAAAACCCTAGCCGCGATCCGGATCAGTTCATGATTGCGATCCGGATCGGCTACCCGCAGTGAGAAACTGCGTTCGGGATCCGGATCGGCAAGTCCAATCCGGATCGTCAGCCCGCAGAAGAAACCTGCGTTCGGGATCCGGATCATCTTGCCCGATCCGGATCGGCCCCAACTTTTTCTTTAGAAAATTTCAGAGAAATTCAAGAAAAACCAGAAAAAGATTGTAAGCACAAATGTGTATCAACTTTAAACAAAAATCATCGTTTCATACAACAAGAATTAGATTATGCCAAATCTATCACTAATATCCAAAAATGAAATGAAAATTTACAAAAATTAAATCCCTTAAAGTTGAACACTTTCAATTACATCTAATTTGATCTTATGAGTAATGCCTTTATCAAATCATCAATTCAGTAAAGAAAATGAAATACAAAGATCAATAGATGTTTGAAATCCCAAATATAGTAGATAATGTATCTAGACAATCTGTTGAAGAGAGTGGCTCTTTGAGCATCTTTCTTTAAAAACCCACCTTATACCAACCTTGAAATTTGACGGAGTCAAGTATTTCAACATGCATTTTACTTAATCAAAATTTGAACAACCATGCTTGGTATACATGTGGTAGCTGCACACAGTACTCGGACGACCGAGGTGGTAGCTCTTTCCTCCATGTGGTGGTAGTTTTCACACTCCTCATTGGGATGTAACTCTTTCCACATCTTTTGAGCATTTTACTTTTTCTATGACTCCCCCTCAATTGGCTATCAATTATTTAAGATATAAAGTATTCAACCAAATATTGATCTCGATTTCATACTCGACTAAGCAGTCAAATAAGATAATGACTATACCAAGAGATCATTGAGAGAGAGAAATTGACTTTGATCACTCAGAAGATGATTTAATTAACATAAATGATCATTACAACAGTGAAATATTATGATGGCAAAAGCATAATAAATTTCTAAATATGTGAAAAGATGCAATTAAAGTCAATTATGATCTATGCTCAATTAATGTCCTATGTTCAAACATAGATAATGAACAAAACAAAAACAAATACAAAACCTATCCTAAGCAAAGGTTTCAAAAAAGAAGTTTATTTCAAGGAAAGCATTCCAATTGCTTTTCGTAAATGAATAAAACGTTTTTGATCCAAAGGTTTTGTTAGAATGTCAGCTAATTGATCCTCAGTTGAAATATATGAAAGTTGAAGAGTATTTGATTCAACTAGCTCTCTAAGAAAATGATATCTAAGTTCAATATGTTTTGTTCTAGAGTGCAACACAGGGTTTTTTGAAATGTTAATTGCACTTGTGTTGTCACAAAGAATTGTTACCGAAGATGCTGAAATGCGGAAGTCGCTCAATACGCTTTTCATCCAGATGAGTTGAGTTGAGCAACTTCCAGCTGAAATGTATTCCGCTTCGGCAGTCGAGAGTGCTATGCAATTCTGCTTTTTACTGTGCCATGCAACAAGGCAATGTCCAAGATAGAAGCATGCACCACTCGTGCTTTTCCGATCATCCACCGATCCTGCCCAATCGGCATCTGAGTATCCAACAATATCCAGACTTGTTCCCATAGGATACCAAATTCCGAAATTAATTGATCCTTTGATATACCGGATGATCCTTTTCACCGCTTTCAGGTGAACCTCCTTTGGTGCAGATTGATATCTCGCGCAGATCCCAACACCAAAAGATATATCCGGGCGACTAGCCGTGAGGTAAAGTAGACTTCCAATCATACTTCTATACAGTTTCTCGTCTACATTCTCACTATGTGATTCACTTCCAAATCCCTTGTGGCTAGTTCCCATTGGAGTTGAAAAATCTTTACAATTTTCAAGATCAAACTTTTTAACCAACTCCATTGCATACTTGGATTGACTCAAGTGAATACCTTCATCATTTTGTTTAATTTGCAATCCAAGGAAATAAGTTAATTCGCCCATCATGGACATCTCAAATTCGCTTTCCATGGTCTCCGCGAATTTAGAAGCATCATTATCTCTTGTTGCGCCAAATACTATGTCATCGACATATATTTGTGCTACAATGAAATTGTTTTGATAATGCTTCACAAAGAGAGTCCTGTCAGCTCCCCCTCGAGTATAGCCCTTCTCCAAAAGGTGCTTTGTCAACCTTTCGTACCATACTCGCGGTGCTTGTTTCAGACCGTAAAGAGCCATTTTTCAAACGAAAAACATGGTTAGGTTGTTTATGGTCTACAAAACCTTTCGGTTGAGCCACATAAACTTCCTCATTTAAAAACCCATTTAGAAAAGCGCTCTTAACGTCCATTTGAAATAATTTGATTTTAAAATGACAAGCAATAGCAAACAGTATACGAATGGACTCGAGTCTAGCTACAGGGGCGAATGTTTCGTCAAAGTCTATACCTTCTACTTGAGAGTAGCCTTGAGCAACTAATTGTGCCTTGTTCCTGATGATAGTACCATCCTCATTTTTCTTGTTCTTGAAGATCCATTTGGTACCTATCACATTGTGTTGCTGTGGAGGCTTCGTTAATTCCCAGACTTTGTTTCGCTCAAATTGATGGAGCTCTTCCTGCATTGCTTTAATCCAGTAGTCATCCTGAAGAGCTTCATCTATGTTCTTTGGTTCGATTAAAGATACGTAGCAAGCGAATCCACAAACCAACTTCCTCCGAGTTCTGACTCCTTCTTGTGGATCTCCAATAATATTCGATTCTGGATGATCCTTGGAGATTCGTAACGTTTGTTGAAACGGAGTACTCGGAGATACATGAGATGATTCCTGCACATCAGATAAACTAGAAGAGCCATTAGATGCATCATTAATATTGGAAGTATTATCATGAGAAGATGCACTAGCAGGAGAATCATCATCTAGAGAGATATCGAGGGTAGATTTTCCAGATCCAAAGTGAAAAGCTTCATCTACTTTAACATTTATAGATTCTACGATCGTCTTAGATTCCAAGTTAAAAACTCGATATGCTCTACTATTAGTAGAATACCCCAAGAAAATCCCTTCGTCACTTCGTGAGTCAAACTTTCCAAGGTTTTCACGGTCACGTAAAATGTAACACCGACTCCCGAAGATGCAAAAATATTTGATGTTGGGTTTTCTACCACACCATAGTTCATATGGTGTATTTAACGTTCCCGGGCGCAAGAACACTCGATTAATGACAAAGACAGGAGTGTTCACAGCTTCAGCCCAAAAATGTAGCGGTAAATTCCGGCTATGAAGCATCACACGCGCCATCTCTTGAATAACCCTGTTCTTGCGCTCGACAACACCATTCTGTTGAGGTGTATAGGGTGCAGAGAATTCATGCTTAATACCGTTTGAAGTACAAAAGTCAATGAATTTTGAATTAATGAATTCTCCGCCTCTATCACTTCTAACACGAATGATCTTTTCATTCTTTTCAATCATAATACGATGGCAAATCTCATGAAAAGAATCAAAAGTATCAGCTTTCTCTTTTAAAAATGCTACCCAAGAATACCGAGAGAAATCATCAACCAATAAAAAAATATACCATTTACCTCCCAAAGATGGTTGACGGGTCGGCCAAAAGAAAAAGAAGAAAAGAAAATAGTCTACATAAACTACACAAGATTTAATCGTAGAACGATTAAAGACAAGGAGGGGTTTCACCTTTGCATACCCAAACCTTTTGAGTTTTGGAGTATGTTGGCAATGGTTGAGAAGTTTTCCTTGATGAAGACGTCTTGCATGATTGGTCTTTTTCTTTTGTCATCGTCTTATTTGAAGTACTACCAATGTCCTTTTCTTTAGGAAAATCCTTCTTTGAATTCCGGGGAGTGAACTTATTGGTAGTAGTTGCAAGATGTGGTTGATTTGATCTTTGAGCTCCAATCTTGCAATTTCTTTCAATGTGCCCTGCAAAATTACAACGAAAACATACCTTTGTGCTTGACGATTCTGAAGAGGATGAAGTAGGCTTGTTGTCGTTGGTTGTCATGATTTCCGGTGTCGGAGGAGGAGATACCGACTGAGGCACAAAGACTGTCCCAACCGAACTAAAATTGTCTTCAGTTCGATTGTATCCGAGGCCGAACTTGTTTGTTTGACCAAGACCAAGAAGTTTATCCAACTTACTCCTTCCAAAAGAAAATTGCTGTAAGTCATCCTTGAGTTGGCAAATGGTCTCTGTCATTTCCGATTTTTCCCGTCGGGCCTCGCCGTAGAGCTTCAAGAAATAGTTCGCTTTGTTCACCATATCTATATAGTTCTTCTTGAGTTGCTCATTGGACTCTTGAAGGGAAACATTTTCTTTTATCAGTTTATCCCTTTCCACTTCAAGATCGGTCGAGAGAGAAGTTACCCTTTTTACTTCTTCTTCGAGATCCTGCAATCTCCCTCTCAACCCCTTGTTTTGCTTAGCCGGTTTCTTTAAATCCCGTAAAGATCTGTGATAGGCTAGAGCAAAATCTTCACCTTCCGAATCATCCGATTCATTGTCCGTTGCATTCTTTTCAACAGTGGAGTTGGGCAACGACTCGGATGTACTTGCCATAAAGCACATGAAGGGTGAAGATACGGACGCGTGGAATGCGGTGGAGCTCTTTTCTTCATCACTCGAAGACGACTCATTTGACGTTGAGTTGTCATCCCAAGTGACGACTTGCATCGCCTTCTTCTTTGCCGGATACTTGTTAGGACACTCCGTTGCAATATGGCCGTAGCCTCGACATTTGAAGCATTGAAGTTGTCCTTCTGAACTTTTCTTATCCTTTGAGAAGTTCTCTTGCTTTCTTGACTTGTAACTTGAAGTACCCTTGCCTTTGTTCAACTTTCCGAAGGATGGAGATTTGCTTGAATTACCCCTTCGAAAGTTGCGGCGAAACTTCCTTGTCAAGAGAGCGAGCTGCTTCTCAAATTCCTCCATAGAAAGATTCTCGTCATCGTCTGAGGAGGATGTATCCGCGTCTTCTTCCTTAGTTGTTTTCAACGCATAACCTGAAGACTTAGAAGTGGATGCCTTTCCAGAAGAATTGTTAGTAGTAAATGTCATTTCATAAGTTTGTAATGAACCAACTAATTCTTCTACACGTATTTCGTCCGGGTGTTTAATAGTTTCAATGGCAGTAACCTTTGGGCGAAATCGTTCAGGAAGAGTTCTTAAGATCTTTCTCACAATCTTAAATTCTGGAATCTTCTCTCCCAGGTTAGCACATGAGTTCACGATATCTTGCAATTGTGTATAGTAGTCCGTGAAAGATTCATTTTCTGCCATCAAGATAGAGTCAAACTTGCTCGTAAGCATTTGCAGTTTCTGAATCTTCACGAGGTTAGTTCCCTCATGTGTAACCTGAAGAACATCCCAGATTTCTTTCGCAGTCTCACATGCCGAGACGCGAGAGAATTCAGTTTGAGATAAGGCATTAAAAATAGCATTAATTCCCTTGCCATTGTAAGAAGATGAATCTAACTCTTCCTTGGTCCATTTCGACCTAGGTTTTAAGGTGTGAACATCACCAATAAATTCAGTTGGATTAGACCATCCTAATTCAATTGATTGCCACACCCGTTCGTCGATGGAAATTAAGAAGGCTTTCATCCGTACTTTCCAGTACGCATAATTTGTTCCATCGAAGAACGGGGGTCGGTTGATGTTTCCACCTTCAACCATTGTTTACAACCCTATTCCCTCTCTGATACCACTTGTTGGGTTATATGTAATAAGGATCTAAATAGGAGAAAAAACACCTAGAGGGGGGTGAATAGGTGTAAACGTATAAACACTCAAAAATCATTGCGATAAAAACCCAATGCGGAAATAAAAATAATACGCAAGATTTTTACGTGGAAAACTCCATCACCGGAGTAAAAAACCACGGGACCGATAACACGGTAGAAATCCACTAGAATTAAAACACGTACAAGGTGATTTACCGTACACACTTACGACTCAACCTTTTCCATACGCTCCTAGAGGATCTTCTCCGCTCGCTCCACGACGCTTCTCGAATCCACGATCTGCGCCCAACGCCGAATCCACGGCGTCCAACGTCGAATCCACGACGTCCGACCGAATCCACGGTCTTCACCCAATAGCACCCTTCGAATCCACGAACGTGCCTCGCTCCGAATCCGCGAGAGCGGTTGAACCTTGAATCCACAAGGACACGCGAATCCACGCGCCGATTTTTGGGGTAAATCGTTGTTTTTGGTGGTGATGATCCGCCGAATACTTAGATCAAAGATAGATCGGAAATACCATCTAAGTATTCATTAGTTTGATTCAACTCAAGATGTGAGTATGAAAACCTAGAATCAAACTAATCAATATAGATGAAGAAACATAGAGTATTCTCTAATGATTTCCTTTCTTCTCTATATGTGGATCTAGAGGCGTATATATGAAAATGACGGCTATTTTTATTTTCGGCCTCTTTTTGGATTAACCCTAGAAAAAGAGTCATAGGGTCTATTTATAGGTTAGAAACCCTAGGAAGGAGATAAGAATCAAAAACCTAACATTTCTGGAAATTTTACGGACGGCGATCCGGATCGGATTAGCTGTGATCCGGATCGTCGTAACGAGTCAGGCAATTCCAGAAAAACGAAGGTTCGGGATCCGGATCGAAGTGCTTGATCCGAATCGTTCATACAGTTCACCAAACATCAACGTTCGGGATCCGGATTGCGAAGCCTGATCCGGATCGTTCAAGGAAGATGGTAAACTCAGTGTTCGGGATCCGGATCAAGAGAGGCTACGATCCGGATTGAACTGGTGTATGAACGAACCACCTTCGGGATCCGGATCGAACAACCTGATCCGGATCCTGAACATGTCCCAAGTCCAGTTTTTGATTTTTATGCAATGAAAGATTCTTCCAAGTGTTTCTACACTACAAGAAGTATTCGGATGACACAAAATCTTTAGTTAAACATACCTGATCCTTTTGAATTCTTCTTTCTTGAGATTGAGTTAAATGATCCAACTTTCTTCACCTTCAATCTTCAAGACTTGAGACTTTCACGAAACTACGCCAACTCAAATTCCGTAACACAATAATCTCAGTAGGATTTGTCCATCCAAATTCAATTGATTGCCAAACCCGTTCATCGATGGAAATCAAGAACGCTCTCATGCGTACTTTTCAGTAGGCATAATTTGTTCCATCGAATAACGGTGGTCTATTGATGTTTTCGCCGTCAACCATTGTTTACAACCCTTTTCCCGCTCTGATACCACTTGTGGGTTATGTTAATATGGATCTGAATAGGGAAAAAACCACCTAGAGGGGGGGTGAATAGGTGAAAACAATAAACACACCAAATCTTTGCGTAAAAAATAACCCAATGCGGAAAATAAATAAAGTACGCAAAATTTATGTGGAAAACTCCATCACAGGAGTAAAAAACCACGGGACCGATAACACGGCGAAATCCTCTAAGATTAAACACGTACAAGGTGATTTACCGTAACCCTACGACTCAACCTTTTCCATACGCTCCTAGTTGATCTTCTCCGCTCGCTCCGAACGCTCCTTGAATCCACGATTTGCGACCCAACGCCGAATCCACGACGTCCAACCGAATCCACGGTCTTCACCAATGTAGCACGTCTCGATCACACGAGCGCTCACTCCGAATCCACGAGAGCGGTAGCACCTTGAATCCACAAGGCCACGCGAATCCTCACGCCGATTCTTGGTAAAAGCGTTGTTTTTGTTTGGTGGTGATCCTCCGAATACTTAGATCAAAGATAGACAAGAAATACCATCTAAGTATACTTCAATTTGGTTCTACAGATAATAGGAGTTTGGAAACCCTAGAATCAAATCGAACAATATAGACGAAGAAATATGAATTTAATCGTGTTTTCCTTTCTTCTCTATATTTGTGGAATTTTCTTTCTTAAACGAAAATCTTTTTCGAGAAATCAAAAAACACTTTTTACGATGAATAAAAAGTCTATTTATAGATTAGATACCTTTGGAAAGAGATAAGCATCAAAAACTTCCAAAACGGAATTTTTCCCGCACGGCGGTCCGGACTGGATTAAGTCTGATCCGGACTATCGTCAATTTTAAGAAGATTTTCTGAAAAACGCAGTTCGGGGTCCGAACTGAAATAGGGGTGGTCCGGGCTGGAAAATTGCATGAACCAAACAATGTTCGGGGTCCGGACTGGACGTGGCTGGTCCGGATCCTGAACTTTCAAAAAGTCCAGTTTTTTATTTTTATGCATCAAACCATATTTCGAGTGTATCTAAACTACACGAATGTATTCGGATCACAAAAATTATTTAGTTAAACGTACCTAATTATTTCGAATTCATTTTTCTTGAGATTGATGTATATGATCCACAATTCTTCATCTTCAATCTTCAAGACTCAAAGCACTTCAAGAAATATGCCAACAAAATCCTTAACAGTACTCATAATTTTTCACCCTTGGATGAAGAAATGTGCGGTTAGGATCATAGTGATCCCCCTAGTGTTTACTAGGTTGTTGGGGAAATAGTAAAAATCTTAGGAACTACTGTAATCCTAACTGCACATTCCTTAATCCAAGGGATGAAAATTTATGAGTACAAAAAAATTTTACTCATAAGAGTATCATAGCCGGACCTTATATATATATATATATATATATATATATATACATATATATATATATATATATATACATATATATATATATATATGTATATATATATATATATATATATATGTATATATATATATATATGTATATATACATATATATATATATATATATGTATATATATATATATATATATATATATATATATATATATATATATATATATATATATATATATATATATATATATATATATATATATATATATATATATATACATATATATATATATGTATATATACATATATATATATATATATATATATATATATATATATATGTATATATATATATATATATATATATATATATATATATACACATATATATATACATATATATATATATATATACATATATATATATATATATATATATATATATATATATATATATATATATATATATATATATATATATATATACATATATACATACACATATGTATGTATATATATATATATATACATATTGTAGGTTTTTATATATTATGGATCCACACGGATCTAAATAGGTACTATCAAACAACTAGAGGGGGGGTGAATAGGTGTAATACTTATAAAACCAATCTCAGTGCAAAATAAAAACCAATGCGGAAATAAAAAACAGCACACCGAGATATACGTGGAAACTCCAATCCAGGAGAAAAACCACGGGACCAACACGCAATAACAATCCACTAAGAAAAGAAGAATAACAAGGTGATTACCGACTCCACGGACTCAACCCCTCCTTCAACTTCTTCGGACCTTGCGCTCCACCGATTGCACGTCCACTGCACACGTTCGAATCCACGAACGCCACTCGAATCCACGAGCACACGTTTCGAATCCACGAAACGCCTTCAACACATCGAATCCATAGATGCTACATCGAATCCACGACGCAAACTTGATAAAAGTTTCGATGGTGATCCTTTGCTTAGATTATCATTGAGGAACCGTAGAAGGAATCTCTAAGCAAAGATTAGATCAATTCGACAAAAGATATATTCTTGAAAGAACCGTCGAATTGACCTAAAAGAGGCTATTAAGAAGAACGATAAAACCTAGCCTCTAGGGTTGCTCTCAAGTGTTTTATAAATTAATCGGTAGTTTTTGAGAAACCCTAAATGTCTATTTATAGTTTAGAAACCTTTGGAAAGAGATAAGCATCAAAAACTGGCTTAACAGAAATTTTCCCGCACGATGATCCGGATCAGATTTACGGCGATCCTGATCGTCGTCTTTTTTCAGCAATTCCTGAAAAAACAAGGTTCAGGATCCGGATCGGAATTCTGATCCGGATCGGTTCAGGATCAGAAATTCTGAAACATCCAATTTGTCCAGTTTTTTGATTTTTAAGCAATGAAAACTTATCCAAGTGTTTCTAAACCACTCAAATGTAATCGGATCACCAAAATTATTTAATTAAACGTACTTGATCAATCCGAATCCATTTTCCTTAAGATTGATGTAATTGATCCATAATTCTTCTGCTTCAATCTTCAAGACTCAAAACACTGGGTGTCAACTTGAGATCTTGTTGAATCTTCTCTAAGTCTTCGATTGCTGATTGACAATTTGATCACTTCAAGACTCCGACTCAACTCAACAACTCAACTACTCAACTCACGAAATATGCCAACACAAAAAGCCGTAACAATCTCCCCCTTTGGCAATTTCGTGATAAAACCCAAAAATACATAAGACGCTCAAGACACTCATATTAAACCAAAAAATCGAAACTCAATGTCATCACCAAAACATTCACTTTCTTTGCATGAAAGATCCAATAAACAAAAATTACAATTGAACCAGTCTTAGAACAAACTCTATGACTTAGGACTTGGAGTCTTAAAGTGATGTAATTCCTGCAAAACAAAACTCCAAACAAAATCAAACGTTAGTCGTTAGAAATTAAATGTAAATCCTACATTTGATTCGTCCTTTTGGTTCTTTTTATTTTTCGACTCCTTTTTCATCATCTCCCCCTATCTCGATGATCTCATCTCCGTCTCCCCCTATCTCGATGATCTCATCTCCCCCATTTCTCTTCTCCCCCTTTTTGTCACAAATTGTCAAACAGTGAACATACTAGACAAAAGAAAATCACTAACAGCATTAGTTCATAGAGAAAGAGAGATAAAAGCTCAGTTCCGGTATATAACAAAAACACAGATTGCGTACCGGTAGTCGAAAGTAAAAATCAAATAATTTCTTGAAACAAATCCAGATTTTGAAATAATTGAATTACCGATTTGTATTCCATCAAGAAAACAATTTAAGTGCTTGAAAATAATATGAGATCACATAGATGTCATTCAATCCAATTAATTATAAAAATTAAAAAGATTTACTCCAAAATCATGAAAAATAAAGGTAAAACATTATAAACCGTTTTTCATGTTATATTCATCAAACACAAGTCATCAAAAATAATCTTGAGATCCAAACTCTATCAAGATGTAACGGATTTACAAAGATGACTTACGGAGATTTCCAAGTGACATCAATCTTGAATTCTACCCTTTCAAATTGAGATAAACACTAAAATACCTAAGGGTGGCTCTTTGAGCATCTTTTAACTATCCCACCTTATACCAACCAGGAGATTGTTCAAAATATGAACTTTGAATTTAAATCTCCGAAAGCTTCAACTAAACAAAATTTCATAAATATTTTTCAAGCATCCATAACATGTGGTAGCTTCACACACAAACCGGACGACCGGGGTGGCAGCTCTTTCCAACATGTGGTGGTAGTTTTCACACTCCTTTCGGATGTAACTCTTTCCACATCTTTTGCAATTCATTTCATTACCCTTGTACGAAAATACAATCTCTTATGTGAAAGAATTAAATCCCAAATTTTAGTCAATCGGTTGTCTCATGTTTATCACAAAGAACTCACACAACCGAGATAGAATAATCATCTAAAGATCACACATGATTACTAAAATTTGATGAATATAATTATCAAAAACTCCTATAATGAAGTATCTTCAAGAATTATGATTATGGAGTAAAGTTGATAATTCATATAAAATTAAATTGGAGTGAATGAAAGTGAAACCCTTTTTATTCAATGCACTCGTTCGTTAAAACCCTTTTGTTCAAAAACAAAACATAAAAACGAAGAGCATTGAAAACATGTAATGCAGAGATTCAGAAAAATATGAAAGGAAAACCAATCAAAGCATTACATACAGTCATAAGCTATTTAGAACTTAAGACAAGGAAAGATATCACCTTTCCGAATCCAAAATTGTCGAATTTTGGGTTGTCTTGATTCATTGAGGCCGGGGGTTGTTCGCTTTGACTGTTGATCCACCTTAGGTCTTTGCCTCGCAATGATCCACTTGTCTGATTGATGTTGTGGCTCGGACCTTTGGTGGGTTGAGTGAACTCCTTTGACTTGATGTGTCTTTTGATTCCGTTGAGTCCGCTCCGAAGATGAAGTTGCCGAAGAATTCTTCTTTCTCTTTTTCGGGCACGTCTTCATCAAGTGTCCTTCAAGTCCACATTGGTGACAAGTTCTTCCTTTCAATTTATTTGTGGAACTTGAAGCCTTCACAGTTTGGTTCTTTTTAAATCCCAAACCAACCTTGCTTGTTTGACCTAATTCGGACATACCGTCAAGGTTTTTGAAACCGGTTGAAAGCCTTTGTATGTCGGATTTAAGTTGATGAACTTGCTTGGTCAAAGCTTGGTTAGTGACATGAATTTCCTCAAACTGTTTTTCTAGAAAATCAATCTTGTTAATATGGGAATTAACGATCGTTTCCGATTGATTTATCTTTTCTTGGAGGATTTTATTATTATCCAATAAAAGTTCTCGTTCCTCCTCGAGATCATGAAGTTTGATCTTTAAAGCATGATTCTCGTCTTGAATCTCAAGTCGTTGCTTCCACAACTTCTTAATATGTTTGGTCATCTTCTTTGATTCCGTAAGAAGTTGTTGATATGCCTCAACGAGTTCTTCTTCGTCCGACTCCCCCTCACTTGATGACTCTCCGCCGGATGTTGATGTTTCATGCAAAATCAAAGGAATAGAGTCAGTGATTAAAGATGATAAGCAAACATTAGAAGAGGGAATATGAGAGGCATGAAAGGCAACAACTTTTTCCTCTTTACTTGAGGTCGATTCATTAGAAGTAGAATCGTTCCAAGTTTTCGCTTGCAAAGCCTTCTTTTTATATGATTTCGGAGAAGGACAATCCGTTGAAATACGGCCGTAGCCTTTGCATCTATAACATTGGATTTCCCCTTCGAATTCATCTTTTTCCTTAGAAGGTTTTGCAAGGCTTTTGAGTTTAGAGGATTTAGAACCCGATGATCCTTTAGATGGTTTCGTGGATGGAGACCCATCGGTTCGATTCTTCCAAAATTTCCAACGAAATTTCTTTGTGATCCGCGCCAATTGTTCTTCAAAATCGGCAAAAGAGATTTCATCATCGAAACTTGATTCGCCATCTTCTTCCTTTGTTGATTTGAATGCAATACCTGTAAGCTTAGAAGAAGACTTGGAAGAAACTTGATTAGTAGGAAAAGTCATTTCATAAGTTTGCAAAGCACCTACTAATTCCTCTACACTCATCTCATCCGGATGACTAACGGTTTCAATGGCGGTAACCTTTGCCCTAAACCGTTCCGGAAGAGTCCGAAGTATCTTTCTTACAATTTTCGACTCCGGGATCTTTTCTCCTAAATTAGCACATGTATTAATTACATCTTGAAGTCTAGTGTAATAATCTGTAAACAATTCATGCTCTTCCATATGAATAGAGTCAAATTGACTTGAAAGCATCTGGAGCTTTTGAATTTTTACAAGATTAGTACCCTCATGTGTAATTTTGAGAATATCCCAAATTTCCTTCGCGGTTTCACACGCAGAAATTCTTGTGAACTCAGTCGAGGAAAGAGAATTATATAAAGCGTTCATACCTTTCCCATTGTAAGAAGATCTTTCAATTTCCTCTTTGGACCATCTAGAGCGAGGTTTTGGGGTAGTAGAATTTCCTACTTCCTCAACAGGATGCATGTAAGAATTTGGAATTTTGTAAATAATTAAATAAATGAAATCGATAAAAGTCAAGTTGAATTTGGATCATAAATGGCTCAGATAGCGACAGTACCCCTTCTCTGCAGTGTAATTTGCACAGTTAGTGGGCCAGAAATATCACTTTTTAATCCGAGCCTGATCTCGAAGATCCGAGACCACGAGTGCGACCGTCTCGTCGAACTGAGTGAAAACCATATTGAACTTGTTCAGATCTGACGGTCGGATCTCCCAGAAATCGGCGTTGAAGCCGGCGGGACCCGCGACTTAAGTCGCGGGTACAAGTGAACAGTAAACCCTATTTTTCGAGTCCCCTTCGCGCCAACGTTGGCCAATCTACTATCTGGACTCCTAATATAGTGATTCAAGTAGTCAATTCTAGCTATTTTCGATGTTCTGAACGCAATGGCGCAATCGAAAATTCTGTTTGACGACTCTGGAATCTCGAAAAGCGCGAAAACTGTAATTTGACACAGTTTTTATGGACCCAATATTTATCTGGGCGCTTTCTCGAAAAACGAAAATCGCTACCTGATAGGATTCGTCGAGCCGGACGTCCTGGCGAAGTCCGTTTTTCGATCTGACGATCGGATCTTCTCGAAAAGCGTGAAATGCATCGAAAAATGTGAATTTTGCATGTAAATCCCTATTAAACGTGCCTCGGAAAGCATGCCATTGCATAGGGAGGGACCTAAGTGCGAGATCATTGACACTGTGAAGGACCTAGGGTGGAATACTAAGTGTAGAAGGGCTACGTTGCAAATGTATCGAACCCTATATGTGTATATATATATATATACATGTTAGGTCACTATAGCCCTAAACCCTACTTCCTCAATACCCTAGCCCTAGCCACCAGCACCAACAGAACCCTTTCCTCTGCCGCTCTCCTCGGACCCAGCCGCACCGGCCGCCGCCTCCCCCGTCGCCGGAGAAGAAAGCATCAATTGAGGCTTGGCTCTCGGGTTCTTGAAGAGGAGGGTACACGAGGAGGTCTCTAGGCGATCAAAGTTGGTCCTTTGGACTCCTCTGTGACGCCGCGTCCGAGCCGAGGTGATCCCGGTGCCAGCCGCCGTGGGAGACACTCTCCATCTTCCAAGTTTCCGGTGAGGTAAGACCTTGGAAACTCCTTCTTCGTTTGGCTTTTGGGCACGACCACGGTGTTCCTGACGATGAGACGACTCCCCGGGTGCAGGCCCAGCCGGCGCCGTCATCCCGATCTCCATCGAGGGACCCTTATTGCCGGATTATTGATTCTGGACCGATCACGGGCGCGGGCTCCATCCGGCCGTCAAGATCGAGATCATTGCCGTTGGTCCGACTCCTCTCGGTGACTGCAGCATCCCCACGAAGCCGGATGAGGATCGGTTGAGGATCGGGCCCTACTTTATGGACCAACTTGCAAATTTGTCACCCTGGCTGACCTTAGACAGTAGTTACGCACCACCTGGCCATTTTGTTAGGGTTCCGATGGTCCCCGTCGACCAGGAATCAGATATCGATCGACGAATTGACCGATTTAACCCGTTTAAGCCTTCTGTTAGTGTAGCGTCGTCGGGAAAGGGTTGTGGGAGTTTATTACTGATCATATTTACTGATACAGGGCCCAGTTGTTCAGCGCCAGCCTCCCAGTAGCGGCGCGGGAGTTCGAGGGTCTGCCTTCATCCAGGTGGGTTATCTTCGGTCCGGGCTTGATCTATTCGGCCCTCTGGTTGCTTTAGTCCAGTCGGACCCCTGTTTTTGATTCCCTGCTGATTACATGACCTATCTTGATATATTGTTATTTCCCTGATCGACATTGACTTGATTAGACCTGTGATTGAGATTTTCTGTTCACGATCAGCCGATTACCATATACATATCCCCTGACTATTCCTGACTGATCCTGATTGATTGATATATATAGATTTGCATGATTAGATGACACCTGTTGACTCCTGTCATCGAGATGTTATTCGAGATATTACTGATATGCATGATTGATTGATCCTGATTGATAGACACTACTCGATATGCATGATTGATTGATCCTGATTGATTGATATATAGATTTGCATGATTAGTTGATACCTACTGTTTCCTGTCACTGAGATGTTATTTGATATATTGTTCATATGCACGATTGATTGATTCCGATTGATAGAGATAGACAGATGATTCCCTGTTGGGATCTCGGCATGTTGCCGACTACTCGGTCACTAGACCGTGAGATTGATCAGTACGACTTGCCACGCATCGCTGTGCTTCACGAACATTGTCGGGGTCGCTCCCCGTGGCTATTGTTCTTTACCGGTAAAGTGGTCTAGAGGAAGGACCCGTGAGCCCCAGATAGCACTCATGGGTGCGGGGTTATGTCAGTGGGATAGGTGCAGATAGTGATATGAGCCTGAGGTCCCCGTGACCAACATTGGCATCATTTGGGTACTTGGTATTCTTGTGATTGATGCATAGATTCTATATTTCCATGTTCTAGTATACCTTTCAGTTGCCTTTTATTTTCAGCATGTATGATCTACAGTTTAATGATTGATTTCCAGTATACTTACCTGCAGTTCTTATTCTGATTAGTAGTAGACCTCTATGCTTTCCAGCTTTTCCTATTGACTCATACTATCCGCAGATTTTAGTACCCAGTAGGTACGATTAGCTGATCCTCGGCTCGTCGTGCCCACTGGGATACACTCCGGTGTGTCTCACACCCTCGGGTGACTGTTGCAGGTCCGTCGGGTGGTGAGTTGTCGGGACGATCCAGTGAGCCTGTCACGATAGAGCTGTCCCCATGATTCTAGACAGAGATGACTGAGATCCTTGATGATTTACGCAGACAGTTATTTTCCGCATTTATTCCAGTTCTATTTGATTTAGACATTTAAAATATTGATGTGATTTTCGATTCTGAATTATTCCTGCTGACTAGATTAGTAGTTGTACTGAGATATCTGTCGCTGATTACTAGCCTAGCCGTGCATATATAGGGGAGTCTCTGTTCGCGGAATAGAGAGTTTCCTATATGTGTGGCGGTCTGTTACGCCTGTTTTGCAAACTCTGATTTAATCAAAAAAAAAAAAAATTCAGACCTGATTTTTAAACTCGGGGCGTGACAATGCACCTAACCGTATTCCACGGTTTGCCATACCCGCTCATCAATTGAGATGAGAAACGCTCTCATCCGCACTTTCCAATAAGCATAATTAGTCCCATCAAAAAGAGGAGGTCTATAAATATTACCACTTTCACCCGACATGATAGATAAACCTAAAACCCGCTCTGATACCAATTGTAGGTTTTTATATATTAAGGATCCACACGGATCTAAATAGGTACTATCAAACAACTAGAGGGGGGGTGAATAGGTGTAATACTTATAAAACCAATCTCAGTGCAAAATAAAAACCAATGCGGAAATAAAAAATAGCACACCGAGATATACGTGGAAACTCCAATTCAGGAGAAAAACCACGGGACCAACACGCAATAACAATCCACTAAGAAAAGAAGAATAACAAGGTGATTACCGACTCCACGGACTCAACCCCTCCTTCAACTTCTTCGGACCTTGCGCTCCACCGATTGCACGTCCACTGCACACGTTCGAATCCACGAACGCCACTCGAATCCACGAGCACACGTTTCGAATCCACGAAACACCTTCAACACATCGAATCCACGATGCTACGTCGAATCCACGACGCAAATTTGATAAAAGTTTCGATGGTGACCCTTTGCTTAGATTATCATTGAGGAACCGTAGAAGGAATCTCTAAGCAAAGATTAGATCAATTCGACAAAAGATATGTTCTTGAAAGAACCGTCGAATTGACCTAAAAGAGGCTATTAAGAAAAACGATAAAAACCTAGCCTCTAGGAATGCTCTCAAGTGTTTTATAAATTAATCGGTAGTTTTTGAGAAACCCTAAATGTCTATTTATAGTTTAGAAACCTTTGGAAAGAGATAAGCATCAAAAACTGGCTTAACAGAAATTTTCCCGCACGACGATCCGGATCAGATTTACGGCGATCCTGATCGTCGTCTTTTTTCAGCAATTCCTGAAAAAACAAGGTTTGGGATCCGGATCGGAATTCTGATCCGGATCGGAATTCTGATCCGGATCGGTTCAGGATCAGAAATCCTGAAACATCCAATTTGTCCAGTTTTTTAATTTTTAAGCAATGAAAACTTATCCAAGTGTTTCTAAACCACTCAAATGTAATCGGATCACCAAAATTATTTAATTAAACGTACCTGATCAATCCGAATCCATTTTCCTTAAGATTGATGTAATTGATCAACAATTCTTCTACTTCAATCTTCAAGACTCAAAACACTGAGTGTCAACTTGAGATCTTGTTGAATCTTCTCTAAGTCTTCGATTGCTGATTGACAATTTGATCACTTCAAGACTCCGACTCAACTCAACAACTCAACTACTCAACTCACGAAATATGCCAACACAAAAAGTCGTAACACATATATATATGTACATATATATATTTATACATATATATATGTATACATATATATATATATATATATATATATATATATATATATATATATATATATATATATATATATACATATATATATGTACATATATATATATATATATGTATATACATATATATATATGTACATATATATATATATGTATATATATATATACATATATATATGTATATATATATATATATATATATATATATATATATATATATATATATATATATATATATATATATATATATATATATATATATATGTACATATATATATATATATATATATATATATATATATATATATATATATATATATATATATATATATGTTCATATATATATATATATATATATATATATATATATATATATATATATATATATATATACATATATATATATATATATACATATATATATATATATATACATATATATATATATATATACATATATATATATATATACATATATATATATATATATACATATATATATATATATATATATATATATATATGTATGTATATGAGCTAGGCATGAATACTATTAATAGTACGAAGTCATTGGTGTTATTAAGTTTTTAACCCTTGGATTAAAAGATGTGTGGTTGAGATGATAGTGGGCCCCTTGGGTTTAATAGGTTGTTGGGAAAATAGTAAAATCTAACAGATGAAAATGATCAAAGAGAGTTTATCTAAGGGTAGAAAACTTGATAGCACCAATAACTTGGTACTATTAATAGTATAGTAGCCGGACTATATATATATATATATATATATATATATATATATATATATATATATATATATATATATATATATATATATATATATATATATATATATATATATATATATATATATATATATATATATATATATATATGTATATATATATATATATATGTATATATATATATATATATACATATATATATATATATATATATATATATATATATATATATATATATATATATATATATATATATATATATATATATATATATATATGTCACGCCCCGGGTGTAAACCAGAACCCGGGCCCGTCCACAGATCCGCCGTGCACACGGGATTTCCCGTGTACACGAAGCGCTGATAACCTGCTCAGATATAAAACAAGTAATAAAGGAGCATAAAACAGAGCTAAACTAAAACTAATACAACTCAGACAAATGCTGGAAATGAAAGTACAGTAAGCTCTCAAAAAAAAAATATACAAGTGTCTCTCCCAGCTCACGAAATATATACAACCAGCTGGCCGCAGCCAGACCCAAAAAAGAAAAAGGAAAATACAACCGTCTGAGTGTACTGGGGATACATCAAAACTACACAACTCCAACTCGGGGCAGCAGCTATCTAATCAACGATCCTCTTACCTCGATCCAGGGAAGAGGGTCCCGCGACTCCCGCAGAAGACTCTACAAAACAAAGGGGAAAAGAAAAGAGAAAACAGTGGGGGTGAGAACTACTATAAAAACAGTAGCCTCCCCTAGTGGGTAGACCTCAAACTCAGAAATACCCACTAGGACTACTAGAGGCGAAAATGAAATAAAGGTAGTATGCTAAAGGTAAGTCTACTGATGATAAAGCTATCCCTAGTATGCCTCCAAAATACCTAGCTGTCAAGATTGCTAGAAGTATGCATCAGTATGTCAAAACCTGGCCAACCAAACCCAATCAATACACCAGTCAACACTGGTACTGCCTGCTGTACTGTCAACTCGAGAACCCAGTATCTGATCGGCACACGGCACGATCCTCAAAGTACCCAATCGACCGGCACACGGCTCGGCCCTAAGCCTACTCCGGAGTGGCACTCGAGGGGAGCGACCCACACGAGTAAAAATATGTAACCATAAGTATCTGATGTAGCAGGACTGGATCAAGACTCTAAACGAGTGGGTAAGACCATCCACTAAAGAAGCCCGATCCCTCACCTCCAATCTGATGCAATAATAATAATACTAGTAAGCCGGTCAACCGCCCACAGTCCGCGGTTGCCGCAACACCCAACCATCCATCCCCGACTGTCCCAACTCTGAACATCTGAACTACCCAATCCTCTACAACTAGACTACAGGAGAATGAATAGAAAGCATGGTTTCTCCTAAGTCAATTCCAGCATGTATGTGTAGCAGAAAAAGGTGGCCTAGCTAGATGACCATTGAAGCATGCAAAGTCCATTACTTGATAAACCCCTTTTTAATTATTCTAACATATGCAACATTAAATGTTTGGACCCTCCGATGTACACGTGGCATGATATACGATACATGATACAATTTAGATGCACAATTAACTAGCAAGTACCCCTTTCACAACATGCATTCTAACCACATGCCCAAACCTTTCCTTAACACACAATATGATATGGCTATAGCATTCATTCCAACTAATTAAATTGCATATCTAAACATGGAAACACCACTTATTAACTTGTAGCTTGCTAACAATGCAAGTATTAGCAAAAGAACCTTAATATCATGCAAGCATGCTAGATACATTCATATTTAATAACACATAATCGTGGCATTCCAATAGGCCTAGTGACATTCACAAGCAGGAGGTTCTCAACATCACCCACCTCGAGCGCTATTCCAAAATTCCCAAAGGCGAAGTCCAAGATCAGTCCAACACACCACCAATCTGTACAAAATACCCCAAAGGAAAAATACATAAGCTTAACATCCACAATTCCAGAATCTGTCCCCCAAACCAGCAGTCCACAATTCACTAATTTTTACCTGCGAATAATGCCCAGAAAAATCCAAGAAAAATACTATCGCGATCCTTGCGACGAGCCCGTCGAAACGAGTACCTGCACGCCCAATTTGGAGTTTCCTACGCTGAGATAAAAATCCGACAAGGGGTACACCCCAAACCCAAACTGCACTAAATTCCTGTAACAAGGAACCACAGAGAAAGGAGATTCTCACCCTCGAGTAAAATTCAGAAAATTCTGAGAAAAATCCAGGAGACTCCTTGCGAAGCGTAGATGAAAATTACCTTTTGAATCGCCTCGTTCCGACGCCCGAGTGAAAAGATATGGCAAGAACACTGCGGTGCTGTCCCAAAAGTCCGCGAAGAAAAAGGGTCAAATGGGTGCTAAGAAAACTCCAAGATCAGCACGGAAATCGAGGAACCATAAAACACAGGAGTTGAAGCCCTACCCGTCGTGAGTCCAACGGCGCAAGAATCGGCGAATTCCGAGGTCGGGGTGGGTCGGAGGAGTCCAAACACTGAGAAGGGGCGAAGAGGATCGCCGGAGAACAAGCGTCGCGCCGCGCCGTAAAATGGTGAACCTCGGGATGCGTGCCTCCAAAAATCTCCAAACTTCTCCAAAGGGTTGAGCTCTGAGAGGGGAAGAATCGCCGTGAAGGAAGCCCAGTGAAAAGAAGCCCAAAAAAAGCTAAAGGGGCGAATGGGGGAGCTATTTAAAGGCCCAGCCCAACACAAAGAAATCCGGATTTCCGGGCGCAAGTTTCGGGCGCACTGCGCCCGGAAACCGGTTGCATGCGTTCCGTCCGACGCGCCCGAAATCCCCAGGTGCTGCCACGTCGCCCCACAACAGGGGACAGCGGATCCCCGCGGCCCGCACACGCCACGTGGCCCCCCGCAGTAAACGGGGGTAGGTACGGCCGGCCAATCCCGAGGCGACACGTGTCGCACTCGAGTGCGGCCGACCGCCCCGCCTGGCGCCACTGTGCGCGCACGTGCGCGCACAGTACCGAGGCGCCCTCCCCCGCGCACCCGTGGACCGCGCCCACGTGGACCGACGAATCCCAAGCTGCCACGTGTCATGCGCCCGGTCCACCGCAATCCCGCAATTCCAGTGAGCCGTGCCGCGTGCGCCCGCCTACCAGGGCACGCCACGCGTCCACCCGCCGCGGTCCATGCACCGCCGCGCCACTGCGTGGACCCAGCCGCGTGAGCCGGCCAATAAAAGGCCGCCACGTGGCACGGGCCGGTCCACGTGTCACCCCCATGCACCGAAAATCCCCCAAATCTTCCGGAAGCCCGCATTTGGTCATCCGGACTCCAAATTCAACAAGCAAATAGCCGTTTTCAAACGTTTTTCCGCGCTGAATCCAAATCTAACCTCAGATTGGCCCAAAACCTTTTCTAAAATTCGGCAATTACAGCCGAAGGCCACTTCCGCTATCAAAGTCTCACAAGGTCCATCGGTGGCACCCCTTCGATGCACCATGGGCCAGACACCAACACTAGGTGTTCTACACAATGGATTCACCGGAAAGTTGCATGGGGAAAATCAGTACACTACATCCTCCCCTACAAGAAAAAGTTTCGTTCTCGAAACAAAAGTCATACCTCAGGTAGCGGCCTCAAACAAGTGGGGGTGAGCATCCATCATCGCTGACTCCAACTCCCAGGTAGCCTCGCGCTCGTCATGACTGCTCCAGAGGATCTTCACATAAGGGATGGCTCGGCTGCGCAACTCCCTAACCTCGCGGTCCAAGATCCTCAACGGCCGCTCAACATAGCTCAGGTCCTCAGCAACCTCCAATGGGGTGAAATCGATGACATGGGACGGGTCATGAACATACCTCCTCAGCGTCGATACATGAAACACATTGTGAACACCTGAAAGCCTGGGAGGAAGCGCAAGCCTGTAGGCAACTGGCCCTAAGCGCTCCAACACCTCAAAAGGTCCAATATAACGAGGGCTCAGTTTCCCACGAATACCAAATCTCCGAATCCCCTTCGAAGGCGAGACTTTCAGAAAAACATGGTCACCCACCTGAAACTCTAAGTCTCGCCGTCGAGTATCAGCATAACTCCTCTGTCGACTCTGGGCGGTCTCTAGGTGTCGTCGTATCAATCTGACCTTTTCTTCTGCCTCTAACAGTAGATCAGGACCCAAAGTCTTCTTCTCACCCACGTCACTCCAATAAAGGGGTGACCGACACTTACGTCCATACAACGCTTCAAACGGAGCCATCTGAATGCTCGCTTGATAGCTGTTGTTGTACGCAAACTCAACTAATCCCAAGTGTCGGTACCATCCTCCTCCAAAGTCCAGAATGCATGCTCTCAACATATCCTCGAGGGTCTGAATAGTACGCTCTGACTGTCCATCGGTCTGTGGGTGGAATGCTGTACTAAATCGGAGCTGCGTCCCCAAGGCTGTCTGTAAACTCCTCCAGAAATGCGAGACAAACCTCGGGTCTCTATCTGATACGATGGAAACGGGTACCCCGTGCAATCTAACCACCTCAGCCAAGTACACCTGCGCCAGTCGCTCCATCGGCCAAGTCATCTGAACCGGTAAAAAGTGAGCGGATTTGGTAAGCCTGTCCACGACTACCCAGATAGCATCCGCTCCCGTCTGTGCTCTCGGCAACCCAGTGACAAAATCCATCGTAACATGTTCCCATTTCCATTCAGGGATTGGGAGACTCTGCAACTTGCCAGCAGGTACACGATGCTCAGCCTTTACTTGCTGACAAGTTAAACAGTGCGCTACAAATCTCCCAATGTCTCTTTTCATCCCATTCCACCAAAACTGTGCCTTCAGATCCCTATACATCTTAGTCCCACCAGGGTGGATGGTATAAGGTGTATAGTGGGCCTCCCTCAAGATCTGCTCTCGAATCTCTGCATCCATAGGCACGCAAGCTCGGTCCCTGTACCGGAGTACTCCCGCAGCATCAACTGAAAAGTCCCCTATCAAACCAGTCTGCATCTGCTCTCGAATCCTCACCAGGTGGGGGTCCTCACTCTGTCTCTCCCGAATCCTGTCCAACAGAGTGGGCTGCATGACTAGAGACATAAGTCTAGCAGAGACCCCAGGGGACACAACCTCGAGCTCTAACCGCCTCATCTGCTCAAGTAATGGCGCCTGATCGGTGATCCTCAAAGATAGACTCTGTACTGCTCTCCTGCTCAGGGCATCAGCAACCACGTTGGCCTTGCCAGGGTGGTATAAAATGTCTACATCATAATCTTTCAACAATTCCAACCATCTACGTTGCCTCAAGTTGAGCTCCTTCTGTGTGAACAGGTATTTCAAGCTCTTGTGGTCGGTGTAAATCTCGCAGTGTTCCCCATACAGGTAGTGGCGCCACAACTTTAGTGCAAAAATCACTGCAGCTAGCTCCAAATCATGGGTAGGGTAATTCTTTTCATAATCCTTCAGTTGCCGAGAGGCGTAAGCGATTACCCTACCATCCTGCATCAGCACGCAACCAAGTCCACTGTGCGATGCATCACTATAAATCACGTATCCTTTCCCCATAACAGGGAGGGAAAGGATAGGAGCCGACATCAACCTGATCTTTAATTCCTCAAAGCTCCTCTGGCAGTCCTCACTCCAAATAAACTTAACCCCTTTTCGCGTCAAACGAGTGAGGGGTGTGGAAAGTTTCGCAAAACCTTCCACAAACCGACGGTAATATCCTGCTAAGCCCATGAAACTCCGGACCTCTGATACCGTCGTCGGTCGGGGCCAATCCCGGACTGCCTCAATCTTCGCCGGGTCTACTGCCACTCCAGCGGCTGAAATCACGTGGCCCAAAAAGGCAACCTCCCGAAGCCAGAAATCACACTTAGATAACTTGGCATACAACTTTCTCTCTCTCAGAAGTTGTAGCACAATCCTCAGATGCTCCTCGTGCTCCACATCGCTTCGGGAATAAACTAGGATGTCATCAATAAAAACAACGACGAACCGATCCAGGTATGGTCGAAAAATCCTGTTCATCAAATCCATAAAAGCTGCAGGGGCATTTGTCAGTCCAAAAGGCATGACGGTGAACTCATAATGCCCGTACCGCGACCTGAATGCCGTCTTTGGGATGTCCTCGGCCTTCACCTTCAATTGGTGGTAACCAGACTGTAAATCAATCTTGGAGAAGACACAAGACCCTTGCAGCTGGTCGAATAAGTCATCAATGCGCGGCAAAGGGTACTTGTTCTTGATGGTCACTTTATTCAGCTCCCGGTAATCCACACACAGTCGAAGTGAACCATCCTTCTTCTTCACAAATAGCACCGGCGCTCCCCAAGGTGATACACTCGGCCTCACAAAACCCTTGTCCATTAAATCCTGGAGTTGCGCCTTTAACTCCCGCAGCTCGGCCGGTGCCATTCGGTAAGGAGCCTTAGAGATTGGCGCAGTTCCTGGAACTACGTCAATCAAAAACTCAACCTCCCTATCCGGCGGCATATGAACTAGCTCCGGAGGAAAAACATCCGGGTACTCATGGACAATAGGGATATCCGTGAGTCCCGGTGCCGCCGTAGGCTCCTTAACCACCGATGCCAAAAAGGCCACGCATCCACTGCGCATCATCTGCCTCGCACGAGAGGTCGAAACCACAGAGGCAAAGAAAGCACTCTGGCACCCCCTGTAAACGAACACCTCCTGGCCTGGCTCGCTAAAGGTAACAGTCCTCGCGGCGCAATCAATCGTCGCGAAATAGCGAACCAGCCAATCCATCCCCAGTACAATGTCGTAATCTTGCAGCTCACTAAGGACCATAAGGTCCGCTGGCAAGATCCAGGACTCAATCTGAACAGGGCAAGACCAACAACACTCCTCTACATGCAATGTATGATCAGGAATCTGTACCTCTACTGCATGTGGCAACCGACCTAACACTAGTCCATGAGATGATGCAAATACTCTACTGATAAAAGAATGTGATGCACCGGTATCAAATAAAGTGCGAGCTCTAGTACCAAGAAGTAAAGTGATACCTGCCACCACGGGGTCGGCTGCCGTGGAGTCCCCTACCTGGGCGGCGTAGACTCGCCCGCTCTGAGCTGGTGGTCGGTAATCTGCAGGGTGGGAGGAAGGAGCCCTGCTCGCTGGAGCATAAGGCCGCTGCTGGGGCACTGAAGGGGCTGATGCCGAGGAAGGAGCTGTCGACGCTGCAAAAGGGCAAGTGGCTCGCATGTGACCAGACTGTCCACAGATATAACATCGTCCCCACCGCTGATCACAAGTGCTAGGAAAGTGCGGCCCACCACAAAAGACACATCTCTCAGACGACTGGGACTGTCGGGACTGCTGCTGTGGTCACCGAAACTGCTGCTTGCTGCTGCCGCTGTGGCTGTCGCTGTGACCCCTGCTGTCGCGACTGCGACCTCTGCTGCTGGCGAATGCTGCTGCTGTCGCTGGGGCGGCTGCTGCTGCTGCTGTGGGGGTCTCTGGGATCCACCAGACCCTCGCCGCTCCGAACGCCCACGGCCCGTAAACTGCGGCGGTGGGGGTCGGGGCGGCCTCCATGAACTGGCCTGTCCCCCCTCATCTGGCATTGGCCGCTTCCTCTCAGAACTCTGAGCGGCCAAGCCCCCACGTCTAGCGACGACGTGATCTCCCCTCTCGACCCACTGTGCATGATCCACTGCCTCTGATAAAGTCTGAAGCCTCTGGGCGTGTACCAAGGTATAGATCTCGGGGCGCAAACCTGTCTCAAACAGCTCCACCTGGTGCAGCCCATCCCTGGCAACATAGGGTACGCAGTTGAGCAACTGCGTAAACTCCTGATAATAATCCCATACCGTCCTGTCCCCCTGCTGGAGATTCTTCAAATCATCCTCAAGCTTTTTCTTCACGCTCGTGGAGAAATAAGTGTCAAGGATCAACCGTCTAAGCTCCGACCAAGGTAGCTGTCGGGTGATCTGAAACTCCAAGGGCTCGACCCGACGCCACCAAGCATCTGCATCCCCCTCTAGGCAATGTACAGCCATATGCACTCTGAACCTGTGGTCAATGAAGAAGTCTCTGAACAACTTCTCCATTGCTGCCAGCCATGATCCTATCTCCGATGGGTGAGTGCTCCTCCCAGAGAAACCTAGGTGGTCCTCGCTTACAGAACTTGGCGAGTTTGTCAGCAAACTCCTCCTCCTCCGCTGGGGTCAACGGCCTGAACTCTCCCTGAGCCCCACTGCTCGACGACGGTGCCGTAGGGACTATGAATAGCCGGCGGTACAACTGGTGGTACAGGGGCCTCTACAAGTAGTAGGGGGAGGGGCCCCAACCTGCGTAAGCAACTGCTCGAACCTCTGCTCCTGTCGGTGGTGGCTCTCCGCCAACTGGGCCACCATGGCCCTCAGCTCACTGATCTCGGAAGGCCCGGACTGCTCCGGCTCCTCCGGGGGCGTAGGAGTACCCCGAGTAGGAATCTGCCGCCTAGGAGGCATCCTGTCACACAAAATCCACGGGTCAGTAAACCAAACCACTCTCGACCCAATCACGCGAAAGTCATGGGCAGTCCCCTATTTCTGTAACCTTATGTTGTCTGCAGCCAACATAATAGTCTCCCAGAAATAGGCTATGCCAACCCTCTCCAACTCACAGGAAGAGTTAACAACCAATTACCGACTTTCGCACAATATCACGTCACTCACGCTCTGCCTTCCTAGGGTCTGCACAAGCCTAGGGTTTCCTAAGTCCCAACTGACCTATCCTAAGCTCTGATACCAACTTATCGTCACGCCCCGGGTGTAAACCAGAACCCTGGCCCGTCCACAGATCCGCCGTGCACACGGGATTTCCCGTGTACACGAAGCGCTGATAACCTGCTCAGATATAAAACAAGTAATAAAGGAGCATAAAACAGAGCTAACTAAAAACTATACACTCAGACAAATGCTGGAAATGAAAGTACAGTAAGCTCTCAAAAAAAAATATACAAGTGTCTCTCCCAGCTCACGAAATCTATACAACCAGCTGGCCGCAGCCAGACCCAAAAAAAGAAAAGGGAAAATACAACCGTCTGAGTGTACTGGGGATACATCAAAACTACACAACTCCAACTCGGGGCAGCAGCTATCTAATCAACGATCCTCTTACCTCGATCCAGGGAAGAGGGTCCCGCGACTCCGCAGAAGACTTACAAACTACAAAAAGGGAAAAGAAAAGAGAAAACAGTGGGGGTGAGAACTACTATAAAACAGTAGCCTCCCTAGTGGGTAGACCTCAAACTCAGAAATACCCACTAGGACTACTAGAGGCGAAAATGAAATAAAGGTAGTATGCTAAAGGTAAGTCTACTGATGATAAAGCTACCCTAGTATGCCTCTAAAATGACCTAGCTGTCAAGATTGCTAGAAGTATGCATCAGTATGTCAAAACCTGGCCAACCAAACCAATCAATACACCAGTCAACACTGGTACTGCCTGCTGTACTGTCAACTCGAGAACCCAGTATCTGATCGGCACACGGCACGATCCTCAAAGTACCCAATCGACCGGCACACGGCTCGGCCCTAAGCCTACTCCGGAGTGGCACTCGAGGGAGCGACCCACACGAGTAAAAATATGTAACATAAGTATCTGATGTAGCAGGACTGGATCAAGACTCTAAACGAGTGGGTAAGACCATCCACTAAAGAAGCCCGATCCCTCACCTCCAATCTGATGCAATAATAATAATACTAGTAAGCCGGTCAACCGCCCACAGTCCGCGGTTGCCGCAACACCCAACCATCCATCCCGACTGTCCCAACTCTGAACATCTGAACTACCCAATCCTCTACAACTAGACTACAGGAGAATGAATAGAAAGCATGGTTTCTCCTAAGTCAATTCCAGCATGTATGTGTAGCAGAAAAGGTGGCCTAGCTAGATGACCATTGAAGCATGCAAAGTCCATTACTTGATAAACCCCCTTTTAATTATTCTAACATATGCAACATTAAATGTTTGGACCCTCCGATGTACACGTGGCATGATATACGATACATGATACAATTTAGATGCACAATTAACTAGCAAGTACCCTTTTACAACATGCATTCTAACCACATGCCCAAACCTTCCTTAACACACAATATGATGGCTATAGCATTCATTCCAACTAATTAAATTGCATATCTAAACATGGAAACACCACTTATTAACTTGTAGCTTGCTAACAATGCAAGTATTAGCAAAAGAACCTTAATATCATGCAAGCATGCTAGATACATTCATATTTAATAACACATAATCGTGGCATTCCAATAGGCCTAGTGACATTCACAAGTAGGAGGTTCTCAACATCACCCACCTCGAGCGCTATTCCAAAATTCCCAAGGCGAAGTCCAAGATCAGTCCAAACACCACCAATCTGTACAAAATACCCCAAAGGAAAAATACATAAGCTTAACATCCACAATTCCAGAATCTGTCCCCCAAACCAGCAGTCCACAATTCACTAATTTTTACCTGCGAATAATGCCCAGAAAAATCCAAGAAAAATACTATCGCGATCCTTGCGACGAGCCCGTCGAAACGAGTACCTGCACGCCCAATTTGGAGTTTCCTACGCTGAGATAAAAATCCGACAAGGGTACACCCCAAACCCAAACTGCACTAAATTCCTGTAACAAGGAACCACAGAGAAAGGAGATTCTCACCCTCGAGTAAAATTCAGAAAATTCTGAGAAAAATCCAGGAGACTCCTTGCGAAGCGTAGATGAAAATTGCCTTTTGAATCGCCTCGTTCCGACGCCGAGTGAAAAGATATGGCAAGAACACTGCGGTGCTGTCCCAAAAGTCCGCGAAGAAAAAGGGTCAAATGGGTGCTAAGAAAACTCCAAGATCAGCACGGAAATCGAGGAACCATAAAACACAGGAGTTGAAGCCCTACCCGTCGTGAGTCCAACGGCGCAAGAATCGGCGAATTCCGAGGTCGGGGTGGGTCGGAGGAGTCCAAACACTGAGAAGGGGCGAAGAGGATCGCCGGAGAACAAGCGTCGCGCCGCGCCGTAAAATGGTGAACCTCGGGATGCGTGCCTCCAAAAATCTCAAACTTCTCCAAGGGTTGAGCTCGAGAGAGGGAAGAATCGCCGTGAAGGAAGCCAGTGAAAAGAAGCCAAAAAAAGCTAAAGGGGCGAATGGGGGAGCTATTTAAAGGCCCAGCCCAACACAAAGAAATCCGGATTTCCGGGCGCAAGTTTCGGGCGCACTGCGCCGGAAACCGGTTGCATGCGTTCCGTCCGACGCGCCCGAAATCCCCAGGTGCTGCCACGTCGCCCCACAACAGGGGACAGCGGATCCCGCGGCCCGCACACGCCACGTGGCCCCCGCAGTCAACGGGGGTAGGTACGGCCGGCCAATCCCGAGGCGACACGTGTTGCACTCGAGTGCGGCCGACCGCCCCGCCTGGCGCCACTGTGCGCGCACGTGCGCGCACAGTACCGAGGCGCCCTCCCCGCGCACCCGTGGACCGCGCCCACGTGGACCGACGAATCCCAAGCTGCCACGTGTCATGCGCCCGGTCCACCGCAATCCCGCAATTCCAGTGAGCCGTGCCGCGTGCGCCCGCCTACCAGGGCACGCCACGCGTCCACCCGCCGCGGTCCATGCACCGCCGCGCCACTGCGTGGACCCAGCCGCGTGAGCGGCCAATAAAAGGCCGCCACGTGGCACGGCCGGTCCACGTGTCACCCCCATGCACCGAAAATCCCCCAAATCTTCCGGAAGCCCGCATTTGGTCATCCGGACTCCAAATTCAACAAGCAAATAGCCGTTTTCAAGCGTTTTTCCGCGCTGAATCCAAATCTAACCTCAGATTGGCCCAAAACCTTTTCTAAAATTCGGCAATTACAGCCGAAGGCCACTTCCGCTATCAAAGTCTCACAAGGTCCATCGGTGGCACCCCTTCGATGCACCATGGGCCAGACACCAACACTAGGGTTCTACACAATGGATTCACCGGAAATGATTGCATGGGGAAAATCAGTACATACAATATATATATATATACATGTATATATGTATATGTTATAACATATATGTAAGTATCGATAATATAACGATATATATCTATCTAATATCTATATATATATATATATATATATATATATATTACTATATATCTATATAATATATATTATTATATATATATATATCATATATTATATATATATTAATATATTATATATATATGTATGTATTATCCTATATATGTATATACATTATAGTATCTATCTATCTATATATATCTATTCCATCTATATGTATATATATATATATATATTATATAATATTAATATATATTATATATATTAATTTGTATATATCTATATATATTAATATATACATATACATATACCATTTGATCATTTTCACCTTTTAGATCATACTATTTTTCAACCACCCACTAAATTTCAAGGAGCCCACTATAATCTAACTGACTTCTTTCATCCAATGGTGAAAAACCTTATAGCACCATGTCACGCCCCGAGTTCGAAAAACAGCGTCTAAATTTTTTTTTTTTTCAAATCAGAGTTTAAAACCAGCTAGAGCGCGACAGACTGCCAACATATATAGAAAATTCCCAATTCCCTTAGAATTTAGCCTTTTCTATATATGCACGGCTAAGCTTTACAGCATTGCCAGAGTAGTCTAACTACGTACAACTAAATAATTAAACAATTAAAATATTACAACAACTTATCACAATTTATTACAAAATTTAATAAACTGATAACATGATAAACGGCTGGTCCAGGGTCAAATCTATCGCGACATCTCACCAACACGTCCCGACATCCCAACACCCGATCGACCTGAAAAAATGGTCCACCCAGGGGGTGTGAGATACATCGACAGTGTATCCCAGTGGGCACGACGAGTCGAGAAATAGCAAACGTACCTACTGGCATACAATAACTAGCGGATAGTAAGAGTCATTAGGTAAGACAGATATCATAAGCAGATACTGGCAGGAAGCATAATCATGATTCTGAGCATAATAGGTACTGAACTACTGAAGCATGCTGATATAGATACTAAATCAAGAACTGAGAAACATAAGAGTATAATGACTAAGCATGCTAAGAAGGTAGGTAATCAAGGAATCAAGGGTAGAACAATCAAATACCCAATCGAAGCCACCATGTTGTCTACAAGACCTCAGGGAAAAACGCCGAATAATCATGGATGCAGTGCAGAGCATATCAAATACTAAACTATCATAATAAGAGCATGCTGATACAAGAACTGAGAGAATCATAAGATGATAATGATAAACAGGCAAGCAATGCATCAATGTAGAATAACAAAATACCCAATCAAAAGCCACCATATTGGTCTACAAGTCCTCAGGGAAACTGCCCAACCTGGCACCAACCTGGCTGACATACCCCCCTGGGGGTCACGGGTCTTCCACAAACCACTTTACTGGTAAAGAACATCCACACGGGGTCATGACTCCGCTGATATTCGTGAAGTACAGCAGTGCGGGCGATCAATCATGCAAATGCTCAAGCTCACGGTCCACAGACGGGTAATCGGCAACAAGCCGGAAAAATCCCCACTGGGATGCAACAGTAGAATGCCAACAGAATCTCAACTCAAGAAATCACAACAAGCCGGAAAAATCCCAAAGGGATGCAACACAGAATGCCAACTGAATCTCTTCATATGCAGAATATAATCAACAACAACTATAGCATAGATCAGATGTAATCAAGAAGTACTGATAATCAGGTATAAATATGCAAGCTAGCTAATGACCAATCAGGCATGGCAAATGTCCGAGAATACAATCATGATATGTGGAAGCAACTAAGATCAATCATGCAAGGCATCATATATCAGATAACTGATAAGGATCAATAAATCAAGTAGATATAGCAATATAAAAGTGATGCTGATCAATAAAAAGAGCAGGCTCAACAAGGAAATCTAGCTATCACAAGAACAGGGGTCCGACCAATTACGATACCACAGAGGGCCGAGATAATAAAGCCCGGACCGAAAAATAAACCCACCTGTCTACAGGCGATTGACAACTCCAACGGAATGCTCGAAGACTAGGCCAAACCGTGACAACCTGAATCAAGAACACTGATCAGGGAAACTCTCACAATCACCCATGACTCTCTAACACTAAATCTGTATCTTTCCAGACTTACGCGACTCGCCGGAAATCCGCCATTCGGCCCACTTTGGCCCGAAACAATAAACTTTAGATTTCCGAAACTAACGAAACCTGACGTGCCGCTCGGGACATTAACATCTGTCAGTTAACATCGCTAAACTCAACCTTTTAATCAAATATTCACATAATTACCAAAATGTCTTCCCGAAAATTTCATTTGAATTTCCGGGAGACACGGGCTTTGACCCTTTGCCGCTGTCTCAACCAGATTCTAATGGGACTCAACAGACGGCTAGGCGGAACCGCCGCAATTTCCCTAATTGCGCGATGCCACTGGGGCGCCGTTAAACCAACGATTTTGCCGATTTACGGACCGATTACAAATTTCCGCTCAACGAGAGCCAACGGATCACTAGCAAAAAGCTTAGAGATTTACCAGGTGTAAACCAGAACCCGGGCCCGCTCACAGATCCGCCGTGCATGCGGTATTTCCCATACACGAAGCCTGGTAACCTGCTCAGATAAGCAATAATAATATAAGAGCATAAAGTAATCAGAGCTAACTAAAAATACTGTAACTCAGACAGAAGCTGGAAGTAAAAAGTACAAAGTAAAATAAACTTCAGATGTCTCTCACACGCTACTACAATATATACAGCTGGCAGAAGCCAGACCCAAAAGGAAGTAACTATACTGTCTGAGAAGTCCAGGTACCCAAAACTCTCCAGCTACAGTCCGCGGGTGGCACTCTATCTAGTCCCGATACGCTTGCCCGATCAGTTGCTGACGGCCCAGCAACTCCCACAGAGGACTCTGCAAACAAGGAGAGAGAGAAACAAGCAAAACAGTGGGGTAAGTACTACTATAAACAGTAGCCTCCCCTAGTGGGTAAAGCCTCAGCTCAGGTATGCCCACCAGGAAGATCAGAGGCATAAAGGAAAGGGATAAAAAGGGAGTGTAAATGAGCAACTCAGATGAAATGCTACCCCTAATATGCCTCTACATGCTAAACCAATCAGGATGACAAAGTATGCATCTGTGTCAGAAGCCTGTCTAGAGACCCAATCTGACCGCCAGTGGACACTGGCAACCGCCTGCTCTGCCGCCTCGGGTATGCCAGTCTACGCATACACCGAAGCAAAGGAGTCCCCCGGACTCAAAGTCTGGCAACCGCGCACTCCGGAGTCGCACTCGTGGGGAGCGACCCACACTAGAGAAGTAAGTAACACACAGTAACTGTCTCTAGCAGGACGGATCGAGACTCAAAGAAGTGGGAAAAAACCCTCCACTAAAGCAAGCCCGATCCCCCAAGTACCCAATCATGCAATAAGACGACCGGTCAACCAACCAAGATCCGTGGTCGCCGCAACACCCTGTCAAAAGCCCACACTGTCCCAAATCCCAATACCTGACTACACTGTCGATACCCGCTCGAACCCGAGCAACTATGCCTCAAGTCTCAGGATAGAAGAAGGAGAATTAGATGCATGGTTTCTCCTAAGTCAAGTCCCAAAAACAGTGTAGCAGTAAAAGATGACATTATTAGGTGACCCGTTTAATCATGCATTGTTCCAACATTTGTCCAATTTCCCAGAATAAGCAATATAGAGTGAACTGAGCTAGAGTGACAGTCTATAAGAGGAGTTATTAGTTTAACAGTCCAAATTCTATTTTATCTTCAGATATACCGTTCAGATTTGATAAGTGGTTAAAACAGGTGATCATCTAGCACTAGATCTGATTACAAGAGTAATCTAGCAGCAAGTTACCCTCTATATTAGCATCTCAATTAGGGACACTCTAACCTTTCATCAGTGGCATACAAAGAGAGGAGCCAACAACCACCCACCTGATCAGTCGGCTGTCAAAAGTCCTACAAACTGAGAATAACACAAAGATGGCGGCTACACGAGGTCACAAACGGTCCCGCGCCGTCCACA
>CM055074.1:30911007-30963338 GCA_029204045.2 Tillandsia leiboldiana | reverse complement strand
AAAAAAAAAACACCTAGAGGGGGTGAATAGGTGTAAACGTATAAACACTCAAAAATCGTTGCGATAAAACCCAATGCGGAAATAAAAATGATACGCAAGATTTTTTACGTGGAAAACTCCATCACCGGAGTAAAAAACCACGGGACCGATAACACGGCAGAAATCCACTAGAATTAAAACACGTACAAGGTGATTTACCGTACACACTTACGACTCAACCTTTTCCATACGCTCCTAGAGGATCTTCTCCGCTCGCTCCGCGACGCTTCTCGAATCCACGATCTGCGCCCCAACGCCGAATCCACGGCGTCCAACGTCGAATCCACGACGTCCGACCGAATCCACGGTCTTCACCCAATAGCACCCTTCGAATCCACGAACGTGCCTCGCTCCGAATCCACGAGAGCGGTTGAACCTTGAATCCACAAGGACACGCGAATCCACGCGCCGATTTTTGGGGTAAATCGTTGTTTTTGGGTGGTGATGATCCGCCGAATACTTAGATCAAAGATAGATCGGAAATACCATCTAAGTATTCATTAGTTTGATTCAACTCAAGATGTGAGTATGAAAATCTAGAATCAAACTAATCAATATAGATGAAGAAACATAGAGTATTCTCTAATGATTTCCTTTCTTCTCTATATGTGGATCTAGAGGCGTATATATGAAAATGACGGCTATTTTTATTTTCGGCCTCTTTTTGGATTAACCCTAGAAAAAGAGTCATAGGGTTTATTTATAGGTTAGAAACCCAAGGAAGGAGATAAGAATCAAAAACCTAACATTTCTGGAGATTTTACGGACGGCGATCCGGATCGGATTAGCTGTGATCCGGATCGTCGTAACGAGTCAGGCAATTCCAGAAAAACGAAGGTTCGGGATCCGGATCGAAGTGCTTGATCCGGATCGTTCATATAGTTCACCAAACATCAACGTTCGGGATCCGGATTGCGAAGCCTGATCCGGATCGTTCAAGGAAGATGGTAAACTCAGTGTTCGGGATCCGGATCAAGAGAGGCTACGATCCGGATTGAACTGGTGTATGATCGAACCACCTTCGGGATCCGGATCGAACAACCTGATCCGGATCCTGAACATGTCCCAAGTCCAGTTTTTGATTTTTATGCAATGAAAGATTCTTCCAAGTGTTTCTACACTACAAGAAGTATTCGGATCACACAAAATCTTTAGTTAAACATACCTGATCCTTTTGAATTCTTCTTTCTTGAGATTGAGTTAAATGATCCAACTTTCTTCACCTTCAATCTTCAAGACTTGAGACTTTCACGAAACTACGCCAACTCAAATTCCGTAACAAAGATCTGCCGCCAGAGGTGAGTTCTGGATAGAGGCGCCTGGCGCTAAGTGTTGGGGGACAGATCGGCTGGTAGAGGCACTTTCGTTTCCTTTCCTAGATGGTGGATATCCTTGTGGACGGATTATGTAAAGCTTACCCAAAGGAAGGTTACCCTTTGTGATTGATAACATTCGTGTTTGGGGTACAGTAGATGTGCTTGAGGGGTGAGCTGAGTAAGGATAATTGTATAAGGAATTTCAGGAATTAATTGCGTTTTGTCATATGACGATTGCAATAATGGATTTTCTGAGATGTCGGAGGTCAGGTGGACCCCGGTGGCAGCATCAGCATCGTTACTAGAGTGGCGCAGCGGTAGCGTGGATTTATTGTATGCGGAAGACCGTATTCATCGCCTCAGTGTGAGCAAAGGCGGAGAATTGTGCTCCTTTTGTGGATAGTCTTGATTTTCAGGCAGACTGAGCGACGACCACTTGCGTCAAGCGGATGAGTCTATACCGCCAGGTCAGAGCGCACCAAGGCAGTGGATCGGGTCGTCGCAGGTGTGATTTCATCACAGCGGTCGAAGTTAGAGCATGGTGCATTCCTGCATGGACTAGAGGTACAGGTTTCTGTTGGGGTGGTGCATGTGGAGGAGGTTTGTGGATCATGTCCAGTGCAGTTGAGACCTTGAGTGGTATCGGCAGACTTATTGGTACTTGTACCTGGTCAGTGTTTGACCCAGTGCGTGGGATCGATTGGCACAGTGCCACATGGTGTATGACTGCGGAGAGAGAAGGTTATGATCTTCTGCAAGCAGACATTAGAGACTTGTTCATTGAGACAGTCAGAGCACACAGGTTACAGTAGCGATGCGCGAGGTGCTTACGGCGGCATCGGGACGCAAGGATATCCCTGTTATCGTGAGATCCCGGGTGTGATTCCACCGGAGCTGATGATAATGCCGCCAGTTAGGAAGATTGAGATTGCGATTGACGTGGTTCAGGGAACCACGCCAACCCCGATAGCACCTCATTGGATATCACCTGTAGAGCTGAGAGAGCTGATGGCGCAGTCGCAGGATCTGATGGATCGAGGGTCTGTTCGGTCTAGTGCCACGTCGTTGGCACACGACAGTGAGGGTCCTTGTGTGGGGTGACCACAGGCAGGTCTGGATATTATTTAGGACCTTTTGATGGAGTTATACCCCGACAGTGGCCTGCTTATGATGCAGGTATCTTTTTGGGATCATACAGTTGAGTATCTCGCCAAGATGGTGTTCAGGACCCGGTAGGGGCATTATGAGTACAGTGAGGACAAATGGATTGACTAATGCCCTGTCGTCTTTAAGATCTGAGGAATTGGGTATTCTTGCTGCACTTGGAAGAATTATTTGAGATATCCTTCTGGGATATTTTGTTTTTACCCCATCTCTGTATGGTTAGAGCTGGTGGAGTACTTATAGATGGTGTAACAAGGTCTGTGAGGAAGAAGCTGTATGCCAAGTTGTTGTGGTACAAGTTTTAGCTTCGATAGCATATCTTCTTGAATCACTTAGTTTAGCCATAAGAGGCGGTGGTGGAAATCCGGCCAAAATGGACGCTATGCGAGGATGGCTGAGACCGGCAGTTTTTTTTGTTGAGGTGAGGAGCTTGTGAGCCGGGTAGTGCCAGCAGAGCTTGACGAATTGGTGGCGAGATTGATACCAGCCCTGATTTCAGCATCGCCAGTGTTGGGAGATGGATTTGTGAGATGCAGTGATGCCTCCCATAGTAGCTATGAAGTTACAGTTGGATTTGTGGCAAGCATCCAATATCACCCCGATAGGGCCACTGTGGTGGCGGATACCCGGAGCAGGAGAGCTATTCGGGGTTGAGTTTGTTGACTCCGCAGCTGGCGCTGTGTGGACTGTCGAGGCAAACGTGGCGTATGATGGTGTCACTGAGGACTCTTTAGACGATAGACCGCGGCTGTATGGTTCGCTCGGATGGTCAAGATTTGGGAGCGACCGGGCGAGGACCCCCCTCCAAATACCCTTTTTCGAGCCTGGAGGATTGGATTTATCGGCTGCAAGAGTACTGGATCTTCTTGAAGATTGAATTGCGATCTGGTTCTCTCGACTGCTTATAGTTGTGTGCTGATGCCGGAGAGTTGGGGAGGTGTTGCTACACCCTGATGGTTTTTGGATTAGAGATCAGAGTTTACGTGATCAGTTGGAGGACTTATATTGGATACCTCGGGAGTACAGAGATATTCGGATCGAGCTTGTGTGCCGATGGATTATCTGAGGCCCTGGGAGGAGCGGAGGCTTGTACCGATGCAGATTGCTTGGTAGCTCGAGTGGTTAGCCCAGCTGTACTTGGTTGAGTTGGTACGGCTTTTCTGGAGTGCCCGCCTTTATTTTATTCTAGTTAGAGACCCGAGGACCGCATCGCGTCTCTGGAGGAGGTATTTGTCAGCCTTGGGAGCTTGAGTGGTGGATGATTGGATATTTACCCCCCTTTTATTTGGTTGAGATTCCGTGTTGAGGAACGACTTTAGTTTCGAGGACGAAACTTTCTTTTAGTGGGGGAGGATGTGATGACCCGGATCTCCGCAGAGCTGCTGCAGTGCGTTGGGGTGGCTATTGGAGGCTTACATGGTGTGTTGGAGGTGTTTGGGGCATAATTGGGCATAAGTGTTGGACTTCGGGCTTAATTGGATCATGCGAGTGATCGGAAGACCCCGTGGAGGGTTTAGAAGTGGTTTCGAGCGAAACGGATATTAAAATTGGGCTCCGCGCGAAATTTGGGCTAAGAACACATTTCCGAGTGCCTTCGGCAATTTTTAGAGTTGGAATTTGGCAAATCGGACGTCAAATTTGGATTCAGCGCGCGAAAACGGTCAAAATGGACTACCCACTTGTCATTTTTGAGCTCAGGTTACTGTTCACGACCGGAACAGTGTTTCCGGCGATCGCCGGCGGCAGCGGCGGCGGCGGGCAGCGGCGGAGTGCGGCGGCGCGGCCTCGGGCAGGCAGACAGCGGCGGCGGGCAGGGCGCGTGGGCGCGGGCAGGGAGCGCGGGTGCGCGGTCCACGCGGCTGGCGTGCACCAGAGCGGGGTGCCACGTGGCGTCTTCCCAGTGGGTGGTTCACAGGTCGCGGTCTACGGAGCAGCGCGGTGTTTGGTGGACTGGGCGGAAGACACGTGGCAGCATGTCATTGGTTCGGTGTTTGGGGTGTCGTGCACCGGGCGCAGCGAGTGTGTGGCCTGGACACGTGGCGTGCGAGGATTGGACGCGTCACTGTGCGCGTGCGGCGGGGGCAGGTGGCGTGTCAGTCGGCGTGGCAGCGGGGGCAGCTGGCGTGGCGGCCACGGCGCCGACGTGGCGCACGCGTGCGCCACGTGGCGGCCGGCTATTGGCCAGCGCCAACTGCCCCGTTGACCAGGGCTGGCCACCCGGCGTGAGGGGAGCGGCCGGATCCGCTGTTCTGTGTTCACGGACACGTGTCGGCGAGCGGAGCGGGTCGGACGGTGCGCGGTCCGGCCGGATCGGGTGTGCGTGGTTGGGCCGCTGGCGGGCCGGCCACTGTTTGGGCCCGGTTTCGGGGCTCGAAAGATTCGAACGCCCGAAACCGGGGACACAGAGGGGATTTTTTGAATTCTTTTGAGTGGGCCTATAAATACCTCCACCCCCCCTCTCTTCCTCTCCTTTTTCCGAAGCTTAGAGAGTGAATGGGAGGGAGTGTTCTATATGAAGTTTGTTCCCCTTGGTGCTCTGGTTCTAATGGTGGATCCCCGGAATTTCTGGAAGCTCGGCAACGGCGACATCAATTTTACAGTTCGCCTCGGTTTTCTCCCCATTTCGGCCCATTACCGTCACAGTTCAGTCGGAAATTCGTTGTGAGCAAACCATGAGGAGTTTTTGGACGATTTCTTCGACAGCGTGTTCCTAAGAGGTAAGGCTTCGATTTTCGTGTTGATCGCTTCGCACCGTTTCGCACTTTTGGTACGTTTCCCGAGGCATCTTTGACCCCCATTTTTCTGTGATGGATTTTGGACAGCACCGGCTTGTCGATTTTATATCTCAGCCTAGGAACATCGGATCAAGGCGTTTCGGCACTCAATTTTGATGTACTCGTCGCGAGGAACACCGTGGTGATTTTTCTGAGATTTTTGGAAATTGTTTAGAAGGTGATAATTAAGCTTTTCTTGGACTGATTGCTACAGGAATTCTAATTTGGAAGGTTTTGAGGTGCAGCGGTATTTTATTTTTATCTTGGTATACAGGTATCAGATCTGGGCGTTTAAACAGTCGTTTTGGGGCTACTTTTCGCGAGGAACGCGACCGTGAATTTTCTGGATTTTCTTGAGGACTGGACAGAGGTGATATTTAGCCTTTTTGGGGGCTGATTTTGGACAGTGGTTAATTGTACAGTTTTGAGTTTAATTGTGCGCATTGTTCTGTGCAGTGGGACACAGATTTTGGTGGAGTGCTGTGTTAGAGGACAGCGGGCAGCGAGTGGTCTCTTTTGGTGTTGTGCGCGCTTTTCGAGGTGGGTGGTTGTTGCATGCCTCTACTTCTGACTTGCTCACTAAGTTTAGTAGAGAAACCCACTATTGAACTCATTATTTGATTACCATGCATGTTTGACTGTTATAAATGTGAGCCTATCATTTGAGATTAATTATGTGGATATATCATGTTTGGAATCGTATTGGGATAATATTATCGAAGAAACATGATTGCAGGAGACGTATTAATAGTGATAATTAACATGCCGTAATATCACATAAATCTTATGGGAATTGGTTAAATGGACTAATTGTTGGGGACATGACGACATATCCATGCGCGGGTTTCACCTTGGGATTTATTATGGATCAGGGGTTATACATTTGTAGTTGACTGATGATTTTAGCATGATTGTTATATTCATGTGGATATTATTAATTATTACACTTGTAAAACTGTTATTGGACATATTCTCCCTTTCACATTGCTGAGGACTTTTGCATGCTTATTTGGACATCCAGATAGGCCACTATTTTATTGCTACTCTATCATATTGGGATTTGACTTAGGAGAAACCATGATTGCTTTCTTTCTCCTTCTTATTTAGACTTTTGAGTCGTGTTGCTCGAGTTCGAGCAGAGGTTTGGGATAGTGTAGCCGGGACCTGAGGGTCAGGAACATGGTGTACTTGATGTTGGATTATGGGTTCTTGCGGCAACCGCGGACAGTAGGCGGTTGACCGGATCTTGGTTATTTTATCCAATTGTGGGTTGTGGGTTATTGCGGTGACCGCGGACTTTGGGCGGTTGACCGGATGTTTACTATTGCATCAGATTGGGTATCAGATTTCTCTAGTGGATGGTATTTCCCACTTTTTGAGTACTATTGCATCGGGTCGGGGTTTCATTAGTGGACGGAGTTTCCCACTTTGATCATAGTCATGATCCAGTCCTGCTATTATGAGACAGTGGTTACAGAGATGCTTGATACAGTGATACTTTACTCGTGTGGGTCGCTCCCCTCGAGTGCGACTCCGGAGTGTGCGTCAGACAGACTTTGAGTCCTTGAGACTCCTTTGCTTCGGTGTTATGCATAGGCTGGCATACCCGTTGCGGCAGGCAGAGCAGGCAGTACCAGTGTCCCCTGGTAGTCGGATTGGGTTATCTTGGCAGGCTTCTAGATACTGATGCATTCATACAGTTATTTCTTCCAGTATTGCATTTAGAGGCATACTAGTAGTGGTTTTCCCTCCTATTCAGTAGTTCTGTTCACAGCTTTACCATTTGCCCTTTTCTTGCCTCTAGTAGACTTAGTGGGTACGCCGGAGCTTGAGGCTTTACCCACAGGGGGAGGCTACTGGTTTACTAGTGGTTCTCACCCCCATTGTTGTTTCCCTTGCTTTTTCTCCCCTGTTTTGCAGTGTTCTCTTCGGGAGTTGCTGATCTTCGATCGTTGTCCGAGGCGAGGGAGTCGCGAGCTAGATCTTTACCACCCGAGGAGTGTAGCTGTATCCCCTGGTTGGAGATTCCTGGTAGCGGTTGGCTGGTTTTTACTGTTTTCTTTGGAGAGAGATCTTTGGTATTTGGTGAGACTGATGTTGAGACTGATGTACTATAGTCTTAGTTTATCTCCCTTTTATAGTTGAGAGATGCTGTACTGAGGACATTGTATGATGATTATCTGTATTTGAGGAGATGGATATTGTACCCTATTTCATGTTGTACAGTGATTGGATTTTATTTTACAGCATTTTATTTCAGCTCTGATATTTGTGTAGCTATAGTACTATCTTTTGCAGGTTAGACGCTTCGCCTATGCGGGATTCTGCATAGGTGGCGGATCTGTTGGCGAGCCCGGATCGCAGCTTCGATCCCGGGGCGTGACAAACAGTGGCACCAGATTGGGTATACTTGCTTATTACTATATACATTTGACGCATGTTTTAAATTATTGCTTCCATACCAGCTTTACTGTGGTGACCCGGATCACTGCAGGGCTTCTACAGTGTGACCAGCAGCATCTGGAGGCCTATGTGGCATGTCGGTGGTGTTTGTACGCCAACTGGACATAAGTGATGGACTCAGGGCTTAAAACGGATCACGTGGGTAATCGGATGCCCCCGTCGATTGTTTAGAAGTGGTTTTGCGCGAATCAGACATCAGAATTGGACTCAGCGCAAAATTTGGGTTAAGAACACTTATCTGGATGCCTTCGATAAATTTTGGAATTGGAATTTGGTAAAATAGACAGCGGATTTGGATTCAGCGCGCGAAAACGATGAAAATGGACAATTTACTTGTATTTTTCGGAGACCAGACAACAAAACACGGATTTTGAGGCCTTAGAGTACTGTTACGACGGCCGGAGTTGCGCCGGCGGCGGCGGCGGGCTGAGGCGCAGTCGCTCGGTCCACCGCGGAGGCGTGCACCCGGGAACGTGACAGGTGGCGGCTCCCGGTTGGCCGGCGCAGCTGGCGCGGTCCACGGGAGATGCGCGGGTGTACGGTGGACCGGAGGGGGGACACGTGGCATCTTCGGATTCGCTGGCTCTTGTGCGCGCGGTCCACGCGCCGATGGCGGGCAGGTGGCCGTACGGCGGGCAGGTGGCAGTACGCCCGGGGCAGGTGGCCGTACGCCCGGGGCAGCCGGGCGTCATGCACTAGGGCAGGCACGGTCGGCGCCACGTGGCGCGACTGCAGCGGCTGGCGCCGCTGTGCGATGTGCGGCGTGCCACATGGCACCCAGGCAGTGGCTGCGCTCGCTATTTGCTATGCGGAGACACGTGGCGCTCCAGGGTTGATTCGGGCTTTGATGGTTTGGGGTACATTTTCGGGGTATTGTAGCAGCCCGAAAGTTTCGGGCGTCCGAAAGTGGGGACATGGTTGGTATTTTGGCAATTATTTGGTTTGGGCTATATAAAGCTTCTTTGGGCTGCGATTTCGGGCCCTTTCCTGAGCTCCCCTTCAACTGAGGCCTGAAGTGTAGTTGCTCTTCATCTTGTGCTCCATCTACTGAGGAATTTTCAGATTTTTTGGAGGCCTCGACATCCTCACTTTCTGCGACGCGGCGCACTGCGACGTTTCTTGGATTTTGGCTTCCACCGTCACTTTTCGGTCCGCAAGGCACCCTGGATCACCCCGATGGTATTTTGAGCTGATTTTTACGGCAGAGCGTTCATGAGAGGTACGCCTTCGATTTTTGTGTTGATCACTTCATCTCATTTTGGGTTTTTGGCATGGTTTCCGAGGCAAACTTTGACCCCTTGTACTGCTATGAGATTTGGGACAGCGGTGGAGTATTGTTGGATTTTCTCGGTCTACGAGCATTGGAATGTGGCATTTAAGGACTCGATTGATATCTACGCTTCGAGAGGAACGTACCCATATTTTTATTGGATTTTTTTGAGGTCGTTTCGAAGGTGAGAATTAAGCTTCTTTGGGACTGAATTTCTGCAGGCTTCTGTTCTTGACGATGTGGACTTCCAGTGTTGTTCTAATTGTTTTTTGGCCTACAGGTGTCGGAATGAGGAGTATAAATACTCGTTTTGGGGCCACTCGTCGTGAGGATCGCAACCATGATTTTTCTGGGATTTTTAGAGGACTGCACGCAGGTGAAAATTCCCTATTTTTTGTGCTGGTTGTAAAAACATCATGTGCTGTTTTTGGGGAGTGTTGTGGTGTTGGTTATTGATTGTTGGTGATGTTGTTGGTTGGAACAGAGGCTTGTGCGACTGAATACCGAGGGTGCAGTTTCAGCAGATTTTGGATAGCGTGTGACTACGCACTTCACTGACTTCGGCTTTGCCCGCGGAAAGCGTTTCAGGTGGGTTGCTTCATCCCCAGAACCGGTGGACGATTCTCTAATTCTATATGTTAGAATGCATGCATGATTAAATGTACAACAAATAATATTGAGATGTAAGCATGGAAAGTGGCCTAGATCTTGTGGATTAATGCTTACCTAATTATTGTACATGTTATTTAATCATTGACCTATTCATGTGGGTTTGACATTTTGGTAGTAGCGGGTTTTTAGCATGCCATGTTAGCACATAGTATTTTACGAGGATTGATCATTCGAGGGACAGGATATTATATCTATGTGCAGGTTTTACTCTGAGGAGTTATTATGGATTATGGATCATGGATTTTGAGCAGGTGCAGTCCATAGATGATTTTGGCATGAGTTTATATTTTTGTGAAGCTACTATCGGTTATACTTCCTTTTATCTTTCTTGAGGACAAATGCATGCTTGTATGGACATCTAGATAGGCCATCTTTTACTGCTACACTTTCATATTGGGACTTGACTTAGGAGAAACCATCTTTGCTTCTCCTTTTTGTCAGTCATATGGTTCATGTTGCTCGGGTTCGAGCTGGGATTTGGGATAGTGTAGCTGGGATCTTGGTGTCTGTAAGATTCGTGAAATTTAAATTCGAAATAAATGAAAGAAAAGAATGGAGTCAAGATGACTCAGAATTAGAAAGAGCACAAATAGCGGAATTGACCTTTTGCTACTGTGTAAATTGCACGGTTTACGAGACAGAAATATTGCCTTTCAAATTCGAGCCAAATCTCGAAAATCCGAGATCACCAGTGCGACCGTCTCGTCGAACTGATCGAAAATGATATAGATTAAATTCAGATCCAACGGTCGGATCTTCCAGAAATCAGCGAAGAAGCGGGCGGAACCCGCGACTTAAGTGAATAATGCTGTGAACAGTAGGTGAATAGTAAACCCTATTTTCAAATCCCCTTAGTGCCGACGTTAGCCAATTCGCTGTCTGGACTCCGATCATAGCAATCTAGGTAGTCGATTTGATCGATTTCATCGTTCTGAACGCAATAGCACTGACGGAATTTCCGTTTGGCGACCCTAGAGTCTCGAAAAGCGTGATAAACTGTATTTCTGTACAGTATTGATGGACCGAGAAATTATCCGGGCATTTTTCTCGAAAAATAAAAATGGCTACCTGATAAGTTTCGTCGAGCCGGACGTCGTGGTGAAGTCCATTTTTCGTTTTGACGACAGGAATGCCCCGAAAAGCATGAAATACAGTAGAAAACACGATAAATTGCACATATACCCTATACTTATGCCTCGATTTGCGTGCCACCTCTGTGGTGAGGGACCTAGACATGAAGAAAACATGCTGTGAGGGACCTTGGTCTAAATATCCTGTATAGAGGGATACATTAGCATTTTATACAATACACATACAAATACTCGCATTAGGGTTCTCCTTCTGCAACCCTAATCCAGAAACTCGAGCACCTAGCCGCACCCCTAGACTCCTCTCCTCCCTCTATATCTCTCCTCGCGCGCCGCCGGCCGCCGCTGCACCTCGCCGGAACAGGAAAAGGAAGCAAGGAAAAGCTCGATCTCGGGTTGGGTGGAGAGAGAAAGCAACAAGGAGGTTTGGATTGATCCAGACCATATCTGAAGGCACATCTGTGCCTTAGAGACCCAGCCCGAGGAGTCCCGGCGTCCTGCTCCGCCGCGCGCCGCCGGGGGAAATTCCTCTCTTGATTCTTGCTCCGATGAGGTGAGTTTATGGAAAGGATTTTGTTTAAATGGACTTTGGACATGTGTATGGTGTTGCTGACATCAAGTGGGTTCTCCCTGTGAAGCCCGAGCCGTCACCGTGCCTCCGGTTGCCGGCGGGAGCAACCCATCGCCGGAAAACCTTATTTGGTCCGAGCTTGAGCACGGGAGACATCCGGCCGTTGTACTCAAGATCAGAACCGTTGATCTTCCTCCTCTTGGCGACTGCAAGCTTCCCCTAAAGTGTGGGGTTGATCGGACAAGGATCCGCGCCGCGCGACCAAGCCCTAGATCCGAACTTTTCGTGCACTTCGCCGGATTTCCTCCAACCGGCGCCGCCGCTGCCCGAGCCGCCGGCCAACCACTCAGCAAGCACCGGGGGACTGAGAGGAAGGTTTTGGTCCATCTTGCGCTGGCCCGGGAGTCGCCGGCCGGAATCCGCCATTAGAGGTGACCATCTTCACCGAGCTTTGATGATTTCGATCTCCGGCGATCGTCGGAGCTCCGTCAAATGGGATAGCGGCCCAAGTATGTTCCATTAGTCTCTGTGAAGCCTCCCATGCACTTGCATGTAAATCCTAACGTGCGATTTGTGCGCACCGGAGTTGCACCACTTATTGCACCCGAGCTTGCAACTCCGGCCACCGCGCGTCGCCGGCGCTTTCCGCCGCCGGGCTTTGACCCAAGTATGCTCTAATAGTTCCTATTAAACTTCCCATATAGGTGCATGTGGACCATGAGTGGTAGAAGTGAAGTTTCCATTGTTTGCACCCAAGGTTGCCCGAGCTTGCACCTTCGGCCGCCGCCGCCTCCGGTTGTCGGGGAACCACCCAGGTAATCCCTAAACCTTGTGCTCTAGCTTCCCTTCCATCTTAAAAGCCCCAGGATTTGCCTTCTTGTTGAACATGGGCTCGGGCAAGAGTTAGTTGTTTGTATATAAATGATGCCCATTAGATGCTCGATGAAATGTCCCGATGATTCTAAGTTCAGATTCTGGCCATGATCAAAATATGAAAGTTGTTACACACACTCCCCTGAGCTTTATGCTCACTTCAGATCCAATCTTGACTGTGTGGATTGGTGTGTGGAGCAATGTTGTCCATTAGAGAGCGAGGGACTTGGATCTGGTTGATCCATCAGTTTTGGACTGAAAGTAGGGTGAGCCCTGGTGTCCTGGCACTGTCCAGAGACACTTTGATATATAACATTTTGATTTTTGATGAATGGATTTAGAGTTGTATTAAAAACTAGGTAATAAGAGAATAGTGGCCCGTAGTAGGGTATGGGTCTATTTGCGAAGCCGCGGCAGTGTGCTCTTAGCTAATTTGGGGCCACTGGACGCGATGCTCGCGTTAGATTTTGGTTTTGATGAGCCGGAGAAACAAAAATACTATTTGGCTAAGTTAGAGAGGAAAAACATGGCCTAAAGTTTTCCTCGGGCTCCGTGCTGCCGCAAATGGGTGAGCACGGTGTTCAGCAAGTCGATTGTCACCTACTGGAGGTGACGGTTCGTTAAAATGATGTTCCGATAAAAAGAACGAGCGAAAACGACTCTCAAATACGCTTAGAAGTAAGAATTCTGGAAACCCTAGGGGTCAAAATGCAATTGTAGCAATGCGTGCTGTCTAGGGCAGTGTGTATATGATTCCTAAGCTTTTCGTTAGGAATCCAACGGCTCCTGTTGAGCGAAAATTGGTTATCGGTCCGAGAATCGGCAAAATCGTCGGTTTAACGGCTTTCGGCGCGAGTTTCGCGTACTTCGATGTAATAGAACAGTTTATAGACGTGGTTATCCGTCCCTGATTAGTATTCGTGATCCAGGTCCTTGCAGTCTGACTCCGGCCCATGAGCCTTCTGTTGGAGTCGTTGGATCGGCCTACATTCAGGTGGGTTATCTTCGGTCCGGGCTTTATCTTTTCGGCCCTCTGGTTGCTTTAGTCCAGTCGGACACCTGTTCTTGATTAGTTCTGATGATTTTATCTATATGACACATGATCTTGCCTGATAGACCTTGATCTCCTTAGACATATCATGTATACCTACTCGTCAGCTTTGATATCTTAGTACATAGATTTTCATGATATGATCATGCTTGTTGATTCCTGTCACTTGTTATATTTGCTTCCATATTTCAGATATGCATGATAGACCTATGATTGATATACAGACATATGAATCCCTATCGGGATTTTGATCAGACATACATATTTCTTGTATTCTAGACTGCATGACATGAGATATGATTGATATACAGACATATGCATCCCTGTCGGGATTTTGCTCAGATATACATACTTTTTGTATTCCAGACTGCATGATATGAGATATTATTGAGATATTCAGATACCTGCATCCCTGTTGGGATTTCCTTCGGCTTGTTGCCGACTACCCGGTCATTGGACCGCGAGCTTGAGCATAGCACTATGATCGCCACGCACCGCTGTACTTCACGAACATCAGGGGAGTCATGACCCGTGTGGATGTTCTTTACCGGTAAAGTGGTCTAGAGGAAGGACCTGTGAGCCCCCAGATAGCACTTATGGGTGCGGGGTTATGTCAGCCAGATAGGTGCCAGATAGTGGCATGAGCCTGAGGTCCTCGTGACTAATAGTGGCATCGATTGGGTACTTGATATTCTTGTGATTGATGCATAGATTTTATATTTCCATGTGCTAGCATACTTTTCAGTACCTACTCCTGCTCCATTATATTTGATTGATTCTGGTATTTTCCGTACCTGTATATGCACAGTAGTATGATCATGATAAATTCTTTTATTATCTCTTGTGGATTTCGTGTACAGGATTTTCAGATTTGTCAGTTATAGCTTGATTAGCATCATTTGTAGTACTCATTATGTACAGTCACTTGATTTTGCTTCATGCCAGTTTGTTTCACATACCAGCTTTTAGTTGATGCCTGCCTATACAGTTACTCAGCATTCTGATTTCAGTACCTGTTATTACTTGATTATTCAGATTCAGCTTTACCTATTGATCTATTACTATCCGCAGATTATTATATCCAGTAGGTACGATTAGCTATTTCTCGGCTCGTCGTGCCCACTGGGATACATGTACAGTGTATCTCACACCCCCTGGGTGACCATTTTTCAGGTCGGTCAGGTGCTGGGATGTCGGGACACGTTGGTGAGGCTGTTGCGATAGTACCGACCCTTATGTCACCAGTTTATTTTATTTTCCGCATTTCAGTTTACTTATTATAGATTGACTAGTTTTGTACGCGTAGTTTAGACTACTCTGGTATTGACTGATTATGGTTAGCTGTGCATGTATAGGAAAGGCTCTGTCCAGTTGGGCAGGGAATTTACTATACATGTGGCGGTCTGTTACGCCCGGTTTGCGAACTCTGATTTATAAGAAAAAAAAAAAATTAGCCTGCTTTTCAAAACTCGGGGCGTGACAGTGTCGGGGACAGGTTGTACCGGATTGTGGTAGGCAGGGTTTTCGGCGACCGCGGATATTGGGCGGTTGGCCGGGTGTGGGTTGTTGCACCAGGTTGTGGTTGTGGGGTATTGCGGCAACCGCGGACATTGGGCGGTTGACCAGAGGTCACTTATGCATCAGATTGGGTATCAGGTTTTCTCTAGTGGAGGGAGTTTCCCACTGTTTGTTTACTGTTGCATTAGATTAGGGATCGAGTTTCCCTTTAGTGGATGGATTTTTTCTACTTTGATCAGAGTCGTGATCCAGTCCTGCTGCTTTATGATACTTATGATACTTGTTACTGAGATACTTTACTCGTGTGGGTCGCTCCCTTCGAGTGCCACTCCGGAGTGCGCAGCATACAGGCTTTGAGTCCTTGAGACTCCTTCTTTTCATTAGTGTTATGCGTCGGCCAGCATACCCGATACAACAAGGCACAGCAGGCAGTACCAGTTCTTACTGGTCCATTGATTGGGTTTATTACAGGCAGGTACTTTATTGTTGCACTCGTGTCAGGTGGCTGAGTGGAGTCTAGTAGCTGTGTATAGATCAGTGCTGGTGTTGTTGGGAGCCGTTTGGTTGACGGTGGTCCCGTGTCGTTGAGAGTACTTTGACCGTTGTGCGAGATGTTGAGGATCTTGAGTCTTTCCGTTCTGAGAGAGAGCGTGGATTTCGACTATAGCCTGCATGAGCCACTATTTGATAGCGAGTTAGTCCGATTGGACACCCTACGTAATTCCTGCCCAGCAGTGGAAGGTGGTTGTAGGTGGGCGCAGGCTTGACTGGACCAGATATGGCAGTCAGCAAGATTGGGTCGATTGTGCACCTCGTGTGCGAGTGTTGCATATCTTTATCAGAGTTTCCCCTTTTGAGCATTTAGATAGAGGCATGGTAGCTATTGAGTACCTCCAGCGTTCTTGTTCAGTTTTTACTGCATTGTTACATTTTGCCTCTAGTAGACTTAGTGGGCAGATTGTCGGGCCTGGCGGTGGTACCCACTGAGAACTCCCTTTTGGTGTAGTTCTCACACCCATTAGGGGTTTTCCCCCTCCTTTGTATTTTCTCTCCTTTATTTTGCAGAGTCTTAGTGGGTGTTGCTGATTCTGCGGTTGCTGTTCGTGGCGAGGGAGTCGCGAGCTAGATCCCTACCTGTCTTTGGAGAGTAGCTGTTTTCCCCTCATTGGAGATTTGTAGTACAGTCAGTAGATTGTTTTACTTTTGCTTTTGAGAGATGTTTGTAGTGAGGATCTGACTTGTACTGAGAGTTTGTACACTGATGTATTATTTTTGAGTTACCTCCCTCTTTGAGCTTATGGTTTTGTATTCAGAGAATATTGTATGAGGATTCACTTGGGGAGATGGATATTTGTATCATTATTTTCAGTTGTACAGTGAGCGGATTTTAGTTTTACAGCAGTTTTATTTTATAGCTCTGATATCTGTTTAGCTGTAGTACCTTTTCTTGCAGGTTAGACGCTTCGCCTATGCGGGGTTTTGCATAGGTGGCGGATCTGTTGGCGAGCCCGGGTCGCAGTTTCGACCCTGGGGCGTGACATTTACAGTTATTGCTTTCGTACTAGCATTTCTTATTACTTATTTTACCGCCTTTCAATTATTGTATACCAGTAGGTACGACTTGCTCGTCTCCGGCTCGTTGTACCCACTGGGATACATTCAGTTGTATCTCACACCCTTTGGTGACCCTTTTTTCAGGTCCGTCGAGTGGTGAGTTGTCAGGACGATGATGTGAGATTCATGTGATAGAGTTGTCCCGCTTTGGTAACTAGTGTCATGGCCTAATTATCATGCTTTATTTACATGTCAGAGATTTAGTATTGCGCTTTTGATTATCATGCTATTTGGAGTAATAGACATCATCTTGAATTTGTTTAGTAGTTTAATGGATTTGGTATTCAGTTCATATTAGTTAAATTATTGTCTACTGTTATGATGGTTAGTTAATAACTCTGATTATAATTTAATGTTCATTGTACTTGCCTAGCCGTACGTGTATGAGGAGACTCCATCTGTTTGAATCGAAAATTTTCTATGCACGTGGCGAATATGCTCACGTCCTGAGAATCATCGTTTTCAACTCTGATTTATAAAAAGAAATACATATATATATATATATATATATATATATAAAATTGAGCTCCTATGCTTTTAAAATTACCAAGTCATTAGTGCTTGTACGTTTTTAACCAATTGATGAAATGATGTGTTAGTTTTTGGATCCCCAAAGATCTAAATAGGTACTATCAAACAACTAGAGGGGGGGTGAATAGGTGTAATACTTATAAAACCAATCTCAGTGCAAAATAAAAACCAATGCAGAAAATAAAAATAGCATACCGAGATATACGTGGAAACTCCAATCCAGGAGAAAAACCACGGGACCAACACGCAATAACAATCCACTAAGAAAAGAAGAATAACAAGGTGATTACCGACTCCACGGACTCAACCCCTCCTTCAACTTCTTCGGACCTTGCGCTCCACCGATTGCACGTCCACTGCACACGTTCGAATCCACGAACGCCACTCGAATCCACGAGCACACGTTTCGAATCCACGAAACGCCTTCAACACATCGAATCCACGATGCTACGTCGAATCCACGACGCAAACGACCGATATAGAATATAGGCTTCGATGGTGATCCTTTGCTTAGATTATCATTGAGGAACCGTAGAATAAATCTCTAAGCAAAGACTAGATCAATTCGACAAAAAATAGATCTTGGAAGAATCGTCGAATTGACCTAAAAGAGGCTATAAAGAAGAACGATAAAAACCTAGCCTCTAGGGTTGCTCTCAAGTGTTTTTTAATTAATCGGTAGTTCTTGAGAAACCCTAAGTGTCTATTTATAGGTTAGAAACCTTTGGAAAGAGATAAGCATCAAAAACTGACTTAACAGAATTTTTCCCGCACGACGGTCCGGACTGGTTCAGGACTGTCGTCTTTTTTCAGCAATTCCTGAAAAAATAAGGTTCGGGGTCCGGACCGTGGATTTCAGTCCGGACTGGAATTATGATCCGGACTGGTTCAGGACTGCCGTCTTTTTTTAGCAATTTTCCTGAAAAATCAGTTCGGGGTCCGGACTGGAATTCTGATCCGGACTGGTTCAGGACTGCCGTCTTTTTTTAGCAATTTTCCTGAAAAATCAGTTCGGGGTCCGGACTGGAATTCTGATCCGGACTGGTTCAGGACTGGAATTCTGATCCGGACTCTGAACATCCAATTTGTCCAGTTTTTGATTTTTAAGCAATGAAAACTTATCCAAGTGTTTCTAAACTACACAAAAGTATTCGGATCTCCAAAATTATTTAGTTAAACGTACCTGATCATTCCGAATCCATTTTCCTTAAGATTGATGTATATGATTCACAATTCTTCAACTTCAATCTTCAAGACTCAAAACACTGAGTGTCAACTTGAGATCTTGTTGAATCTTCTCTGAGTCTTCGATTGCTGATTGACAATTTGATCACTTCAAGACTCCGACTCAACTCACGAAATATGCCAACACAAAAAGTCGTAACAATCTCCCCCTTTGGCAATTTCGTGACTAAACCCAAAAATACATAAAACGCTCAAGACACTCATCTTAAACCAAAAAATCGAAACTCAATGTTATCACCAAAACATTGACTTTCTTTGCGTGAAAGATCCAATAAACAAAAATTACATTTGAACCAGTCTTAGAACAAACTCTATGACTTAGGACTTGGAGTCTTAAAGTGATGTAGATCCTGCAAAACAAAACTCCAAACAAAATCAAAAGTCAGTCGTTAGAAATTAAATGTAAATCCTACATTGGATTCGTCCTTTTGGTTCTTTTTGTTTTTCGGCTCCTTTTTCATCATCTCCCCCTATCTCGACGATCTCATCTCCGTCTCCTCCTATCTCGATGATCTCATCTCCGTCTCCCCCTATTTCACTTCTCCCCCTTTTTGTCACAAATTGTCAAACAGTGAACATACTAGACAAAAAGAAATCACTAACAGCATTAGTTCATAGAGAAAGTGTCACGCCCCCGGGGGTTTTTGAGTCTATCAAAGCAGAAAACTGCGTGTATTATTTTTTTTTCTTAACAAGATAACTTAAACCTCATCCCCGGTGCGTGCCAGACTGCCACATACACAAATTCTCTCTGTCCACGGACAGAGTCTCCTTTGTATATGCATGGCGTCTCATTTACAACATCATACATCAACCATCAACCATACAATAGACATACATCGTCAAACAGAGTACAGTAATTTAACTAATGTGTTAAAAGACCGGTGTCCACTCGACACCTTGTTATTAAAGCGGCATCAACGTTTGGAAAGGATAAAACCAGCGGTTGCAAAACCCGTGCCCACACGGCACTTCGTTTTGAGAAAATATTTTCAAAATCATTTAGTTTATCATGAAAATGCGCCGCGTATGAAAACATCACTAAAAGTATCAAAGTATAAAAGTACACCTCATCCACAGCGCTAACTCATACATGTCCATGACTAATATGATCCACAAGCAAATTAACTATTTAAAGTATAAGAAAAACGAGATAAAAACCCAAGTATTCTGACTACGGTCCTCGCGACGCAGTCTCACCGCCCTCCCGGCTAACGCACCTGGTAACACCTGTCACGGAGTGGGTAAAGTCAGTGACAAACAAAGTAGATGTCTAAGTATCAAAAGAGAATAAGGAGCAAACCGATTACACCGGAACCTTTCGCTAAAACCCTGTACATAATTAAGCTGGGCACCAACCCCAGATTTATCAATTAAGTTGGGCACCAACCCCAGAGTACCTGTCGAAGAGACTAAAGTCTCCCCTCGTGCGCAAACACCTTTTTGATGCTTTTAACCTCTTCACGGTGCTGGTGTGCTATTTGCAGCAGGCACGAAGAGGTCCTCACGGCTCCCACCCCTTTGTGAGGTACACGGGTCAAAAAGACCACTTCTCCGGAAAAGTACACCCATGCGGAGGCCAATCCGCCTGTGTACGTGCAGCATCCGAAACGGATTTGCCGAGATCGGCGTGTAGTGAGCACCGCGACCACAGCCGCTTCAATTGTTAGATAAAATACAATTATGCGAACGGTTAAACTGTCCATCTACTTTGTTAGACAAATTAAGAGCATTTTAAATGATGATAGATGCACTTACTGCACTTGTTGCACTTACAGCAACCGTACCCACCTAGTTGAAGAGAAATCGGAACACCTGAATCCTTCGCGCACCCCTGCTGCGCACCTGGACCTAAAGAAAGTCCGCAAGGATAACTATAGTCAAAAACGTGTACTAACATCCCAAAATAAAAGACCCAATTTACTCTTTTCGACGGAAAAGTCCAACACCGTCCGGGTTGACGAGAACCGGAGTCTCGCGCCGCCGTCGCCGTCCGTCGGAGCCCCGCGCGGTTCGGAACCGCGCGGCGTGTCTCCGCGGGCGGCGCCTCGCGCGGGTGCTGCCCGTGCGGCGGCCGCGCGACGCCCGCGCGGGTGGGGCCCCGCACGGCGCCCGCGCGCGGGGTTACCCGCGCGGCGCCCGCGTGGGTGCCCCGCGCGGCGCCCGCGCGGTTGCGGGTCCGCGTGGGTGCCGCCCGCGCGGTAGCCGCGCGGTGCCCGCGCGGTAGCCGCGCGGTGCCCGCGCGGTGCCCGCGTGGTGCCCGCGAGGTTGCGGGTCCGCGCGGTGCCCGCGCGGTTGCGGGTCCGCGCGGGTGCCGCCCGCGCGGTAGCCGCGCGTTGCCCGCGCCGTTGCGGGTCCGCGCGGGTGCCGCCCGCGCGGCGCCAGCGCGGTCCCATCGCCGCTTGCGGCGGCGATCGGCCGTCCGCGACTCTCCTCCGCGCGATGCCCTAGCGGCACCGCGCGCCTCCGCCGTCCGTTCCGTGCCCTAGCATGACGACGATGACGGCGATGGTGACGGATACGACGGAGAAACCCAAGAACTCAAACAAAAAGGACGACGAAAAAATCCCAAATAATTTATAACAATTATTTTACTAACCGAAGATCGACGGGAAGGTTGTCCGGTCGCGTTCTTGCCTTCGGTTCGATGTCCGGGAAGATCGGGCTCCTTCTCTTTCTCCTTTCCCTTTCTTCCGGCTAGGGTTCCGTCTTTTCCTTTTTTTTTCTCTTTCTTTCTCTCCTCACCGGTTAGGGTTTTATTTTTCTGTCATCGAATAATTAATTAATTAATTAATTATCCCCTACGAGATAACCCACCTTATCTCCAACGGGTGCAAGATATTTCGCACGGATTCCGATGCATGACTAATCACCGTATCACTAATAATTCCGTTCCGAGAGATCCTGACATCGGATTTCAGATTCGATCGCACCGTCGGCCATCATTTTCCGCGCTCTATCGCAGAAAAATACCAGCACCTCACCCTGGCCAACTTTTAACAATTAAATAATTTTATTCCTCTTAAGGGCTTAAATGGTTTAGATGTGAGTCAAAAATACCCCTAAGGGCCGAATCACTACAGAAAGAGAGAAAAAAGCTCAGTTCCGGTATATAACAAAAACGCAGATTTCGTACCGGTACTCGAAGACAAAAATCACAAAAATTCTTGAAACAAATCCAAATTTTGAAATCTTTCAAATACCGATTTGCATTCCATCAAGAAAATAATTTAAGTGCTTGAAAATAATATGAGATCACATAGATGTCATTCAATCCAATTAATTTTACAAAAATGAAAAAGATTTACTCCGAAATCATGAAAAACAAAGATAAGACATTATAAACCGTTTTTCATATTATATACGTCAAACACAAGTCATCAAAAATAATCTAGAGATCCAAAGTCTATCAAGATATAACGGATTTACAAAGATGACTTACAGAGATTTCCAAATGACATCAATTTTGAATTTTACCCTTTCAAATTTGAGATAAGCACTAAAATACCTAAGGGTGGCTCTTTGAGCATCTTTCAACTATCCCACCTTATACCAACCAGGAGATTGTTCAAAATAAGAACTTTGAATTTAAATCTCCGAATGCTTCAACTAAACAAAATTTCAAAAGAAAAATATTTTTCAAGCATCAAAACATGTGGTAGCTTCACACACAGACCGGACGACCGGGGTGGCAGCTCTTTCCAACATGTGGTGGTAGTTTTCACACTCCTTTCGGATGTAACTCTTTCCACATCTTTTGCAATTCATTTCATTACCCTTGTAAGAAAATGCAATCTCTTATGTGAAAGAATTAAATCCCAAATTTTAGTCTATCGGTTGTCTCATGTTTATCACAAAGAACTCACACAACCGAGATAGAATAATCATCTAAAGATCACACATGATTACTAAAATTTGATGAATATAATTATCAAAAACTCTTATAATGAATTATCTTCAAGAATTATGATTATAGAGTAAAGTTGATAATTCATATAAAATTAAATTGGAGTGATTGACAGTGAAATCCTTTTTATTCAATGCACTTGTTCGTTAAAACCCTTTTGTTCAAAAACAAAACATAAAAACGAAGGGCATTGAAAACATGTAATGCAGAGATTTAGAAAAATATGAAAGGAAAACCAATCAAATCATTACATACAGTCATAAGCTATTTAGAACTTAAGACAAGGAAAGATATCACCTTTCCGAATCCAAAATCGTCGAATTTTGGGTTGTCTTGATTCATTGTGGTTGGGAGATGATAGCTTTGACTGTTGATCCACCTTAGGTCTTTGCCTCGCAATGATCCACTTGTATGATTGATGTTGTGGCTCGGACCTTTGGTGGTTTGAGTGAACTCCATTGACTTGATGAGTCTTTTGATTCCGTTGAGTTCGCTCCGTAGATGAAGTTGCCGAAGAATTCCTCTTTCTCTTTTTCGGGCACATCTTCATCAAGTGTCCTTCAAGTCCACATTGGTAACAAGTTCTTCCTTTCAATTTAGTTGTGGAACTTGAAGCTTTCACAGTATGGTTCTTTTTAAATCCCAAACCAACCTTGCTTGTTTGACCTAATCCAAATATACAATCAAGTTTCTTGGAACCGGTTGAAATCCTTTGTATGACGGATTTGAGTTGATGAACTTGCTTGGTCAAAACTTGGTTGGTGACATGAATTTCCTCAAACTGTTTTTCTAGAAAACCAATCTTGTCCATATATGATTTAGCATTTGTCTCCGATTGGTTTCGCTCTTCTTGGAGGATTTTATTATTATCCAATAAAAGCTCTCGTTCCTCCTCGAGATCATGAAGTTTGATCTTTAAAGCATGATTCTCGTCTTGAATCTCAAGTCGTTGCTTCCTCAACTTCTTAATGTGCTTGGCCATCTTCTTTGATTCCGTAAGAAGTTGTTGATATGCCTCAACGAGTTCTTCTACGTCCGACTCCCCCTCACTAGATGACTCTCCGCCGGATGCTGATGTTTCATGCAAAATCAAAGGAATAGAGTCAGTGATTAAAGATGATAAGCAAACATTAGAAGAGGGAATTTGAGAGGCATGTAAGGCAACGACTTTTTGCTCTTTACTTGAGGTCGATTCATTAGAAGTAGAATCGTCCCAAGTTTTCGCTTGCAAAGCCTTCTTTTTATATGATTTCGGAGAAGGACAATCCGTTGAAATATGGCCGTAACCTTTGCATCTATAACATTGGATTTCCCCTTCGAATTCATCTTTTTCCTTAGAAGGTTTTGCAGCGCTTTTGAGGTTAGAGGATTTAGAGCCCGATGATCCGTTAGATGGTTTCGAGGATGAAGATCCATCGGTTCGATTCTTCCAAAACTTCCGACGAAATTTCTTTATGATCCGCGCCAATTGTTCTTCAAAATCGGCAAAAGAGATTTCATCGTCGGAACTTGATTCGCCATCTTCTTCCTTTGTAGATTTGAATGCAACACCTATAAGCTTAGAAGAAGACTTGGAAGAAACTTGATTAGTAGGAAAAGTCATTTCATAAGTTTGTAAAGCACCTACTAATTCCTCTACTATCATCTCATCCGGATGACTAACGGTTTCAATGGCGGTAACCTTTGCCCTAAACCGTTCCGGAAGAGTCCGAAGTATCTTTCTTACAACTTTCGACTCCGGGATCTTTTCTCCTAAATTAGCACAAGTATTGATTACATCTTGAAGTTTAGTGTAATAATCTGTAAACAATTCATACTCTTCCATATGAATAGAGTCAAATTGACTTGTAAGCATCTGGAGCTTTAGAATTTTTACAAGATTAGTACCCTCATGTGTAATTTTGAGAATATCCCAAATTTCCTTCGCGGTTTCACACGCGGAAATTCGTGTGAACTCAGTCGAGGAAAGAGAATTAAATAGAGCGTTCATACCTTTCCCATTGTAAGAAGATCTTTCGAATTCCTCTTTGGACCATCTAGAGCGAGGTTTTGGGGTAGTAGAATTTCCTACTTCCTCAACGGGATTCACCCAACCGTATTCCACGGTTTGCCATACCCGCTCATCAATTGCGATGAGAAAAGCTCTCATCCGCACTTTCCAATAAGCATAATTAGTCCCATCAAAAAGAGGAGGTCTAAAAATATTACCACTTTCACCCGACATGATAGATAAACCTAAAACCCGCTCTGATACCACTTGTTGGTTTTTGGATCCCCAAAGATCTAAATAGGTACTATCAAATAACTAGAGGGGGGGTGAATAGGTGTAATACTTATAAAACCAATCTCAGTGCAAAATAAAAACCAATGCAGAAAATAAAAATAGCACACCGAGATATACGTGGAAACTCCAATCCAGGAGAAAAACCACGGGACCAACACACAATAACAATCCACTAAGAAAAGAAGAATAACAAGGTGATTACCGACTCCACGGACTCAACCCCTCCTTCAACTTCTTCGGACCTTGCGCTCCACCGATTGCACGTCCACTGCACACGTTCGAATCCACGAACGCCACTCGAATCCACGAGCACACGTTTCGAATCCACGAAACGCCTTCAACACATCGAATCCACGATGCTACGTCGAATCCACGACGCAAACGACCGATATAGAATATAGGCTTCGATGGTGATCCTTTGCTTAGATTATGTGAGGACCTGGATCCCCACGTCGAGATTACTGGATCATCTACAGCTCCCGGAGGCCTATGTGGCGTGTTGGTGGGATTTGTGCCCCAATTGGACATTAGTGTTGGGCTCAGTGTGTTTAATGGATCACGTGGGTGATCATTGGACTCCGTCGGATCGTTAGAAGTGGTTTCGCGCGAAGTGGATATTAAATTTGGACTCAGCGCGAAGTTTGGACCAAGGATTACCTTTCCGGATGCCTTCGGCAAATTTTGGAGTTGGAATTTGGCGAAATGGACATCAAATTCGGATTCAGCGCGCGAAAACGGTTAAAACGGACTACCCACTTGTCATTTTTGAGCACCGGACACTGTTCACGCCGGAACAGTGTTTCCGGCGGCGGCGGCAGCGGCGGAGCGGCCGCAGGCAGCGCGGCGGACGTAGGCGCGGGCCGCCCGGTCCACGCGGCAGGCGTGCACCGGGGGCTGGACGCGTGGCGGCTCAGGAGTGGGCCGGTCCGCGGGGCGCGGTCTACGGAGAGTGCGGGGCGCATGGTGCACTGGGGGGGGTGGACACGTGGCATCATCCTAGAGGAGGGTTCACGGCGGTTGGTCTACGCGGTATTCGGGATGGCTCATGGTTTACGGTGCACCGGGCTTGGACACGTGGCAGGTTTGTATTGGTTCGGTCCACATGATTTCGTGCACCGGGTTCACTAGGCAGAGGCTTGACACGTGGCATTCCCCTATTGGTGAGTCTACTGTGCGCGGCAGGGTGGCAGGCGGCGGCGTCAGGCGGGCACGTGGGCGCGGCAGGCGGGCGTTGACCGGGGTGCGTGCCACGTGTCGTCGTCCGCGGGTGGCCACGTGGCGCGACGCGTGCGGCGGGTTCGGCTGTCGCCTGTTTGGCGGGCGACGTGGAGGCCCAGGACGATTTCGGGCGGCTACAGTGTTCGGGCGCGGGGATTTCGGGCTGCTACAGTGCGCGCCCGAAAACTCCCAGCGCCCGGAAATCGGGACTTATCCGGTATTTTCCCATTTGTTTCTGCAGCCTATAAAAGGCGATCCGAGCCCTCTTCTTCTCCCTTTTCCGCCATTTCCGAGCCTCTTCTCGCCGGGGTGCCTTCAGCAAAGTTGATCCCCTAGTTTGGCTGCATCTTTCTGCAAAGTTTTGGGATTTTTGGTGGCACGCTTATCGAGGTTTCTATTTTTACGGCGCGGCGCGACGCTCGTTCGTTTGTGGTCTTCTTCGTCGCGTTTTGGTGCGAGGACTCCCCCGGCTTACCCCGAGCACCTTTTTCTGTGATTCTTGCGCCGTTGGCTTCACGACAGGTAGGGCTATGTTTCCCATGTTTACTGGCCTTTCCCATTCCGAGCTTTTCATGGGTTTTTCGGATCATCTTGTAACCTCTTTTCTGGGGCGGAGTTCTGGGACAGCGGAGCAGTGTTTTGGTGATATCTTCGCGCACAGGCATCGGATTGGGGCGATTCAAGAGGCGATTTGCATCTACACATCACGAGGAATATGCCCAAATTTTCTTGGAATTTTCTGTATATTTCTCGAAGGTGAAGTTTATCTGTGAACAGTAATTGTTGCTACAGTTTTTGAGAGTAGTTCAATTCGGGGTGATTCCCTTGTCGGAATTGTTTCTCAGTGTAGGGAGCTCGGAATTGGACGTGCAGGTACTCGTTTCGAAGGTATCGACGCGAGGATTATGGTGGTATTTTTATTGGATTTTTCTGGGCACTTGCAGCAGGTGAAATATGCACGGCTTTGGGACTGATTTTCAGATTGTGTATGTTTGGTTGATTTTGGAATAAAAGTGTAATGTTAAGCCTTATTGTTGTACTCAGGGGTGTTTTCAGCTGTTTGAGGCCGAGGCTTGCGCGACTTGTACCGAGGGTGTTATGTTGGCAGATTTTGGACCGTGGGCGTCTACCCACTTCACCGACTTCAGGTTTGCCTTGGGTTAAGCGCTTCAGGTGGGTAAGCTTATTATCAGTAATTGTTTAAGGCAATGTTTATGCCGTGGCAAGTATAAGTCCACTTGTGGGGATGTCACCCCTCTATGACTGATGCATGCATGTGTAGGGTACATAGTTTATATTGGTAAGTAGGTAAGCTTGTTAATGATATCGGTATAAATGATTGCAAGAATAGTATTTATGAGGTATGCTGAGGACTTGCATGACTTGGGCATCTATGTGATGACTAGTGTAAGCTTACCTAGGATAATGTTACCCTATGAAATTATGTAACATGCCATGTTAGCACATAGCCTTTCTTGTGATGGATTATGCTTGGGACAGGATTTCGTAGCTATGTGCGGATTTGTACTCTGAGGAGTTATTATGATCATTCTATTGATGAACCCGGAATTGTGGACAGGTCTAGTTTTGGGATTCCGGCATGTTGTTTATTCCTAAAGGAACTATTATTATGCTTTAGCCCCCTTTTATTTCCTTGAGGACAATTGCATGCTTGTATGGTCATGTAGTTAGGCCATCTTTTACTGCTGCACTACTTATTGGAACTTGACTTAGGAGAAACCATGCTTTTCTTTTCTCCTTCTTGTTAGTCAGGTGGTCAGTGTTGCTCGGGTTCGAGCAGGGGGTCTGGGTAGTGTATAGTCGGGACATCGTGTCTGGGCAGGTTGGTTTAGTTGTGGGGCTTTGCGGCAACCGCGGATATTGGGCGGTTGACCGGGTGTTTCTCTATGCACCTGATTGGGTATCAGTTTCTTTAGTGGATGGAGTTTCCCACTTATCGTTTAGTGCATCCGATTGAGGTCGGGTCTTTCCTTAGTGGTTGAGCTTTCCCACTTTGATCAGAGTCGTGATCCAGTCCTGCTACATTGAGACACTTGACAGAGATACTTGTTACTGAGATGTACTTTACTCGTGTGGGTCGCTCCCCTCGAGTGCCACTCCGGAGGTAGGCTTGACCGAGCCGTGTGCCGGTCTGTTACTTATATTTTTGACCGAGCCGTGTGCCGGTCCGTTACATATCTTGTGATCGAGCCGTGTGCCGATCAGTTACTGAGTTCGACAGCAGAGCAGGCAGTACCGGGTGTCATACCGGTTCATTTGATTGGGTTTATTTCGGTCAGATACTTTTATTGTTACACTCGTGCCTGGGGGCCGAGTGCAGACTGGTAGTTGAGTTTAGATCAGTGCTAGTATTGTTGAGAGCCGTCTGGTTGACGGTGGTCCCGTGTTGTTGCGAGTACTTTGACCGCTGTGTGAGAGGTTGAGCATCTTGATTCTATCCGTTCTGAGAGAGAGCGTGGATTTTGACCATAGCCTGCATGTTTCTCTCCTCGATAGCGAGCTTGTCCGTTTGGACGCCCTACGTAATTCCTGTCCGTCATCGGGAGGTGGTTGTAGGTGGGCGCAGGTTTGACTGGACCAGATGTGGCAGTCAGTTCGATTGGGTCGGTGGTGCACTTCATGTGCTAGTGGTTGCATACCACTGTTTGGTTCTCCCCCTTTTAGCCTTTAGTTAGGGGCAGGGTAGCTGTTGAGAGTTTCCAGCTTACCCGTTTCAGTCTTATGACTTGGGTTAGTTTTTGTCTCTTGAGGACTTGGTGGGCAGAACGTCGGGTCTGGCGGTGGTACCCACTGAGAACTCCCTTTTTGGAGTAGTTCTCACACCCTTTGGGGGTTTTTTCCCCCCTTTTTCTCTCCTCTCTTTGGTTGTGCAGAGTCTTAGCAGGTGTGGCCGACTCTGCGGTTGTTGATCGTGGCGAGGGAGTCGCGAGTTAGATCCCTACCCGGCGTTGGAGAGTAGCGGTACCCTTCTGAGGAGATCATCAGTAGATTAGCGGTTTCTTTTCCTCTTTTGAGAGACTTGTAGTGAGGATATTTTGTATTGAGAGACTGTACACTGTTGTATATATATTGGAGTTACCTCCCGGTTGGGTTTAGAGCTTGTACTCGAGGATTTGTATTATTATTATTTTGGGAGGCAGACAGTGTTGTTTATTTCCAGTTGTACAGTGATTGATTTTAGTTACAGCAGATTTTTTTATTTATAGCTCTGATATCTGTTTAGTTGTAGCACTTTTCTTGCAGGTAGGACGCTTCGCCTATGCAGGTTGGCATAGGTGGCGGATCTGTTGGCGGGCCCGGGTCGCAGTTTCGACCCCGGGGCGTGACAGATTAGAGTGGTATCAGAGCCTAGGTTGTAGGTCATGGTGGACTTAGAAACCCTAGGCTTTTGGTTTGACCCTTGGTTGACTTTGTGAGAGTCGTGATTTTGCGAGAGTCCTGATTGAGTTTTATACCTCTCCCAAGGGACGGGAGGAGTGATTGGCATGTTTATTCTCCTAAGTAATTATGTTGGCTGCAGACAACATAATGCTGTGGAACGGGTGACATGCTTTAGACTTTCGCTGGATTGGGTCGAGTGTTGTTGTGTGCTGTTTTGTTGTTTCGTCGTGGCGAGCGGTGTCTCCCCGACGTTGGGTTCTGACCCGTGTGCATCCTGTCATGGCAGTTGAGCTTGAGCAGTTGGTTTTGGGCCGGATACCCGGATCGAGGTCAGAGAACCCCGGACCCATATGACAGGATTGTCAGAGGCTTGTCAGCGGCTGAGGGAGCAGCTGGTCTTGGTGACACAGTTGTCGGAGCACTGAATAGCCCCCTCTGTGCCAAGGTTTAGTGTCGAGGCACCGAGGCAGGGTGGATGGTTGACGACTGGTGAGCCGTGGGACATGATCGACCTATGGAGCCATGTTTGGCAGATGAACCACCCCGACTCGTAAGATTGAGTTTAGAGCCCTTGGAGGCAGAGTCGCGGCTGGTGGTGATGGAGTGATTAATTGAGAGCCTCCCTGTGCTTGTGAGTGTATGCAGTTGTTGAACCGCGCGCTCCAGATTCGAGGGACGAGGCGCATAGGATATATGAGATTGGGAGTGGATTGCGCCAGGACACCTTCCTGTTATTTGGCCCCTTCATTGTGGATTTAGACGCCTCGCTGGAGCAGGCACCGTGTATGGAGCGCGGCATTGCAGTTCCTTTGGATAGGGATCTGCCGCTAGAGGTGAGTTCTGGATTTTGGCGCTTGGCGCCGGATGATGGAGGACAGATCGGCCGGTAGGGGCATGACTAATTTTCTTTTCTTGGATGACGAATTCCCGAGATGTCAGAGGTCGGGTGGACCCCGAAGGCGACATCAGTATTTTATCAGAGTGGCGCAGTGATAGCGTGGATTTGTTATCTGCGGAGGACCTTATTCGTCGCCTCATTGTGATCAGAGACAGAGGTCGTGCTTCCTAGTGATAGCCCTGGTTTTCAGGCAGATTGAGCGACAACCACTTGCTTTGAGCGGATGAATCTGTGCCGCCCGGTTGGAGGGCGCCACGGTAGTGGATTGAGGGTCGCAGGTGGGATTTCACCACGGTAGTCGGAGTTAGAGCATGCTCCACTCTTACATGGGTTAGAGGCAGATTTGTTACCACGTGCACTAGAGGTACAGGTTCCTGTTGTTGTTGTGCACGTGGAGGAGGCTTTTGGATCATGTCCAGTGCGGCCGAGACCGCGAGACACCGGCAGAGTTATTGGAAATTATAGCAGTTAGGTGTTTTGACCTTATGCTTGAGATTGTTGGGCACTATGCCACAGGATGTTTGACTGCGGCAAGAGAGGACTTTGATCTTCGGCAATGCGGACAATTGGAGGCTTGCTCGTTGAGGTTGTTAGAGCACTCTGGTTTTAGCGGGAGAGTGAGAGGTGCTTACGGCGGCACCGGGACTCAGGGATATCTCTGTCTCCATGAGATCCCGGGTGTGATTTCACCTTAGTTGTTGGTAATGCCGCCGATTAGGGAGATAGAGATTGCGTTTGACGTGGTTCGAGGAACCGCGCCACCCGGGACGGCACCTCATTGGATATCGCCGGTAGAGCTGAGAGAGAGACTTGGCACTGTTGCAGGGTCCGATGGATCGAGGGGTCTGTTTGACCTAGTGCCACGTCGTTGGTATACTGTGGTGATGCCACGTCATTGATACACGAATGTGAGGGTCCTTTTATGGTATCCAGGACCTTATGATGGAATTATACTCCGGCAGTTGGTGGATGATGCGAGCACCCACTTGGAGTTAGACAGCCGAGGACTTCGCCTAGATGGCGTTTTGGACACGGTGGTGGCATTATGAGTTGTTAGCGAGGCCCAATGGAATGACGAATGCCCTGTGGACTTCAAGATCTGAGGGATTGTATGTCCCAGTTGTACTTGGGCGAACTGGGAGTGGTGTTTTCCGAGGATATTTTGATTTACTCCCAGAGTGACTTGGAGCACGAGGAGCACTTTGTGGATGTGCTACCATGCCCGTGTGGATGAAGTGGTATGCCAAGTTATTGAGGTACAAGTTGTAGCTGCAGAAGCATACCTTCTTGGGTCGCTTTGTTCGAGCCGTAGGGGCGGCGGTGGAACCCGACCTAATGGATGTTATTCAAGTTGACCGAGACCAACTTTCATTTTTGAGGTGAGGAACTTCTAGACTTGGCGGTGCCGAGAGAGCATGGCCAATGGATAATGTGTCTGATATTAGCGCCAATGCTAGTGTTTCCTGTGTTGGGAGATGGAATTGTGTGCTTTAGTGATGCCTCCCACTGTGGCGGTAGAGTTACCATGGGTGGATCTTCGGTCCACACTTCTTTAGTCCAACCCTGTGAGTGTTGGGGCAGGATGAACCACTGTTTTGCAGGCAGCTTGGATTCCACAGTTGAGCCTTTCTGTACGTCCTTTATTCCCAGCTTGGATTGTTATACCTGGGCGTAGGCCATGCCTGCTTGGCTATCAGTTTTGATTACTCAGTATCTTGAGTGGGATTTTCGCGGATTGTTGTTGCTGATTTGGGATTTTTGACCGCGAGTTTGAGCCTCCGCATTTTGATCGCCTTTCGAGCCAGTTTTCCCTCCCGTTCACTGACGGTTTGGTCCCCGTCAGGGCATCCTTTCGACCCGTGGATCTGTTGGGGTTATGTTGGCTTGTTGAGTGTCCAACCGTGGCTTGAGATTGTGTCTCTGGAGGATCCCTTTTGAGGGTAGCTCATGGTTGAGTAGGCCACTCGGGTGATTTTGGATCGGAAGTAACCGAGTGAAGACCCCAGCTTATTGGATCTTTTTCCTCATGGGATGAATCTGTGGGTATACTTCGGGTGGTCCTGGTTGAGTAGACACCAGGAGGTGGTTTAGTGCGTGTTGCGCGGATGGTTATTCTGTTTCCCCCGGCTCTTGATGGGGCCTCTGTGTTGTTTCACGTCTCAGCTCAGGATTGTTTTGCTTTTGGATCCCTCGCCCGTGATTGACTTGCCCCTTCTAAGATCTGTGATTGTTGGAGTAGGAGGGATGCCCGTTGCGATTTCTGGCTCGAGAGATGAGAAAATCGCATGTCGGGCCATGCCGTACTTGTTGTTGTTGTTGTTGGGAAGTAATCACGGGGAGTGAGCGATGTTTCGGGAGCTGGAGGCGTTATTGATGGATACCTACCCGTGGTATGTGGGACCCTTGGGGGATTTGAGTTAGTTTCGAGGACGAAACTTTTCTTAGTGGGGGAGGATGTGAGGACCTTGATCCCCACGTCGAGATTACTGGATCATCTACAGCTCCCGGAGGCCTATGTGGTGTGTTGGTGGGATTTGTGCCCCAATTGGACATTTGTGTTGGGCTCAGTGTGTTTAATGGATCACGTGGGTGATCATTGGACTCCGTCAGATCGTTAGAAGTGGTTTCGCGCGAAGTGGATATTAAATTTGGACTCAGCGCGAAGTTTGGACCAAGGATTACCTTTCCGGATGCCTTCGGCAAATTTTGGAGTTGGAATTTGGCGAAATGGACATCAAATTCGGATTCAGCGCGCGAAAACGGTTAAAACGGACTACCCACTTGTCATTTTTGAGCACCGGACACTGTTCACGCCGGAACAGTGTTTCCGGCGGCGGCGGCAGCGGCGGAGCGGCCGCAGGCAGCACGGCGGACGGAGGCGCGGGCCGCCCGGTCCACGCGGCAGGCGTGCACCGGGGGCTGGACGCGTGGCGGCTCAGGAGTGGGCCGGTCCGCGGGGCGCGGTCTACGGAGAGTGCGGGGCGCATGGTGCACCGGGGGGGGTGGACACGTGGCATCATCCTAGAGGAGGGTTCACGGCGGTTGGTCTACGCGGTATTCGGGATGGCTCATGGTTTACGGTGCACCGGGCTTGGACACGTGGCAGGTTTGTATTGGTTCGGTCCACATGATTTCGTGCACCGGGTTCACTAGGCAGAGGCTTGACACGTGGCATTCCCCTATTGGTGGGTCTACTGTGCGCGGCAGGGTGGCAGGCGGCGGCGTCAGGCGGGCACGTGGGCGCGGCAGGCGGGCGTTGACCGGGGTGCGTGCCACGTGTCGTCGTCCGCGGGTGGCCACGTGGCGCGACGCGTGCGGCGGGTTCGGCTGTCGCCTGTTTGGCGGGCGACGTGGAGGCCCAGGACGATTTCGGGCGGCTACAGTGTTCGGGCGCGGGGATTTCGGGCTGCTACAGTGCGCGCCCGAAAACTCCCAGCGCCCGGAAATCGGGACTTATCCGGTATTTTCCCATTTGTTTCTGCAGCCTATAAAAGGCGATCCGAGCCCTCTTCTTCTCCCTTTTCCGCCATTTCCGAGCCTCTTCTCGCCGGGGTGCCTTCAGCAAAGTTGATCCCCTAGTTTGGCTGCATCTTTCTGCAAAGTTTTGGGATTTTTGGTGGCACGCTTATCGAGGTTTCTATTTTTACGGCGCGGCGCGACGCTCGTTCGTTTGTGGTCTTCTTCGTCGCGTTTTGGTGCGAGGACTCCCCCGGCTTACCCCGAGCACCTTTTTCTGTGATTCTTGCGCCGTTGGCTTCACGACAGGTAGGGCTATGTTTCCCATGTTTACTGGCCTTTCCCATTCCGAGCTTTTCATGGGTTTTTCGGATCATCTTGTAACCTCTTTTCTGGGGCGGAGTTCTGGGACAGCGGAGCAGTGTTTTGGTGATATCTTCGCGCACAGGCATCGGATTGGGGCGATTCAAGAGGCGATTTGCATCTACACATCACGAGGAATATGCCCAAATTTTCTTGGAATTTTCTGTATATTTCTCGAAGGTGAAGTTTATCTGTGAACAGTAATTGTTGCTACAGTTTTTGAGAGTAGTTCAATTCGGGGTGATTCCCTTGTCGGAATTGTTTCTCAGTGTAGGGAGCTCGGAATTGGACGTGCAGGTACTCGTTTCGAAGGTATCGACGCGAGGATTATGGTGGTATTTTTATTGGATTTTTCTGGGCACTTGCAGCAGGTGAAATATGCACGGCTTTGGGACTGATTTTCAGATTGTGTATGTTTGGTTGATTTTGGAATAAAAGTGTAATGTTAAGCCTTATTGTTGTACTCAGGGGTGTTTTCAGCTGTTTGAGGCCGAGGCTTGCGCGACTTGTACCGAGGGTGTTATGTTGGCAGATTTTGGACCGTGGGCGTCTACCCACTTCACCGACTTCAGGTTTGCCTTGGGTTAAGCGCTTCAGGTGGGTAAGCTTATTATCAGTAATTGTTTAAGGCAATGTTTATGCCGTGGCAAGTATAAGTCCACTTGTGGGGATGTCACCCCTCTATGACTGATGCATGCATGTGTAGGGTACATAGTTTATATTGGTAAGTAGGTAAGCTTGTTAATGATATCGGTATAAATGATTGCAAGAATAGTATTTATGAGGTATGCTGAGGACTTGCATGACTTGGGCATCTATGTGATGACTAGTGTAAGCTTACCTAGGATAATGTTACCCTATGAAATTATGTAACATGCCATGTTAGCACATAGCCTTTCTTGTGATGGATTATGCTTGGGACAGGATTTCGTAGCTATGTGCGGATTTGTACTCTGAGGAGTTATTATGATCATTCTATTGATGAACCCGGAATTGTGGACAGGTCTAGTTTTGGGATTCCGGCATGTTGTTTATTCCTAAAGGAACTATTATTATGCTTTAGCCCCCTTTTATTTCCTTGAGGACAATTGCATGCTTGTATGGTCATGTAGTTAGGCCATCTTTTACTGCTGCACTACTTATTGGAACTTGACTTAGGAGAAACCATGCTTTTCTTTTCTCCTTCTTGTTAGTCAGGTGGTCAGTGTTGCTCGGGTTCGAGCAGGGGGTCTGGGTAGTGTATAGTCGGGACATCGTGTCTAGGCAGGTTGGTTTAGTTGTGGGGCTTTGCGGCAACCGCGGATATTGGGCGGTTGACCGGGTGTTTCTCTATGCACCTGATTGGGTATCAGTTTCTTTAGTGGATGGAGTTTCCCACTTATCGTTTAGTGCATCCGATTGAGGTCGGGTCTTTCCTTAGTGGTTGAGCTTTCCCACTTTGATCAGAGTCGTGATCCAGTCCTGCTACATTGAGACACTTGACAGAGATACTTGTTACTGAGATGTACTTTACTCGTGTGGGTCGCTCCCCTCGAGTGCCACTCCGGAGGTAGGCTTGACCGAGCCGTGTGCCGGTCTGTTACTTATATTTTTGACCGAGCCGTGTGCCGGTCCGTTACATATCTTGTGATCGAGCCGTGTGCCGATCAGTTACTGAGTTCGACAGCAGAGCAGGCAGTACCGGGTGTCATACCGGTTCATTTGATTGGGTTTATTTCGGTCAGATACTTTTATTGTTACACTCGTGCCTGGGGGCCGAGTGCAGACTGGTAGTTGAGTTTAGATCAGTGCTAGTATTGTTGAGAGCCGTCTGGTTGACGGTGGTCCCGTGTTGTTGCGAGTACTTTGACCGCTGTGTGAGAGGTTGAGCATCTTGATTCTATCCGTTCTGAGAGAGAGCGTGGATTTTGACCATAGCCTGCATGTTTCTCTCCTCGATAGCGAGCTTGTCCGTTTGGACGCCCTACGTAATTCCTGTCCGTCATCGGGAGGTGGTTGTAGGTGGGCGCAGGTTTGACTGGACCAGATGTGGCAGTCAGTTCGATTGGGTCGGTGGTGCACTTCATGTGCTAGTGGTTGCATACCACTATTTGGTTCTCCCCCTTTTAGCCTTTAGTTAGGGGCAGGGTAGCTGTTGAGAGTTTCCAGCTTACCCGTTTCAGTCTTATGACTTGGGTTAGTTTTTGTCTCTTGAGGACTTGGTGGGCAGACCGTCGGGTCTGGCGGTGGTACCCACTGAGAACTCCCTTTTTGGAGTAGTTCTCACACCCTTTGGGGGTTTTTTCTCCCCTTTTTCTCTCCTCTCTTTGGTTGTGCAGAGTCTTAGCAGGTGTGGCCGACTCTGCGGTTGTTGATCGTGGCGAGGGAGTCGCGAGTTAGATCCCTACCCGGCGTTGGAGAGTAGCGGTACCCTTCTGAGGAGATCATCAGTAGATTAGCGGTTTCTTTTCCTCTTTTGAGAGACTTGTAGTGAGGATATTTTGTATTGAGAGACTGTACACTGTTGTATATATATTGGAGTTACCTCCCGGTTGGGTTTAGAGCTTGTACTCGAGGATTTGTATTATTATTATTTTGGGAGGCAGACAGTGTTGTTTATTTCCAGTTGTACAGTGATTGATTTTAGTTACAGCAGATTTTTTTATTTATAGCTCTGATATCTGTTTAGTTGTAGCACTTTTCTTGCAGGTAGGACGCTTCGCCTATGCAGGTTGGCATAGGTGGCGGATCTGTTGGCGGGCCCGGGTCGCAGTTTCGACCCCGGGGCGTGACAGATTATCATTGAGGAACCGTAGAAGAAATCTCTAAGCAAAGACTAGATCAATTCGACAAAAGATAGATCTTGGAAGAACCGTCGAATTGACCTAAAAGAGGCTATAAAGAAGAACGATAAAAACCTAGCCTCTAGGGTTGCTCTCAAGTGTTTTTTAATTAATCGGTAGTTCTTGAGAAACCCTAAGTGTCTATTTATACGTTAGAAACCTTTGGAAAGAGATAAGCATCAAAAACTGACTTAACAGAATTTTTCCCGCACGACGGTCCGGACTGGTTCAGGACTGTCGTCTTTTTTCAGCAATTCCTGAAAAAATAAGGTTCGGGGTCCGGACCGTGGATTTCAGTCCGGACTGGAATTCTGTTCCGGACTGGTTCAGGACTGGAATTCTTTTCCGGACTCTGAACATCCAATTTGTCCAGTTTTTAATTTTTAAGCAATGAAAACTTATCCAAGTGTTTCTAAACTACACAAAAGTATTCGGATCACCAAAATTATTTAGTTAAACGTACCTGATCATTCCGAATCCATTTTCCTTAAGATTGATGTATATGATTCACAATTCTTCAACTTCAATCTTCAAGACTCAAAACACTGAGTGCCAACTTGAGATCTTGTTGAATCTTCTCTGAGTCTTCGATTGCTGATTGACAATTTGATCACTTCAAGACTCCGACTCAACTCACGAAATATGCCAACACAAAAAACCGTAACATGATGAGCGGCTAGGATGATAGTGGGCCCCTTGGGTTTAGTGGGTGGGTGATAAAATAGCATAATCTAAAGGGTGAAATTTGTCAAAGGGATAAATCTAATGGTCGAAAACTTACAAGCACCACTTATTTGGTGCTTTTACAAGTATAGTAATCGTACTATATATATATATATTTAGAGATAGAGAGAGAGAGAGAGAGAGAGAGAGAGAGAGAAAGTGTGTGTGTGTGTAGTACACTAAACTTTAGCAAATTACGGAGTTCTAGTGTGTGAAAATGTGTTTGATACCCTTCGGATATTTTGGTAAGCTTCCGAAAGGTTCTAGAAGGTTTTCGAAGAGTTTTGATGCAAATCGAGAATTTTTGAAAAAAAATTGAAAATTTGAAGTTCTGGCAACGGGGTCCGGACCTTGGGGAGAAAGTCTAGACCTTCTGCGCGAAATTGTGGATCCCAGCTTCGGAGTCCGGACTTTTTGAAAAAAGTCTGGACCTTTGCTGCGAAGCTGGGGGGGACCCTTTGGGGTGCAAACTTTTTTGGGAAGGTCCGGACCTTTTTGGTTTGGGCAGTCTTGTGCGAAAAGTAATTTTTTTTTCTTATAGGGACCTTTGAGGATATTGTTACATTAGGGGTTTTAGACCCTCTTCTCCTCCACTTCTTCTCTCATTTGGAAAGTGCAAGAGAGGGAGCAAGAGATGAGTTCTTCTCACTTCTCCATGGTTTTTCAACTCCAACTCCACTCTCATTGTGGTTTCTTATTCCTCCCCCTTCTCTCCACCATTGGAGCTTGCACCAAGGTCTTGGAGAGAAGCAAGAGGTTGAAAAAGGAGGCTTGGAACCCTAGCACCCATTCTCAGCATTTTCAAGGTGGGATTTTGACCTAAGAGATGTTAGAGACTCATCGTTTTCTTCTCTTTGGGGTTTTCTTGTTGGAAACCTAATTTTTGAAAATTAGGATTTATTTTGGTGCTTTTAATTTAGAGTTTTTGGGGTGGAATTGATGGGTGTAGAACACTCTTGCAGTTTGGTTTTAAAACTTTCCTTACTTTGATTTCAAGATCTAGCAAGATTTCTTGACCTAAGATATTTTTCACCCATTTTCCTTATGATTTTTAAGAAATTTCGTGATTAGCTCTTTTTGATGTTTTGATCCTTTAGGAACTTGTCCTACGACATAAGAGTGTCACGCCCCGGGGGCGATACTGCGCCCCGGCTCGCCAACAGATCCGCCGCCCATACGGGAAGCCCCGTATAGGCGTAGCGACTAACCTGCAAAGAAACATCTACACTAGCAGATATCAGAGCTGAAAGAGAAAAAGCTGGAATAAAATACATAAAATAAAACTACAACTCACAAATATACAGACCAACCTCACCAGAACACAAGAGTCTCTCAGAAAAGCAGGAAAGAAAGGTACAACTCAAAACCTCACTACAAAGTCACTCGATATAGCACACACCAAAATAGTATAGGGGTACATCTAGTCACACACTGAAGATGACAGGAAGGGAACTATCTCGCGACTCCCTTACCTCGGTCCGAAGGAGCTGGATCAGCAACAGGAGCTGCAGGAACCGGAGCAGAAGTCCCTGGGGAGAAGACACCACGACGGGTGTGAGAACTACATCCCAGAGTAGTTCTCAGTGGGTGCCGCCAACAAGCCCGACGGTCTGCCCACTAAGTCTACCAGAGGCAAAAAGTAACATATGCAGTGATGTATGGAAAGCTGGGAAAAGTAACTCTACAGCTACTATGCCTCTAACTAGATGCTCAAAAGTGGAACAGAAAGACATGATGCCACAACTAACTCTCCTCCCTGATCACCCAATCTAAACTGACTGCCTCATCGGGTCCAGTCAAACCTGCGCCAACCTACTGCCGTTACGTCCCGGAGGAGCGGACTTACGTAGGACGCCCATGGCTGCCAACAAAAGCACAGCCAGAGGGACAAATGCAACAACAAGTCACGAAAGAACATCTCAAACTCACGCCGGTAAAACAACCCGGTCTCGCCTACTCCGGAGTGGCACTCGAGGGGAGCGACCCGCTCGAGTCAAAGTAACCCATAACAAGTATCTCTGTAAAGTATCTCTGTAAAGCTCAAATGTGGCTCATGCAGGCTATGATCCAAATCCTCGATCAACAAGATCGGCTAACCAACAAATCACTGACTCACTCACTGGCTGGAATCTACACAGCTGAGACTCACTATCACTCTGACAGTTTCCAAGAACCCAGATCTACCATCACTATCACTCTCCCAAAGAAATCAGATCTACAGACTGCTATCAACTCCACTCGGTCCCCAGACACGAGTGCAAATGCATCCCACAACCACCCGACCTCTCGGCCCACAACTCGGGCGAGGAAAAGCTAAGTCCATAGTGAAATGAAGTATCGTGATGTGGAATGTCTAGAGCAATAAAAACCTAGCCCAAGTTGGAGTTTTCTACAGACTGGCTGAACATGATACATATGACAGGGGTGCTAGGTCAAGTTCCAAGATTTCACTACTTAACATAAAGTAGGAATCAAAAGATTCAACAACTGATATACAAGATACAACATACAGTTTTACACATGCTATTACTCCAATTTCTAACATGCATGATCCTACACACATAGAATTAGTACACAGTCCAGAGTTCTTGGAAGCAAGGTCACCCACCAGAAAGTGCTAACTGCCCGGAATCGTACAGCTGAGAAAGCCCAAAACAGTCAAATCACAAATCCCACCAAGCCAACAACACGGTAGAAGTGCTCACAACCTCCTGGGTACAAACATACACCAAAATTACACTTTAATCCACAAAAATTCCACATTCCCAAAATCTGTGGTGAACAGTCCCATTAACACGAAATTTTCACCAGAAAAACCTCCTCCAAAAATTCCAATAAAAATATGATGGCGATCCTCGCGAAGAGTAGATGTCGATAGAGCCCTGAAACGTCGAATTCCGAAGTCCGGATGAGGAGATAAAAATCCGACAAGCAGGTGCTGTCCAATTCAACCAACAGTCGCAAAGGGGGTTAAAAGTGTACCCAGAACCCCAAGAAAAGCTCAGTTCCTGTGGTGACCCGGATCTTTGCAGGGCTTCTACAGTGTGACCAGCAGCTTCTGGAAGCCTACGTGGCATGTCGGCGGTGTTCGCGCGCCAGTTTGGACACAAGAGATGGACTCGGGGCTTAAAATGGATCTCGTAGGTAATCGGGGGACCCCATCGGATGTTTAGAACAGTTTACGCGAGGAGTGGATATCAAATTTAGGCTCGGCGCGGAATTCGGATTAAAAATACCTTTCCGGGAGCCTCCGGCAAATTATAGGATTGGAATTTGGCAAAATGGACGCCGGATTTGGAATCAGCGCGCGAAAACGGTCAAGATGGGCTAATTACTTACTGTTTTTGAGCTTGCGGGTACTGTTCATGCCGGAACAGTATTTTCGGCGATCGCCGGCGGCGGCCGGCGGCGGCGGGCGGCGTCGGCGGGCGGCGGCGCAGCCTCGGGCAGGCGTTTGGCGGCCGCGGGCAGGCGGCTGAGGGCGCGGGCAGGCGGCTGAGCGCGCGGGCAGGCGTGCGGTCCACCGCGGAGGTCGTGCACCGGGGGCGGGCCACGTGGCGCTCTCCGGTTGGCCGGTTCAGCAGGCGCGGTCCACTGAAATTGGGCCCGGGTGCACGGTAGACCGGGTGGACACGTGGCGTGAGGTGATTGGTTCGGTGTTGTGCTCCCGGTCCACGCAACCGGTGGAGTGGGTGACCGGGGCAGGTGGCCGTACGGCGGGGAAGGTGGCCGTACGGCCCGGGTCAGCCGCGACGTGCGCGGTCCACGGCGCGACGTGCGGGGTGCACGGGTTGCCGGGCCACGTGTCGCGTCGCCATTTGCGGGCGCAGGTGCACCGGGTGCAGTGGGGCCCGGGGGAGTAGTGGACTGAGCTGTGTGGTGGACCGGGCCGCACTGTGCGCGCCCGAAACTTGGCGGGCCGGGCCGCACTGTGCGCGCCCGAATTCGGGCGGACCGGACCGGGCGCCCGAATGTTGGGACACAATGGGAATTTTTCCAATTGTTTCCTCAGCCTATAAATAGGCAGCCCGAGCCCTCTTCTTTGGCTCTTTTCTCTCAGCCCACGCACCATCTGCCCGAGCACCTTGAAGAAGACTTGTTCAACTCTTAATTCCTGATCTTCCTGCCAAGTTCTACGATTTTAGGAGCGCGCATCCCGAGGTTCTGGATTTTACGGTGCGGCGCGATGTTGCTTTCTAGTGTTCTTCTTCGGCGCAGCGACAGTGTTTTGGCTCCCCTGTGCTACCCCGAGCTCCTTTTTCTGTGATTCTTGCGCCGACAGACTCCTAAGAGGTAGGGCTTCATCTTTCGTATTGATCGCGCTTTCCCGTTGCGAGTTTTTGGCACGGATCACGAGGCAACACTGTGACCCTTTTTCTGTTTGGCTTTGTGGGACAGCATCGAGGTGTTTTGGCCATATCTTTGCGCACAAGCGTCAGCCGGAAACGAGCTTATACAACTTTTTCATCTACAGATCGCAAGGAACGCGCTCGTATTTTTCTTGGATTTTTCTGAGATTTCATCAGAGGTGAAAATTACTGTTTTCTCAGTGAACAGTGTACAGTTTTAATACAGATTTTTGTATGAGTGTACTCCCTTGCCGAATTTTTATCTTGACTTACCGAACTCCGATTTGGGCGTGCAAGGTACCGTTTCGAAGCTATCGACGCAAGGATTGCTGTGATATTTTTATTGGAATTTTCTGGGCACTATCTGCAGGTGATAATTTAACAGTTTAGAATTCAAGGTTGTATGCGGTTTTAAGTGCTATATTTGGGAGCCTAGTGTAATTAGTGGACTTTGTATTGTGCCAGGAGTGTTACGGGTGTGCTGAACTTATTGGAGCAAGGGATTAGAGTTATTTGGTGTTTTTAGCTGTTGGGCTTTGGACAGTCAGCTTTTCAGGTGGGTGCCTTATTCCCGGAACCGGTGGACGGTTCTCTAAATTTTCATATGTTAGCATTGCATGCAGGTGAATGGTACAATAGCTGGGATTGATCGGTAAGTTTAACAATGAGGATTTTATGGAAATTGCAAGTGAATTATTCACAGTATGACAATGGTATTAATCAAATAGTCATGTTGATGATTAGTGAAAGCTTATCTAAGGCAAGGATACCCTATATGATTAATTATCATGCCATATTAGCACATAACCTTTTATGAGGATGGTTTATGCCTTGGGATAGGATTATGTAGTTATGTGCAGGTTCTACTCTGAGGAGCCATTATGGATTGAGAATTATGGACAGGTATGGTCATTGATAATTTTGGCATGAGGTTTATTTTCTTTATTCTTCTTGAGGACAAATGCATGCTTGTATGGACATATGTGTATGGACATCTAGTTATGCCCATATTTTATGCTGCACTTACATCTGGAGTTGACTTAGGAATGGTGACCCGATCTTTGCAGGGCTTCTACAGTGTGACCAGCAGCTTCTGGAAGCCTACGTGGCATGTCGGCGGTGTTCGCGCGCCAGTTTGGACACAAGAGATGGACTCGGGGCTTAAATGGATCTCGTAGGTAATCGGGGGACCCCATCGGATGTTTAGAACAGTTTACGCGAGGAGTGGATATCAAATTTAGGCTCGGCGCGGAATTCGGATTAAAAATACCTTTCCGGGAGCCTCCGGCAAATTATAGGATTGGAATTTGGCAAAATGGACGCCGGATTTGGAATCAGCGCGCGAAAACGGTCAAGATGGGCTATTTACTTACTGTTTTTGAGCTTGCGGGTACTGTTCATGCCGGAACAGTATTTCCGGCGATCGCCGGCGGCGGCCGGCGGCGGCGGGCGTCGGCGGGCGGCGGCGCAGCCTCGGCAGGCGTTTGGCGGCCGCGGGCAGGCGGCTGAGGGCGCGGGCAGGCGGCTGAGCGCGCGGGCAGGCGCGCGGTCCACCGCGGAGGTCGTGCACCGGGGGCGGGCCACGTGGCGCTCTCCGTTGGCCGGTTCAGCGGCGCGGTCCACTGAAATTGGGCCGGGTGCACGGTAGACCGGGTGGACACGTGGCGTGAGGTGATTGGTTCGGTGTTGTGCTCCCGGTCCACGCAACCGGTGGAGTGGTGACCGGGGCAGGTGGCCGTACGGCGGGGCAGGTGGCCGTACGGCCCGGGTCAGCCGCGACGTGCGCGGTCCACGGCGCGACGTGCGTGGTGCACGGTTGCCGGGCCACGTGTCGCGTCGCCATTTGCGGGCGCAGGTGCACCGGGTGCAGTGGGGCCCGGGGGAGTAGTGGACTGGGCTGTGTGGTGGACCGGGCCGCACTGTGCGCGCCCGAAACTTGGCGGGCCGGGCCGCACTGTGCGCGCCCGAATTCGGGCGGACCGGACCGGGCGCCCGAAAGTTGGGACACAATGGGAATTTTTCCAATTGTTTCCTCAGCCTATAAATAGGCAGCCCGAGCCCTCTTCTTTGGCTCTTTTCTCTCAGCCCACGCACCATCTGCCCGAGCACCTTGAAGAAGACTTGTTCAACTCTTAATTCTTGATCTTCCTGCCAAGTTCTAGGATTTTAGGAGCACGCATCCCGAGGTTCTGGATTTTACGGTGCGGCGCGATGTTGCTTTCTAGTGTTCTTCTTCGGCGCAGCGACAGTGTTTTGGCTCCCCTGGGCTACCCCGAGCTCTTTTTCTGTGATTCTTGCGCCGACAGACTCCTAAGAGGTAGGGCTTCATCTTTCGTATTGATCGCGCTTTCCGTTGCGAGTTTTTGGCACGGATCCCGAGGCAACACTGTGACCCTTTTTCTGTTTGGCTTTGTGGGACAGCATCGAGGTGTTTTGGCCATATCTTTGCGCACAAGCGTCAGCCGGAAACGAGCTTATACAACTTTTTCATCTACAGATCGCAAGGAACGCGCTCGTATTTTTCTTGGATTTTTCTGAGATTTCATCAGAGGTGAAAATTACTGTTTTCTCAGTGAACAGTGTACAGTTTTAATACAGATTTTTGTATGAGTGTACCCCCTTGCCGAATTTTTATCTTGACTTACCGAACTCCGATTTGGGCGTGCAAGGTACCGTTTCGAAGCTATCGACGCAAGGATTGCTGTGATATTTTTATTGGAATTTTCTGGGCACTATCTGCAGGTGATAATTTAACAGTTCAGAATTCGAGGTTGTATGTGGTTTTAAGTGCTATATTTGGGAGCCTAGTGTAATTAGTGGACTTTGTATTGTGCCAGGAGTGTTACGGGTGTGCTGAACTTATTGGAGCAAGGGATTAGAGTTATTTGGTGTTTTCAGCTGTTGGGCTTTGGACAGTCAGCTTTTCAGGTGGGTGCCTTATTCCCGGAACCGGTGGACGGTTCTCTAAATTTTCATATGTTAGCATTGCATGCAGGTGAATGGTACAATAGCTGGGATTGATCGGTAAGTTTAACAATGAGGATTTTATGGAAATTGCAAGTGAATTATTCACAGTATGACAATGGTATTAATCAAATAGTCATGTTGATGATTAGTGAAAGCTTATCTAAGGCAAGGATACCCTATATGATTAATTATCATGCCATATTAGCACATAACCTTTTATGAGGATGGTTTATGCATTGGGATAGGATTATGTAGTTATGTGCAGGTTCTACTCTGAGGAGCCATTATGGATTGAGAATTATGGACAGGTATGGTCATTGATAATTTTGGCATGAGGTTTATTTTCTTTATTCTTCTTGAGGACAAATGCATGCTTGTATGGACATATGTGTATGGACATATAGTTAGGCCATCTTTTACTGCTGCACTACATATTGGAATTTGACTTAGGAGAAACCATGATTGCTTTCTTTCTCCTTTTTATTTAGACTTTTGAGTCATGTTGCTCGGGTTCGAGCAGAGGTTTGGGATAGTGTAGCTGGGACCTTAGGGTCAGAGACAGGGTGTGCTTGATGTTGGATTGTGGGTTATTGCGGCAACCGCGGACAGTAGGCGGTTGACCGGATCTTGATTAATTTACCCAATTGTGGATTGTGGGTTATTGCGGCAACCGCGGACAGTAGGCGGTTGACCGGATCTTGATTAATTTACCCAATTGTGGGTTGTGGGTTATTGCGGTGACCGCGGACTTTGGGCGGTTGACCGGATGTTGACTATTGCATCAGATTGGGTATCAGATTTGTTCTAGTGGATGGTGTTTCCCACTTTTTGAGTACTATTGCATCAGATCGGGGTTTTGTTAGTGGACGGAGTTTCCCACTTTGATCATAGTCTTGATCCAGTCCTGCTATTATGAGACAGTGGTTACAGAGATACTCGATACAGTGATGCTTGATACAGTGATACTTTACTCGTGTGGGTCGCTCCCCTCGAGTGCCACTCCGGAGTAGGCTTTCCACGGTGTGAGCGCCGGGCACCAGGCAGGGTTCTTGAGTTCGACAGCAGAGCAGGCAGTACCAGTGATTACTGGTCTATCGATTGGGTTTATTCAGGCAGATACTTTTTGTTACACTCGTGCCTGGGGGACCGAGTGGAGTCTAGTAGCTGTGTTTAGACCAGTGCTAGTATTGTTGGGAACCGTTCGGGGTTTGACGGTGGTCCCGTGGTCGTTGTGAGTTCTTTGACCATTGTGTGAGAGGTTGAGCATCTTGAGTCTATCCGTTCTGAGAGAGAGAGCATGGATTATGACTATAGCCTGCATGAGCCACTACTCAATAGCGAGTTAGTCCGTTTGGACGCCCTACGTAATTCCTGCCCGTCAGCGGGAGGTGGTTGTAGGTGGGCGCAGGTTTGACTGGACCCGATGTGGCAGTCAGCTCGATTGGGTCGATTGAGCACCTCGTGTGCGAGTGTTGCATATCTTCATCAGAGTTTCCCCATTTGAGCATTTGGATAGAGGCATGGTAGCTGTAGAGTGTTTCCAGCTTCTTCTTTCAGTTTTACTGCATCGGTTATCTTTTGCCTCTAGTAGTCTTGGTGGGCAGATCGTCGGGCCTAGTGGCGATACCCACTGAGAACTCCCTTATTGCGTAGTTCTCACGCCCGTTGGGGGTTTTCCCCCTTTTGTCCTTTCTCCTCTTTGTTTTGCAGAGTCTTGGCGGGTGTTGCCGTTCTGTGGTTGCTGTGCGTGGTGAGGGAGTAGCGAGCTAGATCCAGACCCATCTTTGGAGAGTAGCGGTACCCCCTTTGGAGGAGATCTTCAGTATAGTCGGTAGATTGGTATTTATTTCCTCTTTTGAGAGACTGATGTAGTGAGGATATGATGTATTGAGAGCTTGTACACTGATGTTTTATTTGAGATATCTCCCTGTTGAGCTATGAGTTTTGTACTCGAGGTTAATGTATGATTATCATTTTTGGGAGATGGACCTTGTTGTTTTATCTTCAGTTGTACAGTGGTTGATTTTATTCTACAGCAGTTTTATCTTTTAGCTCTGATATCTGTTAGCTGTAGTTCTTTTTGCAGGTAGGACGCTTCGCCTATGCGGGTTTGGCATAGGTGGCGGATCTGTTGGCGAGCCCGGGTCGCAGTTTCGACCCCGGGGCGTGACAGATTAGGTGGTATCAGAGCCTAGGTTGTAGGTCATGGTGGACTTAGAAACCCTAGGCTTGTGGTTGGACCCTAGGATGACTTCGTGAGAGTCGTGATTTGTAGCGAGAGTCCTGATTGAGTTTTGCACCTCTCCCGAGGGACGGGATGAGTGATTGGCATGTTTATTCTCCTAAGTAGTTATGTTGGCTGCAGACAACATAACGCTATGGAATGGGTGACATGCTCTAGACTTTCGCTGGATTGGGTCGAGCGTTGTTGTGTGCTGATTTGTGGTTTCGTCGTGGCGAGCGGTGTCTCCCCGACGCTGGGTTTGGGACCCTTGTGCATCCTGTCATGGCAGTTGAGCTTGAGCGGTTGGTTTTGGGCCGGATACCCGGATTGAGGTCAGAGAACTCCGGACCCAGATGACAGGATTGTCAGAGGCATATCAGCGGCAGAGTGAGCAGCTAGTTTGGTGACGCAGTTGTCAGAGCAGTGGGCAGCCCGACTGTACTTTTCTTCTGAGACCACCAGGATGTAGTACCCTCAGCGGCAGGGATTTTTGTAGTGCCAATAGAGCGAGTGGCCCCCTCCGTGCCAATGTTTAGTGCCAAGGCACTGAGGTAGGGTGGATGGTTGACAGCAGAGGAGCTGTGGGGCATGTTTGATTTAGTGAGCCAGATTTGGCAGATGAACCACCCCGACTCGTAAGATTGAGCTTGGAGCCTTTGGAGGCAGAGTCGTGGTTGGGGGTGATGGAGTGATCAATTGAGAGCCTCCCTGTGCTAGAGAGTTTATGCAGTTGTTGAACTGGTGCTCCAGGTTTCGAGGGACGAGGCACATAGGATAAGTGAGATTGGGAGTGGATTGCACCAGGATACTCTTTAGTTTCTTTTCGGTCCCTCATGTTCGGGTTTTGGACTGTGGATGCCTCGTCGGAGTAGGCATTGTGTTTGGAGCTGGACACTGCAGTTCCTTGGATGGGGATCTGCCGCTAGAGGCGAGTTCTGGAGGGAGGCGCTTGGCGCTAGGTGATGGAGGACAGATCGGCAGGCAGAGGCATTTTCGTTTTGCTTTCCTGGGTGGTGGATATCCTTGTGGATGGTTAATGCAAAGCTTACCCAAGGGAATTCTACCCTTTGTGATTTATAACTTGCATATTTTGATTGTATCATATGGGATTGAGGGGTGAGCTTAGAAAGGATAAGTGTATAGGGAATTGCATGGATTAATGGTGTTTTGTCTTATGACGGTTGCAATGATGGACTTCTGAGATGTTGGGGATCGGGTGGACCCCGATGGCAGTATCAGTGTCTATATCAGAGTAGCGCAACGGTAGCGTGGTTTTGTTGTCTGCGGAGGATCGTATCTGTTGCCTCAGCGTGAGCAGAGACAGAGGTCGTGCTCCCTTGTGATTGATGGGATATTTTCTGATGGACTAAGCGACAACCGCTTGCATCGTGTGGATGAGTTTGTGCCGCCTGGTTGGAGGGCGCCACGGCAGTGGATCGGGTTGTTGCAGGTGTGATTTCATCACAGCAGTCGGAGTTAGTGCACTTTGCTTTCCGGCATGGACTAAAGGCAGAGTTATTACCACGTGCACTAGAGGTACAGAATACCATCGGTGTTATGCATGTGAAGGAGGCTTGTGGGTTTTGTTCAGTGTCGTTGAGACCATGAGTTATACCAGCAAACCTCTTGATATGGGTGGCAGTTCGATGTTTTGACCCAGTGCTTGGGATTGGTTGGCACGGCACCACTGGATGGTTAAGTGCAGAGAGGGTGCTGATTGTGACTTTTGCGAGGCAGACAAAGGAGGCTTGTTATGGGGAGATTGTTCGAGCACACAGGGTTTAGCGACTGTGTGAGAGGAGCTTATGGTGGCGCCGGGACCAAAGGATATTTCTATTGCTGCGAAATCCCGGGTGTGAGTCCACTCGAGTTGATGATTATGCCGCCTGTTAGGGAGATTTTGATTGCGGTTGACGTGGTTCTGGAAACCGCGCCAACCTCAATAGCACCACTTGGATTATCGGTAAGAGCTGGGAGAGTTGATCGCACCGGTGCAGGGATCTGTTGGATAGAGGGTCTGTTTGACCTAGTGCCACGTCGTTGATACACGACGGTGAGAGCCCTTTGGGATTGGAGTCCAGGCAGGTCCAGGTATTATTTAGAACCTTTTGAAGGAGCTATATTCCGGCAGTTATTGTTTGATGCCTGCGCCAATTTGGAATTTCAGCTGAGGGCATTGTCTAGATGGTGTTCAGGACAGTAGGGGCATTACGAGTACAGTGAAGCCAATGGATTGACTAATGCCCTGTTGCCTCTAGATTGAGGAATTCTGTGTTTCAGTTGGCCTTGAACGGTTTGATTGCGGCATCCTCCAGGATATTTTGGTTTTACCCCCCTCCCTGAGTGTTTAGAGCTTGTGCAGCATTTGTATATGGTGTGACAAGGTCTGTGGGGAAGAAGCTTTTTGCCATGTCGTTGTGGTGCAAGTTTTAGCTTCGAGAGCATATCTTCCTGGATTACTTCTTCTAGCCGAAGGGGCGGCGGTGGAAATTCGGCCAAAGTGGATGCTATTTAAGACTGGCCGAGATCGACGGTCATTGTTGGGGTGAGGAGTTTTTGGACCGGATAGTGCCAGCAGAGCTTGATGACCGGGTGATGAGATTGGTACCAGCGCCGATTCTAACCTAGTCAGTGGTGGGAGATGGATTTGTGAGTTATAGTGATACCTCCCGTAGTGGCTGTAGAGCCACCATTGGATTTTGTGAGCATCCAGTATCACCCCGACAGAGCCACTGTGGTGGCGGATGCCTGGAGCAGAAGAGCTATTTGGGAGTCGAGTTTGACGGTTCCATAGCTGGCACTGTGTGGGGCCATCCTTGTGTGCAGGGTTTGAGTTGAGTCCCTGAGGATCCCTTTTGATGAGAGGCTGCGGCTGAGCAATCCACTTAGGTGGTTAAGTGTTGAGGGCGACCGAGTGTGAACCCCTGCTTGTTTGGGCCCCTTTTCTGTGCAGGTGTTTGTGTGGATGTGATTCGGGTCGCTTTGGTTGAGCTGGCTCTTGGGAGTGATTTTAGAGCGTGTTACTCAGGCTGTTTGTTCCTTTTCCCCCCGCCTTTTGTTGGAGTTTTTGAGGTTTTTCTGCGTCTCAGCTCTGGAGTGTCATGTTTTGGACCCCTCGCCCGTGTTTGACTCGTTCCTTTTGGGGTCTGTGAGAGTTTGGAGTACGAGGGACGCCGTTGCGAATTCCGACTCGTGAGGTGAGGGAATTGCGCAATCGGGCTATGCCGTACTGGTTGTTGCTGTTGTTGTTGCTGAGGAGTAATCACGGGGAGTGATAGGTGACTTGGGAGCTGGAGACGGCGGTGTTGAGTATTGACCCCTGGTTTCTGGGACTCCTTGGGAGTTGCCTTAGTTTCGAGGACGAAACTTTCTTCTAGTGGGGGAGGATGTGGTGACCCGGATCTTTGCAGGGCTTCTACAGTGTGACCAGCAGCTTCTGGAAGCCTACGTGGCATGTCGGCGGTGTTCGCGCGCCAGTTTGGACACAAGAGATGGACTCGGGGCTTAAAATGGATCTCGTAGGTAATCGGGGGACCCCATCGGATGTTTAGAACAGTTTACGCGAGGAGTGGATATCAAATTTAGGCTCGGCGCGGAATTCGGATTAAAAATACCTTTCCGGGAGCCTCCGGCAAATTATAGGATTGGAATTTGGCAAAATGGACGCCGGATTTGGAATCAGCGCGCGAAAACGGTCAAGATGGGCTATTTACTTACTGTTTTTGAGCTTGCGGGTACTGTTCATGCCGGAACAGTATTTCCGGCGATCGCCGGCGGCGGCGGCGCGGCGGCGGGCAGCGTCGGCGGGCGGCGGCGGCAGGCGGGCCCGCGGGCAGGCGGCTGGCGCGCGGGCAGGCGGCTGAGCGCGCGGGCAGGCGCGCGGTCCACCGCGGAGGTCGTGCACCGGGGGCGGGCCACGTGGCGCTCTCCGGTTGGCCGGTTCAGCGGGCGCGGTCCACTGAATTGGGCCGGGTGCACGGTAGACCGGGTGGACACGTGGCGTGAGGTGATTGGTTCGGTGTTGTGCTCCCGGTCCACGCAACGGTGGAGTGGGTGACCGGGCAGGTGGCCGTACGGCGGGGCAGGTGGCCGTACGGCCCGGGTCAGCCGCGACGTGCGCGGTCCACGGCGCGACGTGCGTGGTGCACGGGTTGCCGGGCCACGTGTCGCGTCGCCATTTGCGGGCGCAGGTGCACCGGGTGCAGTGGGGCCCGGGGGAGTAGTGGACTGGCTGTGTGGTGGACCGGGCCGCACTGTGCGCGCCCGAAACTTGGCGGGCCGGGCCGCACTGTGCGCGCCCGAATTCGGGCGGACCGGACCGGGCGCCCGAAAGTTGGGACACAATGGGAATTTTTCCAATTGTTTTTCCTCAGCCTATAAATAGGCAGCCCGAGCCCTCTTCTTTGGCTCTTTTCTCTCAGCCCACGCACCATCTGCCCGAGCACCTTGAAGAAGACTTGTTCAACTCTTAATTCTTGATCTTCCTGCCAAGTTCTAGGATTTTAGGAGCACGCATCCCGAGGTCTGGATTTTACGGTGCGGCGCGATGTTGCTTTCTAGTGTTCTTCTTCGGCGCAGCGACAGTGTTTGGCTCCCCTGGGCTACCCCGAGATCCTTTTGCTGTGATTCTTGCGCCGACAGACTCCTAAGAGGTAGGGCTTCATCTTTCGTATTGATCGCGCTTTCCCGTTGCGAGTTTTTGGCACGGATCCCGAGGCAACACTGTGACCCTTTTTCTGTTTGGCTTTGTGGGACAGCATCGAGGTGTTTTGGCCATATCTTTGCGCACAAGCGTCAGCCGGAAACGAGCTTATACAACTTTTTCATCTACAGATCGCAAGGAACGCGCTCGTATTTTTCTTGGATTTTTCTGAGATTTCATCAGAGGTGAAAATTACTGTTTTCTCAGTGAACAGTGTACAGTTTTAATACAGATTTTTGTATGAGTGTACCCCCTTGCCGAATTTTTATCTTGACTTACCGAACTCCGATTTGGGCGTGCAAGGTACCGTTTCGAAGCTATCGACGCAAGGATTGCTGTGATATTTTTATTGGAATTTTCTGGGCACTATCTGCAGGTGATAATTTAACTGTTCAGAATTCGAGGTTGTATGTGGTTTTTAAGTGCTATATTTTGGGAGCCTAGTGTAATTAGTGGACTTTGTATTGTGCAGGAGGTTACGGGTGTGCTGAACTTATTGGAGCAAGGGATTAGAGTTATTTGGTGTTTTCAGCTGTTGGGCTTTGGACAGTCAGCTTTTCAGGTGGGTGCCTTATCCCCGAACCGGGGACGGTTCTCTAAATTTTCATATGTTAGCATTGCATGCAGGTGAATGGTACAATAGCTGGGATTGATCGGTAAGTTTAACAATGAGGATTTTATGGAAATTGCAAGTGAATTATTCACAGTATGACAATGGTATTAATCAAATAGTCATGTTGATGATTAGTGAAAGCTTATTCTAAGGCAAGGATACCCTATATGATTAAATTACATCATGCCATATTAGCACATAACCTTTATTATGA
>CM055074.1:30853944-30910907 GCA_029204045.2 Tillandsia leiboldiana | reverse complement strand
TATGTAATAAGATCTAAATAGGGGAAAAAACACCTAGAGGGGGGTGAATAGGTGTAAACGTATAAACACTCAAAAATCGTTGCGATAAAAACCCAATGCGGAAATAAAATAATACGCAAGATTTTACGTGGAAAACTCCATCACCGAGTAAAAAACCACGGGACCGATAACACGGCAGAAATCCACTAGAATTAAAACACGTACAAGGTGATTTACCGTACACACTTACGACTCAACCTTTTCCATACGCTCCTAGAGGATCTTCTCCGCTCGCTCCACGACGCTTCTCGAATCCACGATCTGCGCCCAACGCCGAATCTACGGCGTCCAACGTCGAATCCACGACGTCCGACCGAATCCACGGTCTTCACCCAATAGCACCCTTCGAATCCACGAACGTGCCTCGCTCCTAATCCACGAGAGCGGTTGAACCTTGAATCCACAAGGACACGCGAATCCACGCGCCGATTTTTGGGGTAAATCGTTGTTTTTGGTGGTGATGATCCGCCGAATACTTAGATCAAAGATAGATCGGAAATATCATCTAAGTATTCATTAGTTTGATTCAACTCAAGATGTGAGTATGAAAACCTAGAATCAAACTAATCAATATAGATGAAGAAACATAGAGTATTCTCTAATGATTTCCTTTCTTCTCTATATGTGGATCTAGAGCCGTATAAGATGATATATGAAATGACGGCTATTTGGATTTTTCGGCCACCTATGAAAAAGAGTCATAGGGTCTATTTATAGGTTAGAAACCCTAGGAAGGAGATAAGAATCAAAAACCTAACATTTTCTGGAAATTTTACGGACGGCGATCCGGATCGGATTAGCTGTGATCCGGATCGTCGTAACGAGTCAGGCAATTCCAGAAAAATGAAGGTTCGGGATCCGGATCGAAGTGCTTGATCCGGATCGTTCATACAGTTCACCAAACATCAACGTTCGGGATCCGGATTGCGAAGCCTGATCCGGATCGTTCAAGGAAGATGGTAAACTCAGTGTTCGGGATCCGGATCAAGAGAGGCTACGATCCGGATTGAACTGGTGTATGAACGAACCACCTTCGGGATCCGGATCGAGCAACCTGATCCGGATCCTGAACATGTCCCAAGTCCAGTTTTTGATTTTTATGCAATGAAAGATTCTTCCAAGTGTTTCTACACTACAAGAAGTATTCGGATCACACAAAATCTTTAGTTAAACATACCTGATCCTTTTGAATTCTTCTTTCTTGAGATTGAGTTAAATGATCCAACTTTTTTCACCTTCAATCTTCAAGACTTGAGACTTTCACGAAACTACGCCAACTCAAATTCCGTAACAATCTCCCCCTTTGGCGGTTTCGTGACAAAACACAGATCCACTAAAGAAAATTCAAAAAGATATTTTTGTTGCTATCACCATACAACAAAAATTTACAATGGAGATCCGAAAATTTAAAAACATGAGATAAACTCCTAAAACAGACTCTAGACTTAGACATCTGTACTCTCTGCACAAAGAAATCATTCTTGACAAAAGAGATCGTTAGATACCTCAAGAATATTTAGCATACAAAACCTAGTACAGAGATAGAGTTTATCTGATCATCATGACATTTGAGAATTCAGATATGTAAGAGAATCATAGTCAAAAACCAACATATCTTCTATGCAATCAAAAACCAAATGTCATGTTAGTGAACATCAACTTGTTAGTCATATTACATGCCCAAAAAGTTAGTCGAATAGTTAGTAGAGACATGCAAACAATCACAAGATGAAAACCAAAGTTGAAGTTGAAGTGATACTTACCTTGATGTATACAAATTTTCACATCAGCATTGTTCATCATTGTACCTTGATGCAGTCATCATTGTTCATCAGCATTGTTCATCATTGTACCTTGATGCAGTCATCATTGTTCATCATTGTACCTTGATGTATACAAGATCACAATTTTCACAATATCATTGTTCAAGTTCTCTAAACTCTCTCCCCCTTTTTGTCACAAATAAAGCCAAAATTACCAAAAATTGAAGGAGAGTTAAAAAATTTCAAAGAAAATGTTCCGAAATTTAAGAACTAGAACTAAGATTAAGTCCTAAAAACTGAAAAACCTGCACAAGAAAAGGTTAAAAATCTGCAAAAGAATAAAAAGAAAGGAATCAGTCATCAGATTCGGAGTCTTCAGAGCTCGTGCAGCCCATCTTAGAAAACATCTTTTTCACCAGCTTGTTCATTGAATTGACCTTCTTAGTTATGGTAATGTGAGCTGCCGTGATGAGCTCGAGCTCATTGGAGATTCTCGTCTGTGCCTTCGAAATCTGTTCCTGCTCAACAGATAATCATTGTTGTTCTTTGTAGATGGATGAGACTGATGCTTCATCCGCTGGTGTGGGTGCTGGTTGTGATGGTGACGCGGAAGTGCCGCTACTAGGTTTCGTTCCGCACGGAGGGACTGGAGTGACATGGGGCAATTTGTGAAGTGACTTCACAACGGTGGACTCATCGATCATACCCAAACATTGATGATAAGTCGGTGAGGTAATGTCAACCTGAAATTTCTTCAAGATCCTCATTATAATCAGTGGAAATGGAATTCTTTCTGTGGGATGAGGGTGCTCAACATATCTTGTCATTCTATTCCAAATAATGTATGGAATGTTGATATCCAATCCCATTGCCTCAGACGGATGTCCTAAGAGATACAAAAATAGCATTCGATCCCATCTCAAGACTTTCGTCTGCATATTTGGAAGGATATTGTAACAAGTGATGAAGTTTAGAAATCGGTACTCAAGACGAAGTTCCTTGGATCTGATCGATTTCTCCGTTGATTGCGTTCCTTCCAAACAAATTCCCTTTATAACCATTTGCCACACAGTGTTCGTCAAAACCTTTCCCTTCAAGTAATTAACTCCTGTCTTGCTGGCAGGCATTCCCAAAACCTCGCCAATCAATTGTGGGGTAATTTTGAATCTTGTGCCTTGGATGTTCGTGTAAAATTCCATTGGACCGTTTTCAATTTCACGAAGGTGCCGTGCATTTGTATAGAAAGCCCTTACAAGATGCAGACAGTATCCAAGCACTTCTGGAAAACGACAAACTTGAATAAGGTTTCCTTGTTCAATCAGAACGCCAAACTCAGGAGAGTGATCTCGTAGAGCCTCAATATTGACATGCCTCTCACCAATGCATTCACGATTCTCAAATGCCCTTAGGCGATCCGCATTAACGAACACTTGTTCCTCCCGAGGTGGAGAATCCGGAATAATCGGTTCGTTAGACATGAAACCTCGTGCTCGTCCAAACCGTCGAGCGAGTCGTTTCCTTTTCACCGAGATGGTTGGTGCAGTCATAGGTGCTTTACCTTTGTCCATGGGTGCTTTTTCTTTCGATGCATCGGACGCTTTTCCTTTTGAACCATCAGACGCCTTTTGTTCAGGCAATGAGTCATCATCATCTGTCAATTCAGTCCAATCTACCTCGTGACAATCTACTTCTGTGTCGCTGATCACTTGAAACTCACCCTTTTGTTGTGTTTTCTTAGCTCTTTTTAACTTGTTTGTGGCCCGAGTGTGCACCATAGTGACCAATAAAAGAATGATCCATGAGAATCCCATTGATCCAAGTGCTTTAAGAAGATTAAAATCCTGTGAGCAACAACTCAAGAACACATGAGAAAATTGTTAATTTTCAAAGATTTGAAAAATTGTACCCAAACAATCATAATCATGTAGAGAGACTAAGAATCAAATTAGTTTTGCAAAAGGACTTTTAAAAATAGATCAATTGCATGATTTTCGAAAATCCTTATTATATGCCCTAAAACCGAAATTTTAGAAATCGAAGCCTAAAAATCCGTTAATCAGGAGAATACCTAGCATATAATCAAAACTAATCTACCCAGAGTTCTTATTTCAAAAGAAATTTGATCAAAAACCATCCACAAACAAAGTTGATCCAAGAATTTCATCACGTTTGAGGAGGAAAAGAGAAAAACGGTGAAAAACCGAGATTTTGATCAATAAAACTTACTTGGAGTTGAAGAACTTGAGTTTGAAAGCTTCCAGGAAGGATGAAATCTAGAGAGAGAGGCTCTGGAAACTTTGGAACAAAAGATTGGAGTAAAAGAAATCAAAACCCTTTTGTTCTTTATAAAACCCTAGCCGCGATCTGGATCAGTTCATGATTGCGATCCGGATCGGCTACCCGCAGTGAGAAACTGCGTTCGGGATCCGGATCGGCAGGTCCAATCCGGATCGTCAGCCCGCAGAAGAATACCTGCGTTCGGGATCCGGATCATCTTGCCCGATCCGGATCGGCTCCAACTTTTTCTTTAGAAAATTTCAGAGAAATTCAAGAAAAAAACCAGAAAAAGATTGTAAGCACAAATGTGTATCAACCTTAAACAAAAATCATCGTTTCATACAACAAGAATTAGATTATGCCAAATCTATCAATAATATCCAAAAATGAAACGAGAATTTACAAGAATTAAATCCCTTAAAGTTGAACACCTTCAATTACATCTAACTTGATCTTATGAGTAATGCCTTTATCAAATCATCAATTCAGTACAGAAAATGAAATACAAAGATCAATAGATGTTTGAAATCCCAAATATAGTAGATAATGTATCTAGACAATCTGTTGAAGAGAGTGGCTCTTTGAGCATCTTTCTTTAAAAACCCACCTTATACCAACCTTGAAATTTGACGGAGTCAAGTATTTCAACATGCATTTTACTTAATCAAAATTTGAACAACCATGCTTGGTATACATGTGGTAGCTGCACACAATACTCGGACGACCGAGGTGGTAGCTCTTTCCTCCATGTGGTGGTAGTTTTCACACTCCTCATTGGGATGTAACTCTTTCTACATCTTTTGAGCATTTTACTTTTTCTATGACTCCCCCTCAATTGGCTATCAATTATTTAAGATATAAAGTATTCAACCAAATATTGATCTCGATTTCATACTCGACTAAGCAGTCAAATAAGATAATGACTATACCAAGAGATCATTGAGAGAGAGAAATTGACTTTGATCACTCAGAAGATGATTTAATTAACATAAATGATCATTGCAACAGTGAAATATTATGATGGCAAAAGCATAATAAATTTCTAAATGTGCGAAAAGATGCAATTAAAGTCAATTATGATCTATGCTCAATTAATGTCCTATGTACAAACATAGATAGTGAACAAAACAAAAACAAATACAAAACCTATCCTTAGCAAAGGTTTCAAAAAGAAGTTTATTTCAAGGAAAGCATTCCAATTGCTTTTCGTAAATGAATAAAACGTTTTTGATCCAAAGGTTTTGTTAGAATGTCAGCTAATTGATCCTCAGTTGAAATATATGAAAGTTGAAGAGTATTTGATTCAACTAGCTCTCTAAGAAAATGATATCTAAGTTCAATATGTTTTGTTCTAGAGTGCAACACAGGGTTTTTAGAAATGTTAATTGCACTTGTGTTGTCACAAAGAATTGTTACCGAAGATGCTGAAATGCGGAAGTCGCTCAATACGCTTTTCATCCAAATGAGTTGAGTTGAGCAACTTTCAGCTGAAATGTATTCCGCTTCGGCAGTCGAGAGTGCTATGCAATTCTGCTTTTACTGTGCCATGCAACAAGGCAATGGCCAAGATAGAAGCATGCACCACTCGTGCTTTTCCGATCATCCACTGATCCTGCCCAATCGGCATCTGAGTATCCAACAATATCCAGACTTGTTCCCATAGGATACCAAATTCCGAAATTAATTGATCCTTTGATATACCAGATGATCCTTTTCACCGCTTTCAGGTGAACCTCCTTTGGTGCAGATTGATATCTCGCGCAGATCCCAACACCAAAAGATATATCCGGGCGACTAGCCGTGAGGTAAAGTAGACTTCCAATCATACTTCGATACAGTTTCTCGTCTACATTCTCACTTTGTGATTCACTTCCAAGTCCCTTGTGGCTAGTTCCCATTGGAGTTGGAAAATCTTTACAATTTTCTAGATCGAACTTTTTGACCAACTCCATTGCATACTTGGATTGACTCAAGTGAATACCTTCATCATTTTGTTTAATTTGCAATCCAAGGAAATAAGTCAATTCGCCCATCATGGACATCTCAAATTCGCTTTCCATGGTCTCCGCGAATTTAGAAGCATCATTATCTCTTGTTGCGCCAAATACTATGTCATCGACATATATTTGTGCTACAATGAAATTGTTTTGATAATGCTTCACAAAGAGAGTCCTGTCAGCTCCCCCTCGAGTATAGCCCTTCTCCAAAAGGTGCTTTGTTAACCTTTCGTACCATGCTCGCGGTGCTTGTTTCAGACCGTAAAGAGCCTTTTTCAAACGAAAAACATGGTTAGATTGTTTATGATCTACAAAACCTTTCGGTTGAGCCACATAAACTTCCTCATTTAAAAACCCATTTAGAAAAGCGCTCTTAACGTCCATTTGAAATAATTTGATTTTAAAATGACAAGCAATAGCAAACAGTATACGAATGGACTCGAGTCTAGCTACAGGGGCGAATGTTTCGTCAAAGTCTATACCTTCTACTTGAGAATAACCTTGAGCAACTAATCGTGCCTTGTTCCTGATGATAGTACCATCCTCATTTTTCTTGTTCTTGAAGATCCATTTGGTACCTATCACATTATGTTGCTTTGGAGGCTTCGTTAATTCCCAGACTTTGTTTCGCTCAAATTGATGGAGCTCTTCCTGCATTGCTTTAATCCAGTAGTCATCCTGAAGAGCTTCATCTATGTTCTTTGGTTCGATTAAAGATACGTAGCAAGCGAATCCACAAACCAACTGCCTCCGAGTTCTGACTCCTTCTTGTGGATCTCCAATAATATTCGATTCCGGATGATCCTTGGAGATTCGTAGCGTTTGTTGAAACGGAGTACTCGGAGATACATGAGATGATTCCTGCACATCAGATAAACTAGAAGAGCCATTAGGTGCATCATTAATATTGGAAGTATTATCATGAGAAGATGCACTAGCAGGAGAATCATCATCTAGAGAGATATCGAGGGTAGATTTTCCAGATCCAAAGTGAAAAGCTTCATCTACTTTAACATTTATAGATTCTACGATCGTCTTAGATTCAATGTTAAATACTCGATATGCTCTGCTATTCGTAGAATAATCCAAAAAGATCCCTTCATTACTTCGAGAGTCAAACTTTCCAAGTTTTTCACGGTCACGTAAAATGTAACATCGACTCCCGAAGATACGAAAGTATTTGATATCCGGTTTTCTACTAAACCACAGCTCATATGGTGTATTTAAAGTTCCTGGGCGCAAGTAAACTCTATTAATGACATAGACAGCGGTGTTCACGGCTTCAGCCCAAAAATGTAGCGGTAAAATCCGGCTATGAAGCATCACACGTGCCATCTCTTGAACAACCCTGTTTTTGCGCTCAACAACACCATTCTGCTGAGGTGTATAGGGTGCCGAGAATTCATGTTTAATGCCATTTGAAGTGCAAAAATCAATGAATTTTGAATTTATGAATTCTCCGCCTCTATCACTTCTAACACGAATGATCTTTTCATTCTTTTCAATCATAATACGATGGCAAATCTCATGAAAAGAGTCAAACGTATCAGCTTTCTCTTTTAAAAATGCTACCCAAGAAAACCTAGAGAAATCATCAACCAATAAGAAAATGTACCATTTACCTCCCAAAGATGGTTGACGGGTCGGCCAAAAGAAAAAGAAGAAAAGAAAATAGTCTACATAAACTACACAAGATTTAATCGTAGAACGATTAAAGACAAGGAGGGGTTTCACCTTTGCATACCCAAACCTTTTGAGTTTTGGAGTATGTTGGCAATGGTTGAGAAGTTTTCCTTGATGAAGATGTCTTGCATGATTGGTCTTTTTCTTTTGTCATCGTCTTATTTGAAGTACTACCAATGTCCTTTTCTTTAGGAAAATCCTTCTTTGAATTCCGGGGAGTGAACTTATTGGTAGTAGTTGCAAGATGTGGTTGATTTGATCTTTGAGCTCCAATCTTGTAATTTCTTTCAATGTGCCCTGCAAAATTACAACGAAAACATACCTTTGTGCTTGACGATTCTGAAGAGGATGAAGTAGGCTTGTTGTCGTTGGTTGTCATGATTTCCGGTGTCGGAGGAGGAGATACCGACTGAGGCACAAAGACTGTCCCAACCGAACTAAAATTGTCTTCAGTTCGATTGTATCCGAGGCCGAACTTGTTTGTTTGACCAAGACCAAGAAGTTTATCCAACTTACTCCTTCCAAAAGAAAATTGCTGTAAGTCATCCTTGAGTTGGCAAATGGTCTCTGTCATTTCCAATTTTTCCCGTCGGGCCTCGCCGTAGAGCTTCAAGAAATAGTTCGCTTTGTTCACCATATCTATATAGTTCTTCTCGAGTTGCTCATTGGACTCTTGAAGGGAAACATTTGCCTTTATCAGATTATCCCTTTCCACTTCAAGATCGGTCGAGAGAGAAGTTACCCTTTTTACTTCTTCTTCGAGATCCTGCAATCTCCCTCTCAACCCCTTGTTTTGCTTAGCCGGTTTCTTTAAATCCCGTAAAGATCTGTGATAGGCTAGAGCAAACTCTTCACCTTCCGAATCATCCGATTCATTGTCCGTTGCATTCTTTTCAACAGTGGAGTTGGGCAACGACTCGGATGTACTTGCCATAAAGCACATGAAGGGTGAAGATACGGACGCATGGAATGCGGTGGAGCTCTTTTCTTCATCACTCGAAGACGACTCATTTGACGTTGAGTTGTCATCCCAAGTGACGACTTGCATCGCCTTCTTCTTTGCCGGATACTTGTTAGGACACTCCGTTGCAATGTGGCCGTAGCCTCGACATTTGAAGCATTGTAGTTGTCCTTCTGAACTTTTCTTATCCTTTGAGAAGTTCTCTTGCTTTCTTGACTTGTAACTTGAAGTACCCTTGCCTGTGTTCGACTTTCCGAAGGATGGAGATTTGCTTGAATTGCCCCTTCGAAAGTTGCGGTGAAACTTCCTTGTCAAGAGAGCGAGCTGCTTCTCAAATTCCTCCATAGAAAGGTTCTCGTCATCGTCTGAGGAGGATGTATCCGCGTCTTCTTCCTTAGTTGTTTTCAACGCATAACCTGAAGACTTAGAAGTGGATGCCTTTCCAGAAGAATTGTTAGTAGTAAATGTCATTTCATAAGTTTGTAATGAACCAACTAATTCTTCTACACGTATTTCGTCCGGGTGTTTAATAGTTTCAATGGCAGTAACCTTTGGGCGAAATCGTTCAGGAAGAGTTCTTAAGATCTTTCTTACAATCTTAAATTCTGGAATCTTCTCTCCCAGGTTAGCACATGAGTTTACGATATCTTGCAATCGTGTATAGTAGTCCGTGGAAGATTCATTTTCTGCCATCAAGATGGAGTCAAACTTGCTCGTAAGCATTTGCAGTTTCTGAATCTTCACGAGGTTAGTTCCCTCATGTGTAACCTGAAGAACATCCCAGATTTCTTTCGCAGTCTCACATGCCGAGACGCGAGAGAATTCAGTTTGAGATAAGGCATTAAAAATAGCATTAATTCCCTTGCCATTGTAAGAAGATGAATCTAACTCTTCCTTGGTCCATTTCGACCTAGGTTTTAAGGTGTGAACATCACCAATAAATTCAGTTGGATTAGACCATCCTAATTCAATTGATTGCCACACCCGTTCGTCGATGGAAATTAAAAAGGCTTTCATCCGCACTTTCCAGTACGCATAATTTGTTCCATCGAAGAACGGGGGTCGGTTGATGTTTCCACCTTCAACCATTGTTTACAACCCTATTCCCTCTCTGATACCACTTGTTGGGTTATATGTAATAAGGATCTAAATAGGGGAAAAAACACCTAGAGGGGGGTGAATAGGTGTAAACGTATAAACACTCAAAAAATCGTTGCGATAAAAACCCAATGCGGAAATAAAAATAATACACAAGATTTTTACGTGGAAAACTCCATCACCGGAGTAAAAAACCACGGGACCGATAACACGGCAGAAATCCACTAGAATTAAAACACGTACAAGGTGATTTACCGTACACACTTACGACTCAACCTTTTCCATACGCTCCTAGAGGATCTTCTCCGCTCGCTCCACGACGCTTCTCGAATCCACGATTTGCGCCCAACGCCGAATCCACGGCATCCAACGTCGAATCCACGACGTCCGACCGAATCCACGGTCTTCACCCAATAGCACCCTTCGAATCCACGAACGTGCCTCGCTCCGAATCCACGAGAGCGGTTGAACCTTGAATCCACAAGGACACGCGAATCCACGCGCCGATTTTTGGGGTAAATCGTTGTTTTTGGTGGTGATGATCCGCCGAATACTTAGATCAAAGATAGATCGGAAATACCATCTAAGTATTCATTAGTTTGATTCAACTCAAGATGTGAGTATGAAAACCTAGAATCAAACTAATCAATATAGATGAAGAAACATAGAGTATTCTCTAATGATTTCCTTTCTTCTCTATATGTGGATCTAGAGCCGTATAAGATGATATATGAAAATGACGGCTATTTGGATTTTTCGGCCACCTATGAAAAAGAGTCATAGGGTCTATTTATAGGTTAGAAACCCTAGGAAGGAGATAAGAATCAAAAACCTAACATTTCTGGAAATTTTACGGACGGCGATCCGGATCGGATTAGCTGTGATCCGGATCGTCGTAACGAGTCAGGCAATTCCAGAAAAATGAAGGTTCGGGATCCGGATCGAAGTGCTTGATCCGGATCGTTCATACAGTTCACCAAACATCAACGTTCGGGATCCGGATTGCGAAGCCTGATCCGGATCGTTCAAGGAAGATGGTAAACTCAGTGTTCGGGATCCGGATCAAGAGAGGCTACGATCCGGATTGAACTGGTGTATGAACGAACCACCTTCGGGATCCGGATCGAACAACCTGATCCGGATCCTGAACATGTCCCAAGTCCAGTTTTTGATTTTTATGCAATGAAAGATTCTTCCAAGTGTTTCTACACTACAAGAAGTATTCGGATCACACAAAATCTTTAGTTAAACATACCTGATCCTTTTGAATTCTTCTTTCTTGAGATTGAGTTAAATGATCCAACTTTCTTCACCTTCAATCTTCAAGACTTGAGACTTTCACGAAACTACGCCAACTCAAATTCCGTAACAAATTAGGATTTGTAGTCTAATTAAACTCCTAATTAAATTCTAGTTTTACCCAACAATCTAAATCTTATATTATCCTAATTAGATTAGGATTTAACTTCAATTTAGATAAATACAAATCTAAACCAAATAATAACAATCTCCACCTTGGTTTGATTTGTAGTCTTTAGCCGCTGTGTTGAGGTTGTCACAAAACTCCACCTTGACTTGAATTTTACCTTAATGCTCCTTAATGCTCCGTGCTCCATCTTCTCCAAACGCCCCAAAGGGCCTCAAATGCTGCTAACTGCCACCAAGTCCAAACAATGTTTGAACTTGGCAATTGTAAGAGACTTAGTAAGCATGTCCGCCGGATTGTCCTCAGTACCAATTTTCTTAACAGTCACTGTGCGTTTTCCGATCACATCCCGAACAAAGTGAAACTTTACATCGATGTGCTTCGTCCTATCATGAAACATTTGATCTTTAGACAAATGAATAGCACTCTGACTATCTGAATAAACAATCGTCGGCTCCCAACAAGAAGTAAGCTCTCTATATAAGCCTCTTAACCACATAGCTTCCTTCACACCCTCTGTCATAGCAATATATTCCGCCTCGGTCGTGGACAAGGCGACAATGGGTTGTAATGAAGATTTCCAACTAACTGCACATCCTCCAATAGAGAAAATATACCCTGAAAGTGATCTCCTCCTATCCAAATCACCTGCAAAATCCGAATCAACATATCCAACCACACCATCCTTAAACCTCCCAAACTCCAAACAAGTGCTAGTGGTACCTCGTAAGTATCTCATAATCCACTTAACAGCTTGCCAATGAGCCTTACCAGGATTGGTCATATATCTGCTAACCATGCTCACTGCGTAAGAGATGTCCGGTCGTGTGCAAACCATGGCGTACATGATGCTCCCGACAGCGCTAGAATATGGAACATGTGACATGTACTCCTTATCATCATCGGACTGTGGTGATAACTCGGCCGAAAGTTTGAAATGCGCCGCAAAATGAGTGCTCACCGGTTTTGCGTCTGCCATACCGAAACGCTTTAGAATTTTCTCTATATATTTTTCTTGTGATAAATGCAGAAGTCTTGCAGAAGTCTTTCTCTATATATCATCATCGGACTGTGGTGATAACTCGGCCGAAAGTTTGAAATGCGCCGCAAAATGAGTGCTCACCGGTTTTGCGTCTGCCATACCGAAACGCTTTAGAATTTTCTCTATATATTTTTCTTGTGATAAATGCAGAAGTCTTGAATTCTTGTCTCTCTTAATTTCCATACCAAGAATTTTCTTAGCCGCACCCAGATCTTTCATCTCAAACCCACCCTTTAATGAAGCCTTCAACTTATTAATCTCAACTATGTCGTCGGAAGCAATCAACATATCATCGACATAGAGCAACAAATATATGAAAGATCCCTGATCAAGCTTCCTAAAATATACGCAACTGTCACGCTTGCTTCTTGAATATCCGTGACCTGTCATAAAGGAGTCAAACCGCTTGTACCATTGTCGAGTAGACTGCTTCAAGCCATAAAGCGATTTTCTTAACAGGCAAACATGGTCCTCCTTCCCTTCAATAATGAATCCCTCTGGCTGTTTCATATAAATTTGTTCCTCAAGTTCTCCATGGAGAAAAGCTGTCTTAACATCAAGCTGCTCAAGATACAAGTCATTTATGGCTACTAACGATAAAAGAACACGAATAGAAGTATGCTTCACGACGGGTGAGAAAATATCATTAAAATCAACACCTTCTACCTGACTGTAGCCCTTAGCAACTAAACGAGCTTTATACCTTGTATCTTCCACGCCAGGGATTCCTTCCTTTTTCTTGAAGACCCACTTGCAGCCAACAATTTTCTTGCATGTAGGCGGTTTTACTAACTCCCATGTGCGATTCTTATGAAGAGACTCCATCTCTTCATTCATTGCTACCAACCACTCCGCAGAACTGGCACTAGAAATAGCTTGATTATATGTGAAAGGTTCTCCTTCTTCTTCTGTATCTTGTGCCACTGAAAGAGCATAGGCAACCATATCTTCATAACCATATCTCTGCGGTGGTTTTATCTGTCTCCTCGCTCTACTTGTAGCAATGCTCTGCCTCTCAACTTGTGTGGTTTCAGTAACTGAGGTGTCTAGCGACTGAACTTCCTTTGACTGAGAAGAATTCTGTGACTGAACTATACCATCGGTCTCTACCTCCACCTGCTTGCTAGCACTCGGGGTCTCATCAGAAGAATTTCGGTTAGGATATAGCATAATAGACTCATCAAACATGACATCCCTACTAATAATTAATTTAGACGATTCAGGACACCACAATCTATATCCCTTAACCCCCGTCGCATAACCAATAAAGATGCACTTTTTAGCCCTAGGTTCTAACTTGCCTTCATTTACATGAAAATAAGCAGGACAACCAAATATGCGCAAATTAGAATAATCAGAAGGGCTACCAGACCATACCTCCTCCGGAGTTTTGCAATCAAGTGCCGAATGTGGAGAACGATTTACCAGATAGCATGCCGTAGAGATCGCCTCTGCCCAGAAACTCTTCGCTAAGCCAGCATTAGAGAGCATGCAACGTGCTCTCTCTAAAAGAGTTCTATTCATCCGTTCGGCCACCCCATTCTGCTGTGGAGTATGCCTAACGGTCTTGTGTCGAACGATCCCTTCATTCTTGCAGAATTTTTCAAACTCTGATAAACAGAATTCCAAACCATTATCAGTCCTTAATCTTTTGATTTTCTTTTCAGTTTGCTTCTCGATCATAACCTTCCACTGCTTAAAATAACTCAACACCTCGTCCTTACTTTTCAGAAAGAATACCCACACCTTACGAGAATAGTCATCAATAAAAGTCAACATATATTTAGCACCACCATGAGTAGGAGTACGAGATGGTCCCCAAAGATCAGAATGAATATAATCTAGAGTATCTTTTGTTCGATGAACTGCGGCCTTAAAGCTGACTCTCTTTTGTTTGCCAAGAACACAATGCTCGCAGAAATCCAACTTTTCTAAACTCTGATTACCAAGTAAACCTCTCTCGTTCAACTTCATCATACCATACTCGCTCATATGGCCCAGTCGCATATGCCATAATTTGGTGCTATCTGAATCTGACATAGAGGAAGAAGCCACTGCTGCTGAACCCGTCACGGTGGAACCCTGTAGAACATATAACATGTCGGTCAACTTGGCCTTCATCACTACAAGATTCCCTTTAGCGACCTTCATTAATCCATCAGCCGAAGAATACTTAAAACCTTTAGTATCAAGTGTACCTAATGAAATCAGATTTTTTCTCATATCCGGAACATGCCGAACCTCAGATATAGTCCTCACTACTCCATCGTACATCCGTACCTGAACAGTGCCAATACCAATAACTGTACACTTAGAGTGATTTCCCATCAATACATCTCCACCATCAATAGGCTTGTACGTCGAGAACCAATCTCTATGTGAACAGATATGGAAAGAGTGATTTCCCATCAATACATCTCCACCATCAATAGGCTTGTACGTCGAGAACCAATCTCTATGTGAACAGATATGGAAGGAACATGCGGAGTCCATAAGCCACTCATCCTGCCTGCGTGTCTTATCCGTAACTGTGAAGACAATATCGCCGCCATCTGATTCTCCTGCTGCAACACTTGCTTCTGGTTTAGCATTGGTGTTTTTCTGATCTTGATTCTTATCACCGTTATTCTTCCGATGCTCTTTATTTTTCAACTTGAAACAATCAGCTTTTATGTGACCCTTCTTCTTGCAATAGCCGCAAATCAGATTCCTGTGTTTTGACTTTGATCTCGATGTACCTCTATTACCGGAACCCCTTTCCCGAGACCTCGCTACCTCTAGCAACTAAACCTTCTCCTGAAACTCCACCTGTCTCATTACTTATCTGCATATCAATCCTCTCCTTTGATAATAAAAAAGATTTGACATCATCGAGACATAGAGTATCTCGACCGAATAAGAAGGTTTCGCGAAAATTCTTATAAGAGAGTGGTAGAGAACATAATAATAAAAGGGCTTCATCTTCCTCATCGATCTTAACATCTATCGAGCGAAGATCCATAATAATAGAATTAAATTCATCTAAATGTGATTTAATAGAGGTACCTTCCGCCATGCGCAACATGAAGAGACGTTGCTTCAAATATAACTTGTTGGTGAGAGACTTCGTCATGTAGAGAGATTCCAATTTAATCCAAAGCCCTGCAGCGGTCTTTTCATCCATGACCTCTCGCAATACCTCATCGGATAAACATAATTGTATTGCCGTAAGAGCTTTGTCATCAATCTCCTCCTTCTGCTCCGCCGTTAACAAATCAGCCATCTTTTCTTTTCCCAACAGTGCCTTTTGCAATCCTTGTTGCGTTAGTATAGCACGCATCTTGACTTGCCATAATGCAAAACTGTTGGTCCTGTCAAATTTCTGGATCTCGAACTTCGTCGTCATAATTCTTAATCCTCAAGGGAATAGAAGGGCTCCGATACCAGTTTGTTAAATCGAAACGGCGAAAAATAGATCCAAGAAAAATAATGTAAGAAAAGAAAAGAAAGAGCACACCAAATTTTACGTGGTTCGGCCACCGACCTACATCCACGGGCGAAGACGGAGCAAAGACTTTAATTAAAGTCAAAAGAAGAATACAAAGATTATATCTCTCAAGAAAACCGAAACTCCAAATAAAACCGAAATATCAAAATTTGCGTCCACCCTAACGATTCCTAAGAATCCAATCGTATGGACGCACTCACCTTAGAGCTTCAATTTCTTAATTAATTGCCGGCTTCATTAGCAACATATGGCTCCTCCAATACGGCCTCTCTCCTCTTGGATTGCTAAATTAATTAGAGCATGGCCTCTAATTAAAATTCCGGCTTCATTAATATGGCCTATGTACCAACACCAACAACACATATCTTCCTTGATTGACCTAAATTAATTAGCGCTTCGGCTAATTAAAAGTTGCGGCGTCATTAAAGTGGCCGGGTATGCTATATATAATATATGCCTTCAAATTAGAATCTAATTAGGATTTGTAGTCTAATTAAACTCCTAATTAAATTCTAGTTTTACCCAACAATCTAAATTTTATATTATCCTAATTAGATTAGGATTTAACTTTAATTTAGATAAATACAAATCTAAACCAAATAATAACAGAAGAGTTAAAAGACAGTAAATATCAAACTGTAAAAGTTGAAATTGTTGAAAAAAATTAAAATTATTGAAAAAAGTTGGAATTATTGAAAAAATTTAAAATTGTTTAAAAGAGAGTAAATGTTAAGTACTCAAAAATTACGATGCGCTTTCTTTCCCCATCGTCGTCAAATTCTGCAGAGTTCCCGTTGTTGTCGCGGTCCACAGCCACGCCCTCCGCCGCAACCTCTCCTCCGCGACATATGCCATAACATAGCCCACTTTGCCACAACCGGTGTCGACAAAGGTACATGCGAGGTAGGAGAGAGAAGCGCGATGTCGACGTGGAGGCAGTGGAGGAAGAAGAGGAAAGAGAAGAAGCGAGAGGAGAAAGAGAGGAAGGGGAGATGAAAAGGAGGGAGACGAAGAGGGAGAAGAAAAATGAACGAGAGAAAAAATAAATTGAAAGAGAAATAAGGGTATTTTGGTCGGTATACTAAAAATTTAGAACTCTGCAAAATCTAAAATAGTGACCTATTTTTGTAAAAAAGCAAAATTGATGGATTTTTTATGCAAATTTACTTTGTTAGTTTTATTATCAACGAAAATTTATTTTATCGCAACAGAAAAGAAGAAGAAGAATAAGAAGAAGAAGAAGAAGAAGAAGAAGAAGAAGAAGAAGAAGCCTGTAAGTGTTTTTTTTCATACTGTTGAGGCTAAAAATCGCCACGTAGGCTAACGACGCGGTTAAAATAATTGAGCCGGTCAATTTGAATTAGAAAGCGACACGTGGCATAGAAAGTAGTCAAACAAATCAACCAATCTGAACAAATCATAAGCTGATCGGATGTTCAAGTGAAAGGATAATCATCGACTCCTTGAGTCTATTGATAACAGAGAGTCGATCAAAAATAGAATCGGTCCTCAGTTTCATCAGTCGAATAAAGATATCGATCGAAGCTTAGAATGGATAGATACAGAAATGGATGATGCGAAATTGTAGGGCGCAAATCCCGCAACCAACACAAATTTAGCAAGCAACATTCCGTACACGATCACCAAGAATCACGCTATGGCATGCAAAATTCGGAATGAACTTTAAACGGAAAGGCACCACTATCTATTTAAGGAATTTTCGGAGGGAAAGTGACCAAGAAATATGTAACAATTTTCTGAAGAATACGCCGTTATCTAAAACAGCGGTTAATCCTAAGAGGGGTTCGTATGTGTATAAATAAGTAAACTCTCTTATGTAAAAGAGGTTCTACAATCGCGTAAGCCAACGACTACTCTACTTTCTCAATACCTTCAATTCTTGTATTTATAGTTTTTCTAAACTAGATTTACCGCTTTTTTTACCGTGTCCCTTACAACTTTCCTAGGAATAATCTTAATTTTGTAACCGAACACATGTATCTCGAGCAATACAAAGCGATTTGGCTCGTTTGGGCCGAGCCGATTTCTTGAAAAACCTTCCGAGTCATTATACGGTAGATAGTTCGGCTTTTCTATGCCGAACTCCGTACCGTGTTTGATTGAGAAGAACCCGGTCAAGTGGATTCCTCCTCTACCTAATCGTTTGGCACGCGGCGCATTTCAGAGGGTCATTTCCGAAGCCAATCGAAAACCCGATCGGTTCCTGCTACTTTTCGGACACAACACATACAATGTGATTGAATCAATTATTTTGGACAACAAACAATTAAAATTTGGTAGTAACTCTATAAATGTTTGGTCTTCACGAGTGAAAAAGAAAAAATAAAATTTAGTATTTGGACTTGATTATTCTAAGTTCTTTTTTTTTTTTTGTGAGAGCGAGAAAGGTATGTAGAATGATTATTCTATGTTTTAGTATATAGTAGATTTCATATATGAGATAATTTATACTATTTTGAGTAATATAATTTAGATATATCTTCTATATATCCTATGCAGTAGTTAATATCATTTCCATATATACTCCCTGTCAGTTTATTTTCCTCCTCTCTTTGGAGAATAAAAGCGATACATTGAACAATTCATACAATAAAACAAGCTTTAACTGTAGTATGTAAACATGTTATCATGTGATAATTTATGGTGTTGGATATGCATGGTCATTACTTGGGAGTTTAATTTTAATCCATTCTAAACATGGATTTAACCGCTGTAATGATTTATAATATTCCCTAATGATTTATAATATTTCCCAAAATGTGACTTTTCATGTTGTATTTATATTTATATTATGCTATTGTAGACATCTTTTTATAATTTTTTTAATCAAGAAATTGTTATACTGTAACTATCTAGCTTAATAGTAATAATAATTTGTTAAGCTCAAACTACCAGCTCAAAATGATTAGAATGTTACATACTTATCAGAAATACTCGTCTTATAACTTTTTACTCCACATAGCACTTAATTAGCTCTTACGGTTCCGGCTAATAATCCCACCCGTTAGTTAATAATAACTCGTTGAAACTAAACCAACAACACAAAATACTTAAATCTAATTATTTTTAATTAATTTTTATTTTATCCAATGTGAAATTATTGAAATGTTACATACATTCTTGAGTAGCCTAACCAATGACCCTCGTGTTAGGGTCTCAGTTCATGTAGTAAGAGTCCACTAGGCAAGCAAAAGCCCATATGTCTTTAACTGTTGCCTTGCTTCTACTATAATTTGCCCTATGTGGTTTAGTGCATTTTCAGTTTAGTATCATGTGGCTTAATTTATTTCGTCATTATGATATGCCGTTAAATAGGGTATTAAATTGATAAAATTTATAAACTATAAGATAATTAATATATTTTACAAATCATAAGGCGGCTAATTATAGTATTTTATTAATTTATAGTTTAGTATAGCTATACTGTTTCTAAAATATATCAATTTAGGATTATACTGTTTGGATTGAACTGAACTCAAATCATTGATCGAATCAGACAAGCCTGGTTGTGGATCGATTCTTTTATTGACCCTCGAAGTGCGCCTCAAAATAAAACGAAAAGATTGAGGAAGAATCGTTTCAACTGGATTCTCTCTCACAAACACTTGAAGTGAACAGATAAGCAAACTCGGTTTAAGGCGCCGATCGGACCGATTATATTGATTGAAAGAATTGGTTACAAGCTTAGAGGCTATTCCTAAAAAGCTCTAAAAATTGCTACACTCTTAACTAAACCTTAACTAAGTTCTTAAATTAAGTTCTTAAACTAGAATGCTGAAAATGTTGGAACTGAAAAGAAAATGAAATAATCGTAGTCTCTTGTACGTGTGAAAAACCCTTATTACAAATGAATTTCGCCTATTTATAGTAGCGCTTTCCACCTATAGTTATTTTCGGTTTGTGCAATGGTGAGTCTTTCAACCACGTCCCGTGTTTTGCGGTACGTCCTTTATTCTTTGGGGCGCACTCGAGCTAGAGACATGTTGGCCACGAAATTCTCGATCTCTCCACTCTCAGGTATTTCTTTCTCGGCTCCTGATGTACCACGTGTCGCCTTTTGATTTATCTGAATCGGTTGACTATGTTGATCGAACCTATTACCACGTGGCGCTAATTTTTTGATGCTAATACATACTTAACGACGAGATAAAAATAAAACTACAAGGTACAGAAAAATAAAACTACAAGGTACCAAACTGGAAAGGGGGAGGGGGGAATTAAAGTTTTTTCTTGTTTTTTTCAGAGAAAAATTTGTACATATATTAATACATGAAGAAACTATACCAATTAAAGTTTTATCTTCTTTTTATCTAAGAGAAAAATTTGTTAAAAACATATATTAATACATGAAAAAACTATACCAATTATTAATTGTGAGTTACCAAAGAGAAATGCTAAGCCTATAACCAAAGGAGATTATAATCTCTACAATTTCTCATCCAAGAGAGCTTAAAATTTACTATTCCTTTTCTAGTTTAAAATATAAAAAAAGAAAAGTGACAAGACTAGTATTCGGATTTGAAATATATGGGAACCAAATGTATAATGGATCGGGTGCGGACCCAGATTTGCAAAAGTTTGTAAAGAACAGGCCCGATCCGCGGGGCGTCCATGGGAGAAATTTGGCCCATGTACCTAAATGAACTGTACATTAATTCCAAACTGGGTCCAAAACAGAAGTGGATGTGATAGAGGATCAAGCTGAATTCAGATAGTTAAATTTAGGAGACCTTTTGTTCTCTTAGCATACTTTATTTATATGATCAATGTTATTCGTACATCTATAGATAGCGTGTAATGCACACTGATCTAAAGGCTCACATTTGTTCACCAGACTTGCATAGAAAGAAAAAAAAAAAAAAAAAAAAAAAAAAAGTAGGCACTAAAATCATGTGAACATTTTCTTAAAATTCATTATCTATCCAAACTTTAAATTAAAATTTATTATCTAGCCAATTAATAATAATTATTATATTATGTTACAACGACAAGAAAAGAAAATTGATCATCATTTTTTTTTCAAAATATGACTCATGACATATGTTCATGTGAACTATCAAAAATTGCAGTAAATTCGGTGTATTGCTAATTATAAATTATAAGATTTTCGAACTCATTAAGAGAAAAAAGAAAAAAAAAAAAAAACAATTTGGCTAGTGGTTATTCATATATTCAAATAAATATTAGGAGACATTGTTAGGTTTCTAGGGTTCGGTGCATGTGGGTGTTATATGAGAGGTGAAAGGGAACAAAACATAATAAGGCGACGAACAAAAGGAGCCAAAATAGAGTTTGGACGTTTCGCACACGAAAAGGAAGTGAAGGGTGTGTGGGTTTTTTCAATGGACAACACCCCACATTTCATGGGCAAACTCTTCCTCATTTTCATGGGTTGGGACCATAAAAAGGGCAAATAATGACAAAAATTCCCAGTTTGTGCCTTTAAAATTTTCTTTGTTAATAATGACAAAATTTCCTCAAAACAGTCTGAAAAAAAAAAACAAAAAACAAAAAATTTCCTACAAAATATTTTTTTTTTGTTTTCTACCTGTTTGGTTCCAAAAAAAAAATTAATTTTTTAAAAAACTTTTGCCAAATTATATGAAAATTAAAAATTTTATTTTTACAAGTTTCATACGCAATACTATTGATACATCCTAAAAGAAGGTGCGAATTTTGTACACCCTTCATCGAAAGGGCAAATTTTGAATTTTGTTTTATCCGCTTTCATTTTTATATATAAATACTAAAATTTTATAGGATTTTGTAAATGTTTAGAGGAAGAAGTGTAAATTACCCATCTTTTTTACAGTGTCCAAATAGCATTTTCTCTAAACTTTTAGCCAAGTTTTATTCTCTGTAGTTTTAATTCCAATGTTAGTAGTCCTTAAACTCTTAAAAGGATTTTATTTTATTATGTATATATTTGAAAAATGCTACGTGTACATTCCTTACAGATATAAATCTTACAATGTTATATCCAAGGATTCACAAAATACTTTTGAGTTTCTAATTTAAAAAAAAAAGAAGATAAACTTCGATTTCGCCCTTTGTGATATAGTGTGTTTTCAGTTTGCTAATCTGTGGTCTGAAAAATTATACTTAATTATTCTTTAGTATAATGCATTTTTAGTTTGTTACGTCGTGATTTAAAAGTTACACTTAACTATCTTATCATTTTATTTTTGTTTTACAGTAAGAATTTATTATTATACAGAATATCACTTATAATTTTTAAAAAATATTTCACTTTACTACACTATTTGAGTAAGAATCTATTATTATACAGAATATCACTTATAATTTTTAAAAAATATTTCACTTTACTACACTATTTGACTGACTATAGATTTTTTTTGATAAAATAAAAGTAAATTCACGTGACAGATGAATACAATCTTTTAAATTAAAGGGTGGCAAAATAAAAATAGTCTACACCATAGGGGCTGATGTTTATCCTAAAAAAATTTAAAAATTATTATTTGTACATCCCAAAGAAGGTGTAGATCTTACACTCTCCATCCTAGAATTCACAAAAATCTAAATAATTTTTAGTAAATATAAAAAAAATTGATGTGACAGACAATAAAATTATAGCTCTTGAATATATAGAGTGTAAGTTATACATTCTACTTTGAAGTGTACCACTATAATTGCTCAAAAATTAATAAGACATGTAAATACGGGTACAAGGCCTAGGGTGTAAAGTTTTCACCTATTTTACAACTACTGGTAGCATTTCTCTATATCTATATCTATACCTATATATGATTTCTCTTATTTTTTATCGCGTGTCAGCATTTTTCCTCATTTGGAATGAACCGGCTTAAATTTTGCATATGTTTTCCTCTTTCTTCGTTGAACTGGCTCTGTGGTGACCCGGATCTTTGCAGGGCTTCTACAGTGTGACCAGCAGCTTCTGGAAGCCTACGTGGCATGTCGGCGGTGTTCGCGCGCCAGTTTGGACACAAGAGATGGACTCGGGGCTTAAAATGGATCTCGTAGGTAATCGGGGGACCCCATCGGATGTTTAGAACAGTTTACGCGAGGAGTGGATATCAAATTTAGGCTCGACGCGGAATTCGGATTAAAAATACCTTTCCGGGAGCCTCCGGCAAATTATAGGATTGGAATTTGGCAAAATGGACGCCGGAGTTGGAATCAGCGCGCGAAAACGGTCAAGATGGGCTAATTACTTACTGTTTTTGAGCTTGCGGGTACTGTTCATGCCGGAACAGTATTTCCGGCTATCGCCGGCGGCGGCCGGCGGCGGCGGGCAGCGTCGGCGGGCGGCGGCGCAGCCTCGGGCAGGCGTTTGGCGGCCGCGGGCAGGCGGCTGAGGGCGCGGGCAGGCGGCTGAGCGCGCGGGCAGGCGCGCGGTCCACCGCGGAGGTCGTGCACCGGGGGCGGGCCACGTGGCGCTCTCCGGTTGGCCGGTTCAGCAGGCGCGGTCCACTGAATTTGGGCCCGGGTGCACGGTAGACCGGGTGGACACGTGGCGTGAGGTGATTGGTTCGGTGTTGTGCTCCCGGTCCACGCAACCGGTGGAGTGGGTGACCGGGGCAGGTGGCCGTACGGCGGGGCAGGTGGCCGTACGGCCCGGGTCAGCCGCGACGTGCGCGGTCCACGGCGCGACGTGCGTGGTGCACGGGTTGCCGGACCACGTGTCGCGTCGCCATTCGCGGGCGCAGGTGCACCGGGTGCAGTGGGGGCCCGGGGGAGTAGTGGACTGGACTGTGTGGTGGACCGGGCCGCACTGTGCGCGCCCGAAAGTGGTGGGCCGGGCCGCACTGTGCGCGCCCGGAAATTTCCGGGCGCCCGAAAATCCGGACTTATTGGGAATTATCCCAATTGTTTTCCTCAGCCTATTTAAAGGCAGCCCGAGCCTATGTTTTGGTGCTTTTTCTCCCAAACCACACCTCCTCTGCCCAAGCTCCCTTAAGCTAAGTTTTTCACCTCTAAGTGCTTGATCTTCCTGCAGTGTTTTGGGATTTTTGGGGGCACGAATCCCGAGGTTCCCCATTTTACGGTGCGGCACGATGTTGCTTTCTTGTGTTCTTCTTCGGCGCAGCGACAGTGTTTTGGCTCCCCTGGGCTACCCCGAGCTCCTTTTTCTGTGATTCTTGCGCCGACAGACTCCTAAGAGGTAGGGCTTCATCTTTTGTATTGATCGCGCTTTCCCGTTGCGAGTTTTTGGCACGGATCCCGAGGCAACACTGTGACCCTTTTTCTGTTTGGCTTTGTGGGACAGCATCGAGGTGTTTTGGCCATATCTTTGCGCACAAGCGTCAGCTGGAAACGAGCTTATACAACTTTTTCATCTACAGATCGCAAGGAATGCGCTCGTATTTTTCTTGGATTTTTCTGAGATTTCATCAGAGGTGAAAATTACTGTTTTCTCAGTGAACAGTGTACAGTTTTAATACAGATTTTTGTATGAGTGTACCCCCTTGCCGAATTTTTATCTTGACTTACCGAACTCCGATTTGGGCGTGCAAGGTACCGTTTCGAAGCTATCGACGCAAGGATTGCTGTGATATTTTTATTGGAATTTTCTGGGCACTATCTGCAGGTGATAATTTAACAGTTCAGAATTCGAGGTTGTATGTGGTTTTAAGTGCTATATTTGGGAGCCTAGTGTAATTAGTGGACTTTGTATTGTGCCAGGAGTGTTACGGGTGTGCTGAACTTATTGGAGCAAGGGATTAGAGTTATTTGGTGTTTTCAGCTGTTGGGCTTTGGACAGTCAGCTTTTCAGGTGGGTGCCTTATTCCCGGAACCGGTGGACGGTTCTCTAAATTTTCATATGTTAGCATTGCATGCAGGTGAATGGTACAATAGCTGGGATTGATCGGTAAGTTTAACAATGAGGATTTTATGGAAATTGCAAGTGAATTATTCACAGTATGACAATGGTATTAATCAAATAGTCATGTTGATGATTAGTGAAAGCTTATCTAAGGCAAGGATACCCTATATGATTAATTATCATGCCATATTAGCACATAACCTTTTATGAGGATGGTTTATGCATTGGGATAGGATTATGTAGTTATGTGCAGGTTCTACTCTGAGGAGCTATTATGGATTGAGAATTATGGACAGGTATGGTCATTGATAATTTTGGCATGAGGTTTATTTTCTTTATTCTTCTTGAGGACAAATGCATGCTTGTATGGACATATGTGTATGGACATATAGTTAGGCCATCTTTTACTGCTGCACTACATATTGGAATTTGACTTAGGAGAAACCATGATTGCTTTCTTTCTCCTTTTTATTTAGACTTTTGAGTCATGTTGCTCGGGTTCGAGCAGAGGTTTGGGATAGTGTAGCTGGGACCTTAGGGTCAGAGACAGGGTGTGCTTGATGTTGGATTGTGGGTTATTGCGGCAACCGCGGACAGTAGGCGGTTGACCGGATCTTAATTAATTTACCCAATTGTGGATTGTGGGTTATTGCGGCAACCGCGGACAGTAGGCGGTTGACCGGATCTTGATTAATTTACCCAATTGTGGGTTGTGGGTTATTGCGGTGACCGCGGACTTTGGGCGGTTGACCGGATGTTGACTATTGCATCAGATTGGGTATCAGATTTGTTCTAGTGGATGGTGTTTCCCACTTTTTGAGTACTATTGCATCAGATCGGGGTTTTGTTAGTGGACGGAGTTTCCCACTTTGATCATAGTCTTGATCCAGTCCTGCTATTATGAGACAGTGGTTACAGAGATACTCGATACAGTGATGCTTGATACAGTGATACTTTACTCGTGTGGGTCGCTCCCCTCGAGTGCCACTCCGGAGTGTGCGACTGGACGGACCGATGCCAGTCTGTTACTTACTTTTGTGTGCGATCGGACGGTTCGATGCTGATCTGTTACTTACTTTGGGATGCGACCGTACCGGTCCGAAGTCGGTCTGTATCCCGCGATTGAGATCTGGAGTTCGACAACAGAGCAGGCAGTACCAGTGATTACTGGTCTATCGATTGGGTTTATTCAGGCAGATACTTTTTGTTACACTCGTGCCTGGGGGACCGAGTGGAGTCTAGTAGCTGTGTTAGACCAGTGCTAGTATTGTTGGGAACCGTTCGGGGTTTGACGGTGGTCCCGTGGTCGTTGTGAGTTCTTTGACCATTGTGTGAGAGGTTGAGCATCTTGAGTCTTTCCGCTCTGAGAGAGAGAGGGCATGGATTTGACTATAGCCTGCATGAGCCACTACTCGATAGCGAGTTAGTCCGTTTGGACGCCCTACGTAATTCCTGCCCGTCAGCGGGAGGTGGTTGTACGTGGGCGCAGGTTTGACTGGACCCGATGTGGCAGTCAACTCGATTGGGTCGATTGAGCACCTCGTGTGCGAGTGTTGCATATCTTCATCAGAGTTTCCCCATTTGAGCATTTGGATAGGGGCATGGTAGCTGTAGAGTGTTTCCAGCTTCTTCTTTCAGTTTTACTGCATCGGTTATCTTTTGCCTCTAGTAGTCTTTGTTACGGAATTTGAGTTGGCGTAGTTTCGTGAAAGTCTCAAGTCTTGAAGATTGAAGGTGAAGAAAGTTGGATCATTTAACTCAATCTCAAGAAAGAAGAATTCAAAAGGATCAGGTATGTTTAACTAAAGATTTTGTGTGATCCGAATACTTCTTGTAGTGTAGAAACACTTGGAAGAATCTTTCATTGCATAAAAATCAAAAACTGGACTTGGGACATGTTCAGGATCCGGATCAGGTTGTTCGATCCGGATCCCGAAGGTGGTTCGTTCATACACCAGTTCAATCCGGATCGTAGCCTCTCTTGATCCGGATCCCGAACACTGAGTTTACCATCTTCCTTGAACGATCCGGATCAGGCTTCGCAATCCGGATCCCGAACGTTGATGTTTGGTGAAATGTATGAACGATCCGGATCAAGCACTTCGATCCGGATCCCGAACCTTCGCTTTTCTGGAATTGCCTAACTCGTTACGACGATCCGGATCACAGCTAATCCGATCCGGATCGCCGTCCGTAAAATCTCCAGAAATGTTAGGTTTTTTATTCTTATCTCCTTCCTAGGGTTTCTAACCTATAAATAGACCCTATGACTCTTTTTCTAGGGTTAATCCAAAAAAAAGAGGCCGAAAATAAAAATAGCCGTCATTTTCATATATACGCCTCTAGATCCACATATAGAGAAGAAAGGAAATCATTAGAGAATACTCTATGTTTCTTCATCTATATTGATTAGTTTGATTCTAGGTTTTCATACTCACATCTTGAGTTGAATCAAACTAATGAATACTTAGATGGTATTTCCGATCTATCTTTGATCTAAGTATTCGGCGGATCATCACCACCCAAAAACAACGATTTACCCCAAAAATCGGCGCGTGGATTCGCGTGTCCTTGTGGATTCAAGGTTCAACCGCTCTCGTGGATTCGGAGCGAGGCACGTTCGTGGATTCGAAGGGTGCTATTGGGTGAAGACCGTGGATTCGGTCGGACGTCGTGGATTCGACGTTGGACGCCGTGGATTCGGCGTTGGGCGCAGATCGTGGATTCGAGAAGCGTCGCGGAGCGAGCGGAGAAGATCCTCTAGGAGCGTATGGAAAAGGTTGAGTCGTAATTGTGTACGGTAAATCACCTTGTACGTGTTTTAATTCTAGTGGATTTCTGCCGTGTTATCGGTCCCGTGGTTTTTTACTCCGGTGATGGAGTTTTCCACGTAAAAATCTTGCGTATTATTTTTTATTTCCGCATTGGGTTTTTATCGCAACGATTTTTGAGTGTTTATACGTTTACACCTATTCACCCCCCTCTAGGTGTTTTTTCTCCTATTTAGATCCTTATTACATATAACCCAACAAGTGGTATCGGAGCAGGAATAGGGTTGTAAACAATGGTTGAAGGTGGAAACATCAACCGACCCCCGTTCTTCGATGGAACAAATTATGCGTACTGGAAAGTACGGATGAAAGCCTTTTTAATTTCCTTCGACGAACGGGTGTGGCAATCAATTGAATTAGGATGGTCTAATCCAACTGAATTTATTGGTGATGTTCGCACCTTAAAACCTAGGTCGAAATGGACCAAGGAAGAGTTAGATTCATCTTCTTACAATGGCAAAGGAATTAATGCTATCTTTAATGCCTTATCTCAAACTGAATTCTCTCGCGTCTCGGCATGTGAGACTGCGAAAGAAATCTGGGATGTTCTTCAGGTTACACATGAGGGAACTAACCTCGTGAAGATTCAGAAACTGCAAATGCTTACGAGCAAGTTTGACTCTATCTTAATGGCAGAAAATGAATCTTTCACGGACTACTATACGCGATTGCAAGACATCGTAAACTCATGTGCTAATCTGGGATAGAAGATTCCAGAATTTAAGATTGTAAGAAAGATCTTAAGAACTCTTCCTGAACGATTTCGCCCAAAGGTTACTGCCATTGAAACTATTAAACACCCGGACGAAATTCGTGTAGAAGAATTAGTTGGTTCATTACAAACTTATGAAATGACATTTACTACTAACAATTCTTCTGGAAAGGCATCCACTTCTAAGTCTTCAGGTTATGCGTTGAAAACAACTAAGGAAGAAGACGCGGATACATCCTCCTCAGACGATGACGAGAACCTTTCTATGGAGGAATTTGAGAAGCAGCTCGCTCTCTTGACAAGGAAGTTTCGCCGCAACTTTCGAAGGGGTAATTCAAGCAAATCTCCATCCTTCGGAAAGTCGAACAAAGGCAAGGGTACTTCAAGTTACAAGTCAAGAAAGCAAGAGAACTTCTCAAAGGATAAGAAAAGTTCAGAAGGACAACTACAATGCTTCAAATGTCGAGGCTACGGCCACATTGCAACGGAGTGTCCTAACAAGTATCCGGCAAAGAAGAAGGCGATGCAAGTCGTCACTTGGGATGACAACTCAACGTCAAATGAGTCGTCTTCGAGTGATGAAGAAAAGAGCTCCACCGCATTCCACGCGTCCGTATCTTCACCCTTCATGTGCTTTATGGCAAGTACATCCGAGTCGTTGTCCAACTCCACTGTTGAAAAGAATGCAACGGACAACGAATTGGATGATTCGGAAGGTGAAGAATTTGCTCTAGCCTATCACAGATCTTTACGGGATTTAAAGAAACCGGCTAAGCAAAACAAGGGGTTGAGAAGGAGATTGCAGGATCTCAAAGAAGAAGTAAAAAGGGTAACTTCTCTCTCGACCGATCTTGAAGTGGAAAGGGATAAACTGATAAAAGAAAATGTTTCCCTTCAAGAGTCCAATGAGCAACTCGAGAAGAACTATATAGATATGGTGAACAAAGCGAACTATTTCTTGAAGCTCTACGGCGAGGCCCGACGGGAAAAATTGGAAATGACAGAGACCATTTGCCAACTCAAGGATGACTTACAGCAATTTTCTTTAGGAAGGAGTAAGTTGGATAAACTTCTTGGTCTTGGTCAAACAAACAAGTTCGGCCTCGGATACAATCGAACTGAAGACAATCTTAGTTCGGTTGGGACAGTCTTTGTGCCTCAGTCGGTATCTCCTCCTCCGACACCGGAAATCATGACAACCAACGACAACAAGCCTACTTCATCCTCTTCAGAATCGTCAAGCACAAAGGTATGTTTTCGTTGTAATTTTGCAGGGCACATTGGAAGAAATTGCAAGATTGGAGCTCAAAGATCAAATCAACCACATCTTGCAACTGCTACCAATAAGTTCACTCCATGGAATTCAAAGAAGGATTTTCCTAAAGAAAAGGACATTGGTAGTACTTCAAACAAGACGATGACAAAAGAAAAAGACCAATCTTGCAAGACGTCTTCATCAAGGAAAACTTCTCAACCATTGCCAACATACTCCAAAACTCAAAAGGTTTGGGTATGCAAAGGTGAAACCCCTCCTTGTCTTTAATCGTTCTTCGATTAAATCTTGTGTAGTTTATGTATACTACTTTCTTTTCTTCTTTTTCTTTTGGCCGACCCGTCAACCATCTTTGGGAGGTAAATGGTACTTCTTTTTTTTTTTTTTTTTTTTTATTGGTTGATGATTTCTCTCGGTTTTCTTGGGTAGCATTTTTAAAAGAGAAAGCTGATACGTTTGACTCTTTTCATGAGATTTGTCATCGTATTATGATTGAAAAGAATGAAAAGATCATTCGTGTTAGAAGTGATAGAGGTGGAGAATTCATAAATTCAAAATTTATTGATTTTTGCACTTCAAATGGCATTAAACATGAATTCTCGGCACCATATACACCTCAGCAGAATGGTGTTGTTGAGCGCAAGAACAGGGTTGTTCAAGAGATGGCGCGTGTGATGCTTCATAGCCGGAATTTACCGCTACATTTTTGGGCTGAAGCCGTGAACACCGTTGTCTATGTCATTAATAGAGTTTACTTGCGCCCAGGAACTTTAAATACACCATATGAGCTGTGGTTTAGTAGAAAACCCAACATCAAATATTTTCGTGTCTTCGGGAGTCGATGTTACATTTTACGTGACCGTAAAAATCTTGGAAAGTTCGACTCTCGAAGTGATGAAGGGATCTTTTTGGGTTATTCTACGAATAGCAGAGCATATCGAGTATTTAACATTGAATCTAAGACGATCGTAGAATCTATAAATGTTAAAGTAGATGAAGCTTTTCACTTTGGATCTGGAAAATCTACCCTCGATATCTCACTAGATGATGATTCTCCTGCTAATGCATCTTCTCATAATAATACTTCCAATATTGATGATGCATCTAATGGTTCTTCAAGTTTATCTGATGTGCAGGAATCATCTCATGTATCTCCGAGTACTCCGTTTCAACAAACGTTACGAATCTCCAAGGATCATCCGGAATCGAATATTATTGGAGATCCACAAGAAGGAGTCAGAACTCGGAGGCAGTTGGTTTGTGGATTCGCTTGCTACGTATCTTTAATCGAACCAAAGAACATAGATGAAGCTCTTCAGGATGACTACTGGATTAAAGCAATGCAGGAAGAGCTCCATCAATTTGAGCGAAACAAAGTCTGGGAATTAACGAAGCCTCCAAAGCAACACAATGTGATAGGTACCAAATGGATCTTCAAGAACAAGAAAAATGAGGATGGTACTATCATCAGGAACAAGGCACGATTAGTTGCTCAAGGCTACTCTCAAGTAGAAGGTATAGACTTTGATGAAACATTCGCCCCTGTAGCTAGACTCGAGTCCATTCGTATACTATTTGCTATTGCTTGTCATTTTAAAATCAAATTATTTCAAATGGACGTTAAGAGCGCATTTCTAAATGGGTTTTTAAATGAGGAAGTTTATGTGGCTCAACCGAAAGGTTTTGTAGATCATAAACAACCTAACCATGTTTTTCGTTTGAAAAAGGCTCTTTACGGTCTGAAACAAGCACCGCGAGCATGGTACGAAAGGTTAACAAAGCACCTTTTGGAGAAGGGCTATACTCGAGGGGGAGCTGATAGGACTCTCTTTGTGAAGCATTATCAAAGCAATTTCATTGTAGCACAAATCTATGTCGATGACATTGTATTTGGCGCAACAAGAGATAATGATGCTTCTAAATTCGCGGAGACCATGGAAAGCGAATTTGAGATGTCCATGATGGGCGAATTGACTTATTTCCTTGGATTGCAAATTAAACAAAATGATGAAGGTATTCACTTGAGTCAATCCAAGTATGCAATGGAGTTGGTCAAAAAGTTCGATCTAGAAAATTGTAAAGATTTTCCAACTCCAATGGGAACTAGCCACAAGGGACTTGGAAGTGAATCACAAAGTGAGAATGTAGACGAGAAACTGTATCGAAGTATGATTGGAAGTCTACTTTACCTCACGGCTAGTCGCCCGGATATATCTTTTGGTGTTGGGATCTGCGCGAGATATCAATCTGCACCAAAGGAGGTTCACCTGAAAGCGGTGAAAAGGATCATCCGGTATATCAAAGGATCAATTAATTTCGGAATTTGGTATCCTATGGGAACAAGTTTGGATATTGTTGGATACTCAGATGCCGATTGGGCAGGATCAGTGGATGATCGGAAAAGCACGAGTGGTGCATGCTTCTATCTTGGCCATTGCCTTGTTGCATGGCACAGTAAAAAGCAGAACTGCATAGCACTCTCGACTGCCGAAGCGGAATACATTTCAGCTGGAAGTTGCTCAACTCAACTCATTTGGATGAAAAGCGTATTAAGCGACTTCCGCATTTCAGCATCTTCGGTAACAATTCTTTGTGACAACACAAGTGCAATTAACATTTCTAAAAACCCTGTGTTGCACTCTAGAACAAAACATATTGAGCTTAGATATCATTTTCTGAGAGAGCTAGTTGAATCAAATACTCTTCAACTTTCATATATTTCGACTGAGGATCAATTAGCTGACATTCTAACAAAACCTTTGGATCAAAAACGTTTTATTCATTTACGAAAAGCAATTGGAATGCTTTCCTTGAAATAAACTTCTTTTTGAAACCTTTGCTTAGGATAGGTTTTGTATTTGTTTTTGTTTTGTTCATTATCTATGTTTGTACATAGGACATTAATTGAGCATAGATCATAATTGACTTTAATTGCATCTTTTCGCACATTTAGAAATTTATTATGCTTTTGCCATCATAATATTTCACTGTTGCAATGATCATTTATGTTAATTAAATCATCTTCTAAGTGATCAAAGTCAATTTCTCTCTCTCTATGATCTCTTGGTATAGTCATTATCTTATTTGACTGCTTAGTCTAGTATGAAATCGAGATCAATATTTGGTTGAATACTTTATATCTTAAATAATTGATAGCCAATTGAGGGGGAGTCATAGAAAAAGTAAAATGCTCAAAAGATGTGGAAAGAGTTACATCCCAATGAGGAGTGTGAAAACTACCACCACATGGAGGAAAGAGCTACCACCTCGGTCGTCCGAGTATTGTGTGCAGCTACCACATGTATACCAAGCATGGTTGTTCAAATTTTTTGATTAAGTAAAATGCATGTTGAAATACTTGACTCCGTCAAATTTCAAGGTTGGTATAAGGTGGGTTTTTAAAGAAAGATGCTCAAAGAGCCACTCTCTTCAACAGATTGTCTAGATACATTATCTATTATATTTGGGATTTCAAACATCTATTGATCTTTGTATTTCATTTTCTTTACTGAATTGATGATTTGATAAAGGCATTACTCATAAGATCAAGTTAGATGTAATTGAAGGTGTTCAACTTTAATGTAGAAACTCGAAATATTTTATTTTAATTAACAGTTTAAAAGTGAAATTTTGAGCTAGTTTTAAATTTAAAAGACCTTTGTTGACCTATATGGTCAATCGCCAGTGGGCAAGTCGCACTATGCACGAGGCAAAAAGGCTATTTTCCAATCCAGACATGATCTTGGAAATCCGAATTGATCGTTGCGATCGTCTCGTCGAATTGAGTGAGATTCATATTCAGCACTTTTCGATCTGACGGTCGGATCTTTCAGAAATCAGCGAAGAAGCGGGCGAAATAGACGCGACCAATGTAACAGTGCTCTATGCACAGTGCACTTAAGTGAGTTACTGTATATGAACAGTAACCCTGATTTTCGGGACCCGACGAATACAACGTTGACTAATTCACTGTTCGGAATCCGAATATAGTGATCCAGGTAGTCATTTCGAACGGTTTCATCGTTCTGGACGCAATGGCACTGACGGAATTTCTGTTTGACGGCCCTAGAGCCTCGAAACACGTGATAACTGTGTTTCGGTACAGTATAAGATGGAATTTAAAAATTAGAGAGCAAAATTTTAGTGAACCAAAATCGCTATCTGATAGGTTTCGTCGAGCCGGACGTCGTGGCGAAGTCCATTTTTCGTTTTGACGACTAGAACGCCTCGAAAAGCGTAAAATACGGCAGAAAATGCGATAAATTACGCGAAAACCCTATAGTTTTGTGCCTCGAAAACCGTGCAACTCCTTGGAGAGGGACTTTGGTGTGAGAGGAACCTCCTGTGAGGGACTGAACTGTTACTATCAAGTGATGGAGGGGGGTTTGATGCAAATGTTACATTATGCTTATTAATACACGCATGCATACAACCCTAGGGCATCTCCTCGAACCCGAGCCACCCCTTCACCTCCTCTCTGGAACCGACGCCCTTCCTCCACCTCTCCCAAGCGTCGCGTCGGCGCCACCGCCGTCCCCGTCGCCGGAGCAACCCAAGGACGCAAAGAATAGAGAGCATATTCTCGGTTTATTGGTGTGGGATGCATCAAGAGGGAGAATTGAGGATCCAAATATCAACTGAGTGTTCCTCTGTGAAGCCTCAACCGAGCCGGGGTGAACCGACACCGGCCTCCGCCGTGCGCCGCCGCGGGGGTGGGTCTCCATCTTCCTCTTCTCCGGCAAGGTAAGTTGTTGGAAGTTTTTGTTCTTAGATGGCTCTTAGACCCTACCATTGACTTCCTGACATTGAGGGGATCATCCTCATGTAGTCCGAGCCGCCGCCGTGTCCTGGGTGGCCGGCGGGAGCTTCCTATCGCCGGAAAAACGAGGTTCGGTTGGGTGACTTTTCGACAATTGAAATCATGATCGGAACCGTTGAAACTCTTCCTCCCGATGACAGCAAGGACTCCATGAAGTTTCAGGCTGATCCGATAAGGATCCGAGTCGCACGGGCTTGCCCTAGAACCGGGCATTTTGATGCTTCGGCCGAGCGTCGCCGTCCGGCGCCGCAGCTCACCCGTGCCGCCGGCCACCACCTCGGCAAGCACCGTAGCACCAAGAGAAGCATTATGGTTCAAGTTGGAGGACCTCTCGTGCACCGAATCAAAATCCGCCATTAGAGCTCTCTCGAGCTTGGCCGAGCTCCGCCGCCGGCGGTCGCCGGGACTTCGCGCGATGGGAAAGCGACCCAGGTAGGTTCCTTTTATCGTTTATAAGTCATTCATGCAGTTGCATGAAGTTTTTGACGTCGGGTTTTTACTCTTTGTGGTTGCACCGTGTTATTGTCCGAGCTCACCAAGCTTCGTCGTCGGCGATCGTCGCCGCTCCGCGCCGCCGGAAAGTTACCCAGGTAAGCTTTAAACCTTGTATGCTTGCTTTACATACAAGTTTGAAGTCCCCAGGTTTCCCCTGTGCAGTGAACAAGCCGGGCAAAAAGCTTGGTTGCTTGTTGATTTTTGCGCCCACAAGGTGTTCGATGAAATGTTTCAAAGAAGAAAAGTTGGGAATTAGACTTCGATCTAAATATGAAAGTTGTTTTAAATCATTCCCTGAGCTCAGTGCTCACTTCAGATCAAATTGGGTCTTAGTGGATGTGTGTGTGGTGCATTATCAAAGTGTTAGAGAGCGAGGGACTTGGATTTGGTTGATCCATCAGTTTTGGACTGAAAATAAGGTGAGCCCCAGTGTCCTGGCACTGTCCAGAGGCACTTTGATATATAACTTTTTGATTTTTGATGAATGGATTTAAAGTTGTATTAAAAACTAAGTGTTAAGAGAATAGTTGCCCGTAGTAGGGTATGGGTCTGTTTGCGAAGCCGCGACAGTGTGCTCTTGGCTAATTTGGGGTCACTGGACGCGATGCTCGTGTTAGATTTTGGTTTTGATGAGCCGGAGAAACAAAAATGCTATTTGGCTATGGTAGAGAGGAAAATCATGGCCCGAAGTTTTCCTCGGATCTCGTGCTGCTCCCAAATGGTGAGCACGAGCTTCGTCTTGTCGTAACGGACACGCTGAAACTTGCGGCGCTGTCTTTGAATTTCTGGTTTGGAAGAACGGGTCAAAACAGTGTTCAAATTGGTGTAATTATGCGATTTAAAGGTAAATAATGGATTAAGTTGCAAATGTAACATGCTGGCTGTCTTTGGACAGTGTGTACGCACCCTCTAAGCTTTTCGTTAGAGGACCATAGACTTTCGTTGAGCGGAAAACGGATATCGAATCGTAAATCGGCAAAATCGTCGGTTTAACGGCTTTCGGCGCGAGTTCCGCGTACTTCGATGTAAAGGAACAGTTTATAGATGTTGTTATCCGTCCCTGATTAGCATTCGTGATTCAGGTCCTTGCAGTCTGACTCCGGCTCACGAGTCTTCTGTTGGAGTCGTTGGATCGGCCTACATTCAGGTGGGTTATCTTCGGTCCGGGCTTTATCTTTTCGGCCCTCTGTTTGCTTTAGTCCAGTCGGACACCTGTTTTTGGATTAGCCCTGATGATTTTGCATGTTCTTGATTATTCCTGATGGTTTATGATTTTGCCTGATAGACTCTGATCTCCTTAGACATATCACATATACCTGCTTGATTGGTCATTAGTTAGATGATAGTTCATTAGCTCCTATTGGACACACATATCATGTTGGCTCGATCATGTCATAGATTTGCTTTTATTCAGACATACATATTTCTTGTATTCTAGATTTCATGATAGATATATGATGGATTTATAGACATCTGCATCCCTGTGGGGATTTCCGGCATGTTGCCGATTACCCGGTCCGTGGACCGGGAGACTTAGCATTTTGCATTGTGATGATTGTACACCTGCTGTTCGTTCACGTACGCCGTGGGATTGATCCCCCACATTGCGTTCTTTACCGGTAAAGGGTCTGCTTGACCCGTGAGCTCGCCCCTCTTGTTGTATCACTGGGTACGGGGAGCCCCTTGGTTGTACCGATATGAGGAAAACTCTCGGCTGTACCGGCTTGGTACGAGGATCCTCTTGGCTATATCAATGGTACGGGGTTTGCGGTTCAGTTCTGCTAGGTGAAATCCAGGATGATTATGATTGGCTCTGCATAGATATCTTCGCCTGAGGTCCCCGTGACCAACAGTGGCACCGGTTAGTACTTGTTATTCTTTGTTGATGCATAGCCGATATTTCGATTTTCAGTATTACTTATCTGCAGTTCCTTATGATTGATTACCTGCCTAGTTAGCTTATCTGTGGATTCTGTTGATTATCAGTAGATCTGCTTTATTGTTCAGCTTTACCCTATGATCTTTACTATCCGCAGATTATTGTACCCAGTAGGTACGATTAGCTATTTCTCGGCTCGTCGTGCCCACTGGGATACACTCCGGTGTGTCTCACACCCTCGGGTGACTGTTTTTCAGGTCGTTCGAGTAGAGGGGTGTCGGGACGATCCAGTGAGGCTGTCACGATAGAGCTGTCCCCCTGATGATTGTGGTTGACTCTGATTTATGTTATTTCAGCTTCTCGATTATTTGGATTATTCCTGTTGACTAGTCATTGTTTAGTTTAGATGTTGATTGATCTCTGATTGATGATTGGATTTGCCTAGCCGTGCATGTATAGGAGAGACCCTATCCCTGTGGATAGGGGATTTCCTATATGTGTGGCGGTCTGTTACGCCCGTTTTGCAAACTCTGATGTATTCAAAAAAAAAAAAAAAAAAAAAAAAAAAAAAAAATTTCAGACCTGATTTTTAAACTCGGGGCGTGACATTTAAGGGATTTAATTTTTGTAAATTTTCGTTTCATTTTTGGATATTATTGATAGATTTGGCATAATCTAATTCTTGTTGTATGAAACGATGATTTTTGTTTAAAGTTGATACACATTTGTGCTTACAATCTTTTTCTGGTTTTTCTTGAATTTCTCTGAAATTTTCTAAAGAAAAAGTTGGAGCCGATCCGGATCGGGCAAGATGATCCGGATCCCGAACGCAGGAATTACTCTGCGGGCTGACGATCCGGATTGTGTCTGCCGATCCGGATCCCGAACGCAGTTTCTCACTGCGGGTAGCCGATCCGGATCGCAGTTATGAACTGATCCGGATCGCGGCTAGGTTTTATAAAGAACAAAAGGGTTTTTGATTTCTTTTACTCCAATCTTTTGTTCCAAAGTTTCCAGAGCCTCTCTCTCTAGATTTCATCCTTCCTGGAAGCTTTCAAACTCAAGTTCTTCAACTCCAAGTAAGTTTTATTGATCAAAATCTCGGTTTTTCATCGTTTTTCTCTCTTCTTCCTCAAACGTCATGAAATTCTTGGATCATCTTTGTTTGTGGATGGTTTTTGATCAAATTTCTTTTGAAATAAGAACTCTGGGTAGATTAGTTTTGATTATATGCTAGGTACTCTCCTGATTAACGGATTGTTAGGCTTCGATTTCTAAAATTTCGGTTTTAGGGCATATAATAAGGATTTTCGAAAATCATGCAATTGATCTATTTTTAAAAGTCCTTTTGCAAAACTAATTTGATTCTTAGTCTCTCTACATGATTATGATTGTTTGGGTACAATTTTTCAATCTTTGAAAATTAACAATTTTCTCATATGTTCTCGAGTTGGTCTTCACAGGATACATTTTTCACTAGTAATCAAAATGGTGATCACTTGGATTGTTTTCCTACTTGCGGCTATGGTGCATACGAGAGACACTGTCAAGCCCAAGAGGGCTAAGAAGGCTAAGAAAGCGAAGAAAGCTAAAGATGATTCCGATACAGAATCTGAAACGGAATCAATTAATTGGGATGAACTGCAAGTTGAAGCAACGACTGTTCCGACTGCTTCAAAGGGAAAAGCACCTGCAGAAACATCAAAGGCTCCGCCCTCTGCTGCTGAGAAAGGCAAAGCTCCAATGGAAGAAACTTCGGGGAAGACAAGAAGAAAAAGTATTGCTCGCAAAAGAGGGAGTGCACAAGGAATCTCCATTGAGCAACCAGCTGATAGGCAAGCACCTCCTCAAGACTTTGTCAGCTCGGCTAGAATAAAGGATTTTGAAAACAGAGAATGCATTGGAGAAAGGCATGTTGATGTAAAAGCCTTAAAGCAGCGTTCTCAGACGTTTGGGACTTTGTTTGACCAGATAGGTTTTGCTTCCATTTGCGATTTCCCGGAGACCACTGGGTATTGTCTTCACTCAGTGAGGATGTTTTATCAGAATGCCTGCTATCTAGTTGATCAGGAAAGCGGGCGTCGGGATTTTCAAACATTAGTCAAGAATGTCAGAATTAAAGTAACGCCTCAGCTAATTGGTGAAGTACTAGGGATGGACGCCCGAGCCGATGGCACTCATTACCTGAAGAATCAAGCCTTCAACACCTACTCCTGGAGAGTGGTAGTTGATGGAATCTGTGTTCCAAATACTCGGTCGACAGGAAACTCCGTTTTCTCGAAAGAACTACGACCAGAGTACCGCATCTTAAACCTTATTGTTTGTTACAATGTTATTCCAAACATGAACACAAAGGTTCTTCGGTGGGAAAGAATGATATTCCTTTATCTACTTGGAAACCTCACAGCAGCAATGGGAGCTAACTTAAACATTCCCTACGTCATCTGGTCAAGGATGGCACGATATGTGGAGCAAGCTCATCCGTCAGAGAGACTACCTTATCCAATGATCATCATGCGCATTCTTCGCAAATTTAAAGCTGACACAAATGCGAGTTCCTATCTGCACAGTCTAGGAACGATCAATGACACAACAATTGTAAAGTCTCTTTCGACGAAGCCAGATGAACCTTTCATACCTCTTCACCGGCAACGAGCACAACGACAACAAGCAACAACCTCTGCACCGGCAGCAGCTCCTCCAGTCCAACCAGCACCACCATTACAACCAGCACCTCCGGCACAACAAGCACCGCAATCAACTTCTGATGATGATGCATCTGTTACCTCAATATATAAAGAACAGCAAAGGCTCTCCAACGAGCAGGAACGTATATCAAATGAACTAATTGAGGTAAAGGAAGAAATAAAGAAGGTAAATAAGAATCAATCATCAATGAACAAGCGATTAAAGAAGATATTCCAAATCCTCGGCTGTATCAGTTCAGACGAGTCTGAATAATCCGTATCCTTCCAATTTCTGTTTATTATGCATATGTTTAAATCCTTCTTTTGTGCAGGTTTTTAAGTTTTAATTTGAGTCTTTAGTTCTCCAACTTGAACTGTTAATCATTCTCTCCACTTTTGGTAATTTTGGCTTTGTTTGTGACAAAAAGGGGGAGAGAGTTTAGAGAGAACTTGAACAGTGATTGTAAAAATCAATGATTGTTAAAATCTTGCTGATGAAGATTTTGTATACATCAAGGTAAAAGAAAATCTTGCTGATGAAGATTTTGTATACATCAAGGTAAGTATCACTTCAACTTCAACTTTGGTTTTCATCTTGTGATTATTTGCATGTCTCGACTAACTATTCGACTAACTATTTGGGCATGTAATATGACTAACAAGTTGATGTTGGACTAACATTTTGTGACATTTGGTTTTTAATTGCATAGAAGATATGTTGTTTTTTACTATGATTCTCTTACATATCTGAATTCTCAAATGTCATGATGATCAGATAAACTCTATCTCTGTACTAGGTTTTGTATGCTAAATATTCTTGAGGTATCTAACGATCTCTTTTTGTCAAGAATGATTTCTTTGTGCAGAGAGTACAGATGTCTAAGTCTAGAGTCTGTTTTAGGAGTTTATCTCATGTTTTTAAATTTTTGGATCTCCATTGTAAATTTTTGTTGTATGGTGATAGCAACAAAAATATCTTTTTGAATTTTCTTGAGTGGATCTGTGTTTTGTCACGAAACCGCCAAAGGGGGAGATTGTTACGGAATTTGAGTTGGCGTAGTTTCGTGAAAGTCTCAAGTCTTGAAGATTGAAGGTGAAGAAAGTTGGATCATTTAACTCAATCTCAAGAAAGAAGAATTCAAAAGGATCAGGTATGTTTAACTAAAGATTTTGTGTGATCCGAATACTTCTTGTAGTGTAGAAACACTTGGAAGAATCTTTCATTGCATAAAAATCAAAAACTGGACTTGGGACATGTTCAGGATCCGGATCAGGTTGTTCGATCCGGATCCCGAAGGTGGTTCGTTCATACACCAGTTCAATCCGGATCGTAGCCTCTCTTGATCCGGATCCCGAACACTGAGTTTACCATCTTCCTTGAACGATCCGGATCAGGCTTCGCAATCCGGATCCCGAACGTTGATGTTTGGTGAAATGTATGAACGATCCGGATCAAGCACTTCGATCCGGATCCCGAACCTTCGCTTTTCTGGAATTGCCTGACTCGTTACGACGATCCGGATCACAGCTAATCCGATCCGGATCGCCGTCCGTAAAATCTCCAGAAATGTTAGGTTTTTGATTCTTATCTCCTTCCTAGGGTTTCTAACCTATAAATAGACCCTATGACTCTTTTTCTAGGGTTAATCCAAAAAAAAGAGGCCGAAAATAAAAATAGCCGTCATTTTCATATATACGCCTCTAGATCCACATATAGAGAAGAAAGGAAATCATTAGAGAATACTCTATGTTTCTTCATCTATATTGATTAGTTTGATTCTAGGTTTTCATACTCACATCTTGAGTTGAATCAAACTAATGAATACTTAGATGGTATTTCCGATCTATCTTTGATCTAAGTATTCGGCGGATCATCACCACCCAAAAACAACGATTTACCCCAAAAATCGGCGCGTGGATTCGCGTGTCCTTGTGGATTCAAGGTTCAACCGCTCTCGTGGATTCGGAGCGAGGCACGTTCGTGGATTCGAAGGGTGCTATTGGGTGAAGACCGTGGATTCGGTCGGACGTCGTGGATTCGACGTTGGACGCCGTGGATTCGGCGTTGGGCGCAGATCGTGGATTCGAGAAGCGTCGCGGAGCGAGCGGAGAAGATCCTCTAGGAGCGTATGGAAAAGGTTGAGTCGTAATTGTGTACGGTAAATCACCTTGTACGTGTTTTAATTCTAGTGGATTTCTGCCGTGTTATCGGTCCCGTGGTTTTTTACTCCGGTGATGGAGTTTTCCACGTAAAAATCTTGCGTATTATTTTTTATTTCCGCATTGGGTTTTTATCGCAACGATTTTTGAGTGTTTATACATTTACACCTATTCACCCCCCTCTAGGTGTTTTTTCCCCTATTTAGATCCTTATTACATATAACCCAACAGTCTTGGTGGGCAGATCGTCGGGCCTTGTGGCGATACCCACTGAGAACTCCCTTATTGCGTAGTTCTCACGCCCGTTGGGGGTTTTCCCCCTTTTGTCCTTTCTCCTCGTTGTTTTGCAGAGTCTTGGCGGGTGTTGCCGTTCTGTGGTTGCTGTGCGTGGTGAGGGAGTAGCGAGCTAGATCCAGACCCATCTTTGGAGAGTAGCGGTACCCCTTTGGAGGAGATCTTCAGTATAGTCGGTAGATTGGTATTTATTTCCTCTTTTGAGAGACTGATGTAGTGAGGATATGATGTATTGAGAGCTTGTACACTGATGTTTTATTTGAGATATCTCCCTGTTGAGCTATGAGTTTTGTACTCGAGGTTAAAGTATGATTATCTTTTTTGGGAGATGGACCTTGTTGTTTTATCTTCAGTTGTACAGTGGTTGATTTTATTTTACAGCAGTTTTATCTTTTAGCTCTGATATCTGTTAGCTGTAGTTCTTTTTGCAGGTAGGACGCTTCGCCTATGCGGGTTTGGCATAGGTGGCGGATCTGTTGGCGAGCCCGGGTCGCAGTTTCGACCCCGGGGCGTGACCGGCTCAAATTCTCCATATATTTTTATTTTTCTTTGCTTGAATTGAAACGTCTGCCGTGTGTTTCTCTCTTTGTTTGGATGAACCAAACTGGATTACACGTCGAACCGGCTCAAGTTTTGCACATATTTTTCTTTCTTTACTTGAAGTTACACACCGAATCGGCTAGTCCTTCATATGTTTCCCTCTTTTTTTATTTGAACCGAATCGGATCAGTACACCTAATGTATCCTTCTTTATTTCTTTACTTGAACCAAACCAGGTTACACCCATAGTTAGTTAATTCGCGTATTATTCGTGAATTATTCACGAATTATTGAGAATCCGAATGAAACGGTCTGTTTCCAAATTTTTTCAAAAATTCGGATCAATTCGGAATTTTTTTTTCCAAAAATTATTATTCGCGAATTCCGAATTTTTCCCCCAAAAATTCGGTACTATTTTTTTTTTTTTGAATTTCAAAAGTTAAACCCAATTCTCTTTAACCAAGAGTCCAAGACTCTGGTACACACTGCGCACTGCATTAACCAAGGGTAACTGGGTAAGTCAAACAGTGCTTTACACTTTACAGTTTCACTTTCCAAGAAAAAAAAAAAAAATATATCTTCACTGTTCACAGAATCACAGTTCACCTTCACCCTTGACACTTCACAGTACAGCCGCTGAGCCGCACAGCACGCCCCTCTCCACTTCGTCGGCCGGCGTCGCCGCTCGCCATCGGACCATCGGAACCCTCCCGGCCCACGCGCCGCTCGCCATTGGAACTCCCGGCCCGCGCGCTGCTCGCCATCGGAACCCTCCCGGCCGCGAGCCGCTCGCCATCGGAACCCCTCCCGTCCCGGCCCGCGCGCTGCTCACTATCGGAACCCTCCCGGCCCGCGCGCTGCTCGCCATCGAAACCCCTCCCGTCCCGGCCCGCGCGCTGCTCGCCATCATCTTCTTACTTGCCGGCCGCCAGACTCGCCACCATCAGTTGTGAGTATGTGAGTAAAATTACTAACTAATTTCATTTTACATATTAATTCATAGTTTTGATGTTCTGTGAGTAAAATTAATATTTGCTCTCAATTATTTTGTATCTATTTATTTTTATATTCTTAAAAATTATAACTGATTATGCTTATAGTATAAATCTAGAAAAAAAAATTAATTTAATAGCCAAATTTTTTATTCCGAATTTTTAATTGATGAATGTATAATTTCCGTATAAATCACGTATCCGAATAATTATCGAGTCCGTTTTTTTACCGAATTTTTCAACGAATTTAAAAATAATGATACGAATTTTATCCGTATTATATCCGAACCGAATTTTTGCCGAATCCGAATTAACTAACTATGGTTACACCTATGTACCATATATCTATATTTCTTTCTTTAGACCAAACTGGATCACACCTGCTGCATTGAGCCGAACTGGTCCAACTTTTCATATTTCTTTGCTTGAATCGAACTACCGCTTCATCTTTCTTTCTTTGCTTGAACTGAACTACCGCATCTTCGTCTTCCTTTCTTATTTTAGACAGAACCACCACCTCTGTCTCTTTCTTGGGTAATTACATTTTTTCACCCCTTCATCTGTCTTGGATTGTTACTTTTTTATTTAAATCCTAAATACTATATATGCAATAAAACATTTTCAATAACTGACCTAAAACTAAAAAAAAAAATCACACAAATCGATGTGAGATGTCATATTACGAACACTTTTCAATTTCGCAAATTAAAAAAATAGGAGAAAACTAAATCAGTCTATCGAGATGTCAATTTTATATTTTATTTCGATTCAATACGTCAACTTACGATACTTCACAATTTGGTTTCACTTAAATTTTTTGTATGTAAATTTCAGCCTCTTTAGTGTGCTTTTTATTATTTGTTATTTTTTTCTTGCAGTATTACAAATATTTTTTTCAAAATATTTTTGTAATAATTTTTCTTCTCCTATAGTTTCTTTTTTTTTTTTCTTTCTTTATTTTTTGTTGAGTTATAATTCTATTTAGTTTTAATATATTTTTATATTATTAAATTTAATCAAATATAATTATATCTTTATGTTTTTTCTTTATATTTTTACTAAAAAAAATTATCCGCCGCGGTCCCTACCCTATTATTGCATGTAATATTGCCTTGCATCTGTACATCTTCGCACAATGCATTTATCAATTATTTTTTTTATTGCATATTTTCAATCTTACTACTCATAAGGTATATATAAATGTATATCTTTTTTAATTAAGAAATTGTTTTGAATTAAGAGTATGTTTGGTTCATAAGAGAAATTGAAATTGAAGTAGGAATAAAAGTAAATCGGAGTTGAAAACGGAATGATAAAAACAATCATTTATTTGGTTCAAAATAGGAATCGAAATTGGAATTAAAATTATGCCCAAATTGAAATTTTAAAAAAATAATTTTTTTACTAAAATTTAAATTTATTATCTAAATTTTTAATCAAAATTTAAATCAAAATTTAAATCTAAATTTGAACTTAAAATTTGAATTTAGAAATCAAATTCAAGGTCAAAATTTAAATTTAAATTTAGAACAATTAAATTAAAATTTTAAAAATTTATATTTATATTTTAAATTCAAATTTAAAATTATAATCTAATATAATAAATTTATATAATATTTGAATTCAAATAATTACAAAAATTTTCTCAATCACTCCAGAATCAAAGTTGACTCCCACCATAAAGGTGGGAGTCACTTTTGAGGGATTCGAATTCCTCCGAAATGAAAATCGGAATGTCAATTCCTTAATTCAAACGCTAACATTGAAAATGACTTATTCCCATTCTCATTCCAAGTCTCAAATATTTCAAGGCAAACATGCCCTAAAAATATAAGATAGATGAAAGAATAATATGAATTCATGATGCAAGAACAGGCACAATAGCTTGAACTATGTCATGCCTTGAGCCTACAGCGGAAGCCTCCGAGCGCGAACAGATCTGTCGCGTGTGTGAAGACACGCCCTATACACACGAAACGTCCAAACCAATAACAAACCTAGAAATCTACAAATAAACATGTATCATAGTATAATATAAAGCTAAACTAAATAGCTACCACTATACAATAAATCATACATCCACATCTCCCAAAAAAAAATATTACATATAAGAGTCTTTGGCTCTACTAGTCTCGGTATACAGTATAACACCCAAACTATATAATTGGCAGTCCTCTTCCATCACATAAAATCTGGGTAGGAAATGCGAACTACTGTGCGATCCCTTTATCTCAATCCAACGCTAGCTCGAAAGCTCTAAAAAGTAACCCATAAGAGGATATGAGAACTACTAAATAATAGTTCCTATGAGGTACGGTCGACGTCAATCACAGCCTACCCACTAAATTTAAATCTAAATTTGAACTTAAAATTTGAATTTAGAAATCAAATTCAAGGAAATTTTTTCTTGAATTTAATAAAGGAAATTTTTTCTATAAACACTAGTGTCCAGAAAGCCCTCTATACATAAGTACAGTGAATAGTGGTTGACTAAAGTTATGAATAGTAACCTACTGAAAATTTCGGATTTTCGACTGATGTTGGCTAACTCGACCTATCGGAATCCGAAATCGACGATCCAAATAGTCGATACAAACGGTCTCGACGTTCTGAGCGCAGTGGCGCAGTCGAAATTTATATTCGATGAGCCTAGGTCATCGAAAAGCGTGCTAAACTGTAGAGTTCATTGAAGAATGATGGATTTCGAAATTTTAGAGGATCGATCTCGACGAACCAAAATTGCTACTTCATAGAATGAAAAATAGTGGAAAAAGGCATAATTACACTAGAACCCCCTATATTCTATGCTTCGCTTTTCATGTAACTTCTTGATGAGGGGCTTCTCTGCAAATTGGTGATATGGTGGATGACTTAGAGCAAGTGGTGAAGTGTGAAGAGGACTATGGTGCAATTGTTGCAACCAACTTAAACTCTTCACTCTAACCACTATGCGTGAGAAAGAGGGAGTTGTAACCATAGCACCACGTCTCCACCCCCTCTGCCATGAAGTCCGGGGCTTCTCCAACCATCCCTCATTTGAATTGGCGTGGAGGGAAGCAGGGAGTTAGAAACTCCATGCAACCGAGGGGGGGAACTTGGAGAAGAAGCTCATCATCGAGGTTTGCACCCTGCCGTCATCTGAAGAGCTCTTCATCTTCCTCTTATGCTTCCCTAGATCTGGCCGGATCTTTGCGTAGGCTTCATCCAACCGTTCAACCTTGGATCAAGATTGGTGGGTGACTTCTGTTGGACACCAGGAAGGTCCCCAAGAAGTTACAAGTCGAGTGGTTCGGTGTGGAGTCCGGGAGAGAAATTCGGGCTTATTGTGTTGGGTCGAGCAACGCCGCCCGCCGCCACCGTCGCCGTCGCTCCGCGCCGCCAGCCAACCATTCAGCAAGCTCTCCTACTCCATGAGCATCACCCCTGTGCCTTTGCATGGACCCGAGGGGCCCTTCTTGAAAATTCACCATTAGAGCATCAAGCTCAGCCGAGCTTCACCAACCGCCGGCACCGGAGGAGGCTTCACCAACCACCGTCGTCGTCGCTCCTCCAACATCAGCCCACCTTTGGTAAGCCCTCTCTTGTCCCATGCATCCTTCCTGAACCTTTGCATGCGACCATGCACGACTGAGGGGAGCTCTGCCATTGTTGCCTTGTTATGTGCCTTAGGTCGCCTTCCTCGGCCAACCAGCGCACAAAGCAGGCAAGGCTCAAATGGGTGGTGTTCCTTTCACCTCTGTGACTCCTCTGCAAACCGTGCTTGTATTGGATTAGAGCTAGAGCTTGAATTGGTGTGACCTCGTGTAGTAACCGTAATTTTTAAAATTCAAAATTTAAGTTTAAATAATTTTCAGAATTATTAAAATAGCAAAAATGGGCAATTAGTGGGTCAATAGTGGCCCAGAAATGTTGATTTTTGATCGGGGTCTGATCTGGAAAATCCGAGATCACCATTGCGATCGTCTCGTCGAAACATAGAAGTTTCATATTCATATGTTTTCGATCCGACGGTCGGATCTTCCAGAAATCAGAAATCAAAAACGGGCCCCGCGACTTAAGTGTGAATAGTAACTCGCGATTTTCGGCCCTTCGCGAGCAACAGTTGGCCGAACCACTGTCTAGAACCCTGACATAGGGGTATGAGTAATGGATCCTAACTAATTTCGACGTTCTGAGCGCAATGGCACTGTCGGATTTCGCGTTTGACGCTCCGAGTGCATCGGGATGCGTGCAGCACACCGCAAAACGTCGAACTTTATGGCCCGAGATTTCGTACGATCACCAAATTAGACAAATGAGAAGCCTATTTTGAAGGTCTCGACGAGCCGGACGTCGTGGCGAAGTCCGTTTCGCGAAACGACGACCGGATTGTCTCGAAATGCGTGAAAAGTGCTCAAAATTGGACTAAAATGTGTAAAAGGCTAATGTTTTATGTGCCTAAATGCTAGGGCTTTGTACCATAAGGGGTTTAGTGCACCCACTGAGAAAGCCTCGGAGGATTGGGATAAGTGTGAATGGGGATTGTGGTTAGAATCAAGCATTAAAGGGAAGTTGGTCTCTTGAGCTTCTATAGGGTAAACCTGAGGAGTCATGTTGGGACCCTGTTCACTGGGCTTCTACAGACCTAAGTGGCCCACGAAGGTTGCTGTGCAGAGCTCGGAGCCTAGTGGGTGTGTGTGTGAACCGGGTTGAGAGAATAATGCAAAGAATCTTGCATTTAATAGTGTTGCCTCTTGGACTACCCAGGGCCAGAGCTCGAAGAGTTTTAGAGAGGATTTCGAAGCATCAAACTCCTCTGATCCTTCCAGACCAAAACCAGAGTGTAGGGTGGCCGAGGAGTCACAACCCATTGTTGTGAACTCGGGGAAGAGAGAGAAGGAGAAGCTTGGAAGCAATTTCTTCCTAGTCTAAATCTGGTGACCCTGAGGAGTTCCTGGAGCGAGGAGGACCTTGCTGAAGAGTGCCCGTGGCCGCGCGTGCAAGGGGGATCGAGTTCCGGCTTCTTCCTCCTTCACCAACTCCGGCCAAGGTAAGGTTTCCAAACCTTTAGTTGTTTGTGCCAGGACCTTTAACAGTGGACCTCTTAGGTCCTTAGATTCTCTTCTGCACAAGCCCGAACCCCCCATGCAGCTTGGTTGGCCGGCGGGAGCAAGGTCTCGCCGGAAACCTAGAAGAGCTCCGCCTCGGAAGATCTCAGCAAACGCTTGATCTCAATGCACCAAACTTGGTGTGCTTGGACTGTAGGAGGAGGGTACCAACTCCACAAAATTTGGTGGAGTATGGTTGACCCGTTGAGTGGCAGTTTAATGCCCTAGTTTCGGGTTTTTGTTGCACTTGGCCGAGCTTGCAGCTCCGGCGCCGGCGCGCCTCCCCGTCGCCGGCCACTTGCCCAAAAGTGTTGCTGGGAGTGCAAGGGGTGCATCCATGCACTTGCATGCTGCCCATGCAGCATTAGAAAGATTAATGGCCATTGTTGACCCGAAATGGAGCAATCGCGGCCGCCGGAGCTCCGGCCACTTCCGGCCGGGGAGGGGTGGTTGGGAAGCTTCATATGACCCCATGGAAGCTTTCCATCCATGTTGTAAAGCTTCAAAGTGGCTCTGTAAAAATCCGCCATTAGAGGTGTTGAGCTCAAAACCGGAGCTTGCTCCGCCGCGCCGCCGCCGCACCCCGGGGTCCCGCCACATGCATGGAAAGTTTCAGAGGAACATTTGGCACCTATTGGTGCTTGTGGTTGGATCCCAGAACCCCTAGGTTAGTGATCACGAATTTCAATGTTTGCCTCCATCTTCTTCAACCTTGGAGTCGGCCAACCCGAGGCTTTGGGTTGCTCCAAGATGCTGGGAAAAACTCCTGCAGCCTGGAGGATCATCTCCTTCCAAGAAATTTTGGAGCTGGGGCAGAGATTGCAGAGAATCGAGGCTGGGTTGGGTGCTTGTGTGTGTGTGTGTAGTGTGCACATATGGTGCTTGACAAAATGCCTCACAGAACTTCCAAGCAGAATTTGACAAAACTTTGTATATGAAAGTTGTTTAGAATTGTCCCCTGAGCTTGATGCTCACTTCAGGTCAACATGGATCTGTGTGGACAAGTGTATGGTGCATTGTGAACTTATGCAAAAGCAAGGTGATGGATCTGGGTGATCCAGTGGATCTGGGCTGCATCTAGGGCAAGCCCTGTGATCCTGGCATCATCCAGAGATGGTTTGATATAGAAAGTTTTGTCTGGAAATGTGTGGATTCAAAGATGAGTCATAACCAAGCCTTAATGCAATAATTAATTAAAAACAGTGTTAGGGTCTGGTTGGAAAACTGTAACAGTGAGCTCCTGGCTAAGTTGGGGTCACTGGACGCGATGCTCGCGTTAGATTTAGGTTTCGATGATCCGGAGAAACAAAAATGCATATAGGCTATGTTGGAAGAGTATTTTATGGCCCGAAGTTTTCCTCGGGTCCCGTGCTGCCGTAAATTGGTGAGCACGGTGTTCAACAAGATAAATGTCACCTGCTGGATGTGACGGTTCGTTAAAATGAGTTTCCAGTTGAAAGAACGAGCGAAAACAGTGCTCAAATGACACTATTAGTTAAATAATTAGAGGTTTTAAAATGGATCTGGGGTTTAAGTTGTGATTAGTGAATTCGAGGTTGATCAATATGTTTGATTCAGGTCTGTCCAGTTTGCATCTGGTTCTGAGCATACAGTCGATTCAGTCTTGTCGCCTGCGATTTGACAGGTGGGTTTATCTTCGGTCCGGGCTTTATCATTTCGGCCCTCTGTGTACGGTATTGGTTGGACCCCTATTTTTGGTAGCTTAACTATTACTTTGAGCCTGCCTTCCTTTTGATTCAGTTTATACTGCTTCATGCCTGAGTTATAACTTTTATCAGTTATCTGTTGCTTTACATAGTGCTTCCAGTATTTCATATCATTATTCTGGACATTGCCATGCCTGAGTGGTCATTTGCTAGGTTATATACCTGATTATCAGTACTACCTGATTATATCTGATCCATGATATATAGTTGCTGCTTATTCTTGCATGTGAGTTGAGACTCAGTTGATTCTGATATTGCATCCCTGTTGGGATTTCCCGGCTTGTTGCCGATTACCCGGTCAGTGGACCGAGAGATTGAGCATTTGCATTATGATTGAGCCTGCTTTCCTGTTGATCAAATATTACACTGCTGAACACATAATTTTAATTAACTAATGTTTTACTGAACTTCGTAGGGTAGCCTGAGTCTGTTCTTGTTTGATAGGACAAGGGCAACGCTCTTCGAGGTTTGGACTTTTCAAAATGCTTTTCTCAAAAAAATATGTGTTTGGTTTTGTATGTTTGGTTGGTCTGCATGATTGAGTTGAGATTTGCTGTTGATCTTATGTGAGTCGAGATTTGCCTTTGATCTTGCATATGAGTTGAGATTCAGTTGATTCTGATATTGTATCCTTGATTAGGTAGTTGATAATTATGAGTTGAGATTCAGTTGATTCTGATATTGCATTCTTGATTGGATTAGTTGATGATTATTCCTGCATGAGATGTTGGTACACTATTGTTGCATCCCAGTGGGGATTTCCCGGCTTGTTGCCGATTTCCCGGTCTGTGAACCGTGAGCTTGAGCATTCGCATGATTGATCGCCACGCACCGCTGTACTTCACGAACATTGCCGGGGTCGCTCCCCGTGGATATTGTTCTTTACCGGTAAAGGGTCACATCGACCCGTGAACCCCCTGATAGCACTTGTGGGTGCGGGGTTATGTCAGCCAGATAGGTGCCAGATAGTGGCATGAGCCTGAGGTCTTCGTGACCAATAGTGGCATTGATTGGGAACTTGATATTCTTATGATTGATGCATAGCTCTTATACTTCTATATCCTAGCATGATCAGTACCTATTGCATATGTTGCCTGTCTAGCCTGCTTTTATCATATCTCATGATTCCCCGGTTACTAATCCTGTTATGGTTATCAACTTATGCCTACTTAAAGATTTTGTAAGTTGTTTTAAATTACAGCTCCAAAGATATATCTGCTTTACCTAACATGTGATTATTACTATCCTCTAGTATTGTATACCAGTAGGTACGATCTGCTATTTCTCGGCTCGTCGTGCCCACTGGGATACACTCCGGTGTGTCTCACACCCTCGGTGACTGTTTTTCAGGTCAAGCGGGTGTTGGGATGTCAGGACGTATTGGCGAGGTATCGATATAGAGGTTGACCCTGGACAGCCGAAAAGTTATGTAATAGATGTTTGAGAGAAAGGATTTTGTATTTCAGTTGTATATTTGTAAAGATAGTTGTAAGGTTTTCTTGTAATATTATTTGTAGTACGTAGTTAGTACTCTGATGTTGTTGCTAAGCTAGCCGTGCATATATAGAAAAGGCTCAATTCCAAAGGGGATTGGGACTCTTCTATATATGTGGCGGTCTGTCATTGCCCTGGCTGTTTTTTGCAACTCTGATAAAAAAAAAAAAAAAAAAATTATACACTGGTTTTGAACTCGGGGCGTGACAGATTAGATGGTATCAGAGCATAGGAATACGATGCCTAGGTTTGGTTAGGAACGAACCCTAGGATGACTTGTGTTCACGAGAGAGCGCTGGGTTTCGGAATAGTGGTTTGAAACTTAGATGTGTTCCGTATTCGGGTTTTGAGAATCATTGTTAGTGCAAGGTTAGCCGCGGTCATGGTTCGGCCGTGGGCTTGATGTTTCAGTGGAGCCAGATGGCTCAGATCAGTACAATACATGTGGTTGAAGGATTTTACTTTTCAGTGTTCCCGTGTCATAATTCAGTGGCTTGTGTGCCCATGATAATCCTGGTTTGGGTTGGATTTAAATTTTGGCCTATGTGTCCATTTTAATAAGAAGTTGGAAAATAGTGAATTATGGTTCTAGTTTCTTGGGGATAGACAGGGTGGCATTCCTGACCACGTGATGGTAGTGACCTTTGGTAGAAGTTATGTCATCGGCATAGAGACTGTGAGGGAAGGTATGTGATGTACCTTCAGATGTGAGTTGTGTCCCCCAACTAGTTGTTGGCGACAGATCTATGGTGTTCGCCTTTCTTTTGGTAAGCACGTTGGCGGCCGACAACGTACTTCCGAAAGAACTGAGAAATACTCTGCCCTGTAATGGGACATATTCAGATTGGGTTTAACTTAGTAGCCTGAGAGTTAACGACGCTTTGTGACTGATTGTCATCTCTACGAATCTGTTAGAGGTTTAATAGAGGTTTAGTTAAGTTTAAGTTTCGGGGACGAAACTTCTTATAAGTGGTGGGTGATGTAGTAACCGTAATTTTTAAAATTCAAAATTTAAGTTTAAATAATTTCAGAATTATTAAAATAGCAAAAATGGGCAATTAGTGGGTCAATAGTGGCCCAGAAATGTTGATTTTTGATCGGGGTCTGATCTGGAAAATCCGAGATCACCATTGCGATCGTCTCGTCGAAACATAGAAGTTTCATATTCATATGTTTTCGATCCGACGGTCGGATCTTCCAGAAATCAGAAATCAAAAACGGGCCCCCGCGACTTAAGTGTGAATAGTAACTCGCGATTTTCGGCCCTTCGCGAGCAACAGTTGGCCGAACCACTGTCTAGAACCCTGACATAGGGGTATGAGTAATGGATCCTAACTAATTTCGACGTTCTGAGCGCAATGGCACTGTCGGATTTCGCGTTTGACGCTCCGAGTGCATCGGGCTGCTGCAGCACACCGCAAAACTTCGAACTTTATGGCCCGAGATTTCGTACGATCACCAAATTAGACAAATGAGAAGCCTATTTTGAAGGTCTCGACGAGCCGGACGTCGTGACGAAGTCCGTTTCGCGAAACGACGACCGGATTGTCTCGAAATGCGTGAAAAGTGCTCAAAATTGGACTAAAATGTGTAAAAGGCTAATGTTTTATGTGCCTAAATGCTAGGGCTTTGTACCATAAGGGGTTTAGTGCACCCACTGAGAAAGCCTCGGAGGATTGGGATAAGTGTGAATGGGGATTGTGGTTAGAATCAAGCATTAAAGGGAAGTTGGTCTCTTGAGCTTCTATAGGGTGAACCTGAGGAGTCATGTTGGGACCCTGTTCACTGGGCTTCTACAGACCTAAGTGGCCCACGAAGGTTGCTGTGCAGAGCTCGGAGCCTAGTGGGTGTGTGTGTGAACCGGGTTGAGAGAATAATGCAAAGAATCTTGCATTTAATAGTGTTGCCTCTTGGACTACCCAGGGCCAGAGCTCGAAGAGTTTTAGAGAGGATTTCGAAGCATCAAACTCCTCTGATCCTTCCAGACCAAAACCAGAGTGTAGGGTGGCCGAGGAGTCACAACCCATTGTTGTGAACTCGGGAAGAGAGAGAAGGAGAAGCTTGGAAGCAATTTCTTCCTAGTCTAAATCTGGTGACCCTGAGGAGTTCCTGGAGCGAGGAGGACCTTGCTGAAGAGTGCCCGTGGCCGCGCGTGCAAGGGGGATCGAGTTCCGGCTTCTTCCTCCTTCACCAACTCCGGCCAAGGTAAGGTTTCCAAACCTTTAGTTGTTTGTGCCAGGACCTTTAACAGTGGACCTCTTAGGTCCTTAGATTCTCTTCTGCACAAGCCCGAACCCCCATGCAGCTTGGTTGGCCGGCGGGAGCAAGGTCTCGCCGGAAACCTAGAAGAGCTCCGCCTCGGAAGATCTCAGCAAACGCTTGATCTCAATGCACCAAACTTGGTGTGCTTGGACTGTAGGAGGAGGGTACCAACTCCACAAAATTTGGTGGAGTATGGTTGACCCGTTGAGTGGCAGTTTAATGCCCTAGTTTCGGGTTTTTGTTGCACTTGGCCGAGCTTGCAGCTCCGGCGCCGGCGCGCCTCCCCGTCGCCGGCCACTTGCCCAAAAGTGTTGCTGGGAGTGTAAGGGGTGCATCCATGCACTTGCATGCTGCCCATGCAGCATTAGAAAGATTAATGGCCATTGTTGACCCGAAATGGAGCAATCGCGGCCGCCGGAGCTCCGGCCACTTCCGGCCGGGGAGGGGTGGTTGGGAAGCTTCATATGACCCCATGGAAGCTTTCCATCCATGTTGTAAAGCTTCAAAGTGGCTCTGTAAAAATCCGCCATTAGAGGTGTTGAGCTCAAAACCGGAGCTTGCTCCGCCGCGCCGCCGCCGCACCCCGGGTCCCGCCACATGCATGGAAAGTTTCAGAGGAACATTTGGCACCTATTGGTGCTTGTGGTTGGATCCCAGAACCCCTAGGTTAGTGATCACGAATTTCAATGTTTGCCTCCATCTTCTTCAACCTTGGAGTCGGCCAACCCGAGGCTTTGGGTTGCTCCAAGATGCTGGGAAAAACTCCTGCAGCCTGGAGGATCATCTCCTTCCAAGAAATTTTGGAGCTGGGGCAGAGATTGCAGAGAATCGAGGCTGGGTTGGGTGCTTGTGTGTGTGTGTGTAGTGTGCACATATGGTGCTTGACAAAATGCCTCACAGAACTTCCAAGCAGAATTTGACAAAACTTTGTATATGAAAGTTGTTTAGAATTGTCCCCTGAGCTTGATGCTCACTTCAGGTCAACATGGATCTGTGTGGACAAGTGTATGGTGCATTGTGAACTTATGCAAAAGCAAGGTGATGGATCTGGGTGATCCAGTGGATCTGGGCTGCATCTAGGGCAAGCCCTGTGATCCTGGCATCATCCAGAGATGGTTTGATATAGAAAGTTTTGTCTGGAAATGTGTGGATTCAAAGATGAGTCATAACCAAGCCTTAATGCAATAATTAATTAAAAACAGTGTTAGGGTCTGGTTGGAAAACTGTAACAGTGAGCTCCTGGCTAAGTTGGGGTCACTGGACGCGATGCTCGCGTTAGATTTAGGTTTCGATGATCCGGAGAAACAAAAATGCATATGGCTATGTTAGAAGTGTATATTTATGGCCCGAAGTTTTCCTCGGGTCCCGTGCTGCCGCAAATTGGTGAGCACGGTGTTCAACAAGATAAATGTCACCTGCTGGATGTGACGGTTCGTTAAAATGAGTTTCCAGTTGAAAGAACGAGCGAAAACAGTGCTCAAATGACACTATTAGTTAAATAATTAGAGGTTTTAAAATGGATCTGGGGTTAAGTTGTGATTAGTGAATTCGAGGTTGATCAATATGTTTGATTCAGGTCTGTCCATTTGCATCTGGTTCTGAGCATACAGTCGATTCAGTCTGTCGCCTGCGATTTGACAGGTGGGTTTATCTTCGGTCCGGGCCTTATCATTTCGGCCCTCTGTGTACGGTATTGGTTGGACCCCTGTTTTTGGTAGCTTAACTATTACTTTGAGCCTGCCTTCCTTTTGATTCAGTTTATACTGCTTCATGCCTGAGTTATAACTTTTATCAGTTATCTGTTGCTTTACATAGTGCTTCCAGTTTTCATATCATTATTCTGGACATTGCCATGCCTGAGTGGTCATTTGCTAGGTTATATACCTGATTATCAGTACTACCTGATTATATCTGATCCATGATATATAGTTCTGCTTATTCTTGCATGTGATTGAGACTCAGTTGATTCTGATATTGCATCCCTGTTGGGATTTCCCGGCTTGTTGCCGATTACCGGTCAGTGGACCGAGAGATTGAGCATTTGCATTATGATTGAGCCTGCTTTCCTGTTGATCAAATTTACACTGCTGAACACATAATTTTAATTAACTAATGTTTTACTGAACTTCGTAGGGTAGCCTGAGTCTGTTCTTGTTTGATAGGACAAGGGCAACGCTCTTCGAGGTTTGGACTTTTCAAAATGCTTTTCTCAAAAAAATATGTTTTGGTTTTGTATGTTTGGTTGGTCTGCATGATTGAGTTGAGATTTGCTGTTGATCTTATGTGAGTCGAGATTTGCCTTTGATCTTGCATATGAGTTGAGATTCAGTTGATTCTGATATTGTATCCTGATTAGGTAGTTGATAATTATGAGTTGAGATTCAGTTGATTCTGATATTGCATTCTTGATTGGATTAGTTGATGATTATTCCTGCATGAGATGTTGGTACACTATTGTTGCATCCCAGTGGGGATTTCCGGCTTGTTGCCGATTTCCCGGTCTGTGAACCGTGAGCTTGAGCATTCGCATGATTGATCGCCACGCACCGCTGTACTTCACGAACATTGCCGGGGTCCGCTCCCCGTGGATATTGTTCTTTACCGGTAAAGGGTCACATCGACCCGTGAACCCCCTGATAGCACTTGTGGGTGCGGGTTATGTCAGCCAGATAGGTGCCAGATAGTGGCATGAGCCTGAGGTCTTCGTGACCAATAGTGGCATTGATTGGGAACTTGATATTCTTATGATTGATGCATAGCTCTTATACTTCTATATCCTAGCATGATCAGTACCTATTGCATATGTTGCCTGTCTAGCCTGCTTTTATCATATCTCATGATTCCCCGGTTACTAATCCTGTATGTTATCAACTTATGCCTACTTAAAGATTTTGTAAGTTGTTTTAATTACAGCTCCAAAGAATATCTGCTTTACCTAACATGTGATTATTACTATCCTCTAGTATTGTATACCAGTAGGTACGATCTGCTATTTCTCGGCTCGTCGTGCCCACTGGGATACACTCCGGTGTGTCTCACACCCTCGGGTGACTGTTTTTCAGGTCAAGCGGGTGTTGGGATGTCAGGACGTATTGGCGAGGTATCGAA
>CM055074.1:30655335-30853844 GCA_029204045.2 Tillandsia leiboldiana | reverse complement strand
CTGCCATTGTTGCCTTGTTATGTGCCTTAGGTCGCCTTCCTCGGCCAACCAGCGCACAAAGCAGGCAAGGCTCAAATGGGTGGTGTTCCTTTCACCTCTGTGACTCCTCTGCAAACCGTGCTTGTATTGGATTAGAGCTAGAGCTTGAATTGGTGTGACCTCGTGTAGTAACCGTAATTTTTAAAATTCAAAATTTAAGTTTAAATAATTTTCAGAATTATTAAAATAGCAAAAATGGGCAATTAGTGGGTCAATAGTGGCCCAGAAATGTTGATTTTGATCGGGGTCTGATCTGGAAAATCCGAGATCACCATTGCGATCGTCTCGTCGAAACATAGAAGTTTCATATTCATATGTTTTCGATCCGACGGTCGGATCTTCCAGAAATCAGAAATCAAAAACGGGCCCCGCGACTTAAGTGTGAATAGTAACTCGCGATTTTCGGCCCTTCGCGAGCAACAGTTGGCCGAACCCACTGTCTAGAACCCTGACATAGGGGTATGAGTAATGGATCCTAACTAATTTCGACGTTCTGAGCGCAATGGCACTGTCGGATTTCGCGTTTGACGCTCCGAGTGCATCGGGATGCGTGCAGCACACCGCAAAACGTCGAACTTTATGGCCCGAGATTTCGTACGATCACCAAATTAGACAAATGAGAAGCCTATTTTGAAGGTCTCGACGAGCCGGACGTCGTGGCGAAGTCCGTTTCGCGAAACGACGACCGGATTGTCTCGAAATGCGTGAAAAGTGCTCAAAATTGGACTAAAATGTGTAAAAGGCTAATGTTTTATGTGCCTAAATGCTAGGGCTTTGTACCATAAGGGGTTTAGTGCACCCACTGAGAAAGCCTCGGAGGATTGGGATAAGTGTGAATGGGGATTGTGGTTAGAATCAAGCATTAAAGGGAAGTTGGTCTCTTGAGCTTCTATAGGGTAAACCTGAGGAGTCATGTTGGGACCCTGTTCACTGGGCTTCTACAGACCTAAGTGGCCCACGAAGGTTGCTGTGCAGAGCTCGGAGCCTAGTGGGTGTGTGTGTGAACCGGGTTGAGAGAATAATGCAAAGAATCTTGCATTTAATAGTGTTGCCTCTTGGACTACCCAGGGCCAGAGCTCGAAGAGTTTTAGAGAGGATTTCGAAGCATCAAACTCCTCTGATCCTTCCAGACCAAAACCAGAGTGTAGGGTGGCCGAGGAGTCACAACCCATTGTTGTGAACTCGGGGAAGAGAGAGAAGGAGAAGCTTGGAAGCAATTTCTTCCTAGTCTAAATCTGGTGACCCTGAGGAGTTCCTGGAGCGAGGAGGACCTTGCTGAAGAGTGCCCGTGGCCGCGCGTGCAAGGGGGATCGAGTTCCGGCTTCTTCCTCCTTCACCAACTCCGGCCAAGGTAAGGTTTCCAAACCTTTAGTTGTTTGTGCCAGGACCTTTAACAGTGGACCTCTTAGGTCCTTAGATTCTCTTCTGCACAAGCCCGAACCCCCCATGCAGCTTGGTTGGCCGGCGGGAGCAAGGTCTCGCCGGAAACCTAGAAGAGCTCCGCCTCGGAAGATCTCAGCAAACGCTTGATCTCAATGCACCAAACTTGGTGTGCTTGGACTGTAGGAGGAGGGTACCAACTCCACAAAATTTGGTGGAGTATGGTTGACCCGTTGAGTGGCAGTTTAATGCCCTAGTTTCGGGTTTTTGTTGCACTTGGCCGAGCTTGCAGCTCCGGCGCCGGCGCGCCTCCCCGTCGCCGGCCACTTGCCCAAAAGTGTTGCTGGGAGTGCAAGGGGTGCATCCATGCACTTGCATGCTGCCCATGCAGCATTAGAAAGATTAATGGCCATTGTTGACCCGAAATGGAGCAATCGCGGCCGCCGGAGCTCCGGCCACTTCCGGCCGGGGAGGGGTGGTTGGGAAGCTTCATATGACCCCATGGAAGCTTTCCATCCATGTTGTAAAGCTTCAAAGTGGCTCTGTAAAAATCCGCCATTAGAGGTGTTGAGCTCAAAACCGGAGCTTGCTCCGCCGCGCCGCCGCCGCACCCCGGGGTCCCGCCACATGCATGGAAAGTTTCAGAGGAACATTTGGCACCTATTGGTGCTTGTGGTTGGATCCCAGAACCCCTAGGTTAGTGATCACGAATTTCAATGTTTGCCTCCATCTTCTTCAACCTTGGAGTCGGCCAACCCGAGGCTTTGGGTTGCTCCAAGATGCTGGGAAAAACTCCTGCAGCCTGGAGGATCATCTCCTTCCAAGAAATTTTGGAGCTGGGGCAGAGATTGCAGAGAATCGAGGCTGGGTTGGGTGCTTGTGTGTGTGTGTGTAGTGTGCACATATGGTGCTTGACAAAATGCCTCACAGAACTTCCAAGCAGAATTTGACAAAACTTTGTATATGAAAGTTGTTTAGAATTGTCCCCTGAGCTTGATGCTCACTTCAGGTCAACATGGATCTGTGTGGACAAGTGTATGGTGCATTGTGAACTTATGCAAAAGCAAGGTGATGGATCTGGGTGATCCAGTGGATCTGGGCTGCATCTAGGGCAAGCCCTGTGATCCTGGCATCATCCAGAGATGGTTTGATATAGAAAGTTTTGTCTGGAAATGTGTGGATTCAAAGATGAGTCATAACCAAGCCTTAATGCAATAATTAATTAAAAACAGTGTTAGGGTCTGGTTGGAAAACTGTAACAGTGAGCTCCTGGCTAAGTTGGGGTCACTGGACGCGATGCTCGCGTTAGATTTAGGTTTCGATGATCCGGAGAAACAAAAATGCATATAGGCTATGTTGGAAGAGTATTTTATGGCCCGAAGTTTTCCTCGGGTCCCGTGCTGCCGTAAATTGGTGAGCACGGTGTTCAACAAGATAAATGTCACCTGCTGGATGTGACGGTTCGTTAAAATGAGTTTCCAGTTGAAAGAACGAGCGAAAACAGTGCTCAAATGACACTATTAGTTAAATAATTAGAGGTTTTAAAATGGATCTGGGGTTTAAGTTGTGATTAGTGAATTCGAGGTTGATCAATATGTTTGATTCAGGTCTGTCCAGTTTGCATCTGGTTCTGAGCATACAGTCGATTCAGTCTTGTCGCCTGCGATTTGACAGGTGGGTTTATCTTCGGTCCGGGCTTTATCATTTCGGCCCTCTGTGTACGGTATTGGTTGGACCCCTATTTTTGGTAGCTTAACTATTACTTTGAGCCTGCCTTCCTTTTGATTCAGTTTATACTGCTTCATGCCTGAGTTATAACTTTTATCAGTTATCTGTTGCTTTACATAGTGCTTCCAGTATTTCATATCATTATTCTGGACATTGCCATGCCTGAGTGGTCATTTGCTAGGTTATATACCTGATTATCAGTACTACCTGATTATATCTGATCCATGATATATAGTTGCTGCTTATTCTTGCATGTGAGTTGAGACTCAGTTGATTCTGATATTGCATCCCTGTTGGGATTTCCCGGCTTGTTGCCGATTACCCGGTCAGTGGACCGAGAGATTGAGCATTTGCATTATGATTGAGCCTGCTTTCCTGTTGATCAAATATTACACTGCTGAACACATAATTTTAATTAACTAATGTTTTACTGAACTTCGTAGGGTAGCCTGAGTCTGTTCTTGTTTGATAGGACAAGGGCAACGCTCTTCGAGGTTTGGACTTTTCAAAATGCTTTTCTCAAAAAAAATATGTGTTTGGTTTTGTATGTTTGGTTGGTCTGCATGATTGAGTTGAGATTTGCTGTTGATCTTATGTGAGTCGAGATTTGCCTTTGATCTTGCATATGAGTTGAGATTCAGTTGATTCTGATATTGTATCCTTGATTAGGTAGTTGATAATTATGAGTTGAGATTCAGTTGATTCTGATATTGCATTCTTGATTGGATTAGTTGATGATTATTCCTGCATGAGATGTTGGTACACTATTGTTGCATCCCAGTGGGGATTTCCCGGCTTGTTGCCGATTTCCCGGTCTGTGAACCGTGAGCTTGAGCATTCGCATGATTGATCGCCACGCACCGCTGTACTTCACGAACATTGCCGGGGTCGCTCCCCGTGGATATTGTTCTTTACCGGTAAAGGGTCACATCGACCCGTGAACCCCCTGATAGCACTTGTGGGTGCGGGGTTATGTCAGCCAGATAGGTGCCAGATAGTGGCATGAGCCTGAGGTCTTCGTGACCAATAGTGGCATTGATTGGGAACTTGATATTCTTATGATTGATGCATAGCTCTTATACTTCTATATCCTAGCATGATCAGTACCTATTGCATATGTTGCCTGTCTAGCCTGCTTTTATCATATCTCATGATTCCCCGGTTACTAATCCTGTTATGGTTATCAACTTATGCCTACTTAAAGATTTTGTAAGTTGTTTTAAATTACAGCTCCAAAGATATATCTGCTTTACCTAACATGTGATTATTACTATCCTCTAGTATTGTATACCAGTAGGTACGATCTGCTATTTCTCGGCTCGTCGTGCCCACTGGGATACACTCCGGTGTGTCTCACACCCTCGGGTGACTGTTTTTCAGGTCAAGCGGGTGTTGGGATGTCAGGACGTATTGGCGAGGTATCGATATAGAGGTTGACCCTGGACAGCCGAAAAGTTATGTAATAGATGTTTGAGAGAAAGGATTTTGTATTTCAGTTGTATATTTGTAAAGATAGTTGTAAGGTTTTCTTGTAATATTATTTGTAGTACGTAGTTAGTACTCTGATGTTGTTGCTAAGCTAGCCGTGCATATATAGAAAAGGCTCAATTCCAAAGGGGATTGGGACTCTTCTATATATGTGGCGGTCTGTCATTGCCCTGGCTGTTTTTGCAACTCTGATAAAAAAAAAAAAAAAAAAATTATACACTGGTTTTTGAACTCGGGGCGTGACAGATTAGATGGTATCAGAGCATAGGAATACGATGCCTAGGTTTGGTTAGGAACGAACCCTAGGATGACTTGTGTTCACGAGAGAGCGCTGGGTTTCGGAATAGTGGTTTGAAACTTAGATGTGTTCCGTATTCGGGTTTTGAGAATCATTGTTAGTGCAAGGTTAGCCGCGGTCATGGTTTCGGCCGTGGGCTTGATGTTTCAGTGGAGCCAGATGGCTCAGATCAGTACAATACATGTGGTTGAAGGATTTACTTTTCAGTGTTCCCGTGTCATAATTCAGTGGCTTGTGTGCCCAATGATAATCCTGGTTTGGGTTGGATTTAAATTTTGGCCTATGTGTCCATTTTAATAAGAAGTTGGAAAATAGTGAATTATGGTTCTAGTTTCTTGGGGATAGACAGGGTGGCATTCCTGACCACGTGATGGTAGTGACCTTTGGTAGAAGTTATGTCATCGGCATAGAGACTGTGAGGGAAGGTATGTGATGTACCTTCAGATGTGAGTTGTGTCCCCAACTAGTTGTTGGCGACAGATCTATGGTGTTTCGCCTTTCTTTTGGTAAGCACGTTGGCGGCCGACAACGTACTTCCGAAAGAACTGAGAAATACTCTGCCCTGTAATGGGACATATTCAGATTGGGTTTAACTTAGTAGCCTGAGAGTTAACGACGCTTTGTGACTGATTGTCATCTCTACGAATCTGTTAGAGGTTTAATAGAGGTTTAGTTAAGTTTAAGTTTCGGGGACGAAACTTCTTATAAGTGGTGGGTGATGTAGTAACCGTAATTTTTAAAATTCAAAATTTAAGTTTAAATAATTTTCAGAATTATTAAAATAGCAAAAATGGGCAATTAGTGGGTCAATAGTGGCCCAGAAATGTTGATTTTTGATCGGGGTCTGATCTGGAAAATCCGAGATCACCATTGCGATCGTCTCGTCGAAACATAGAAGTTTCATATTCATATGTTTTCGATCCGACGGTCGGATCTTCCAGAAATCAGAAATCAAAAACGGGCCCCGCGACTTAAGTGTGAATAGTAACTCGCGATTTTCGGCCCTTCGCGAGCAACAGTTGGCCGAACCACTGTCTAGAACCCTGACATAGGGGTATGAGTAATGGATCCTAACTAATTTCGACGTTCTGAGCGCAATGGCACTGTCGGATTTCGCGTTTGACGCTCCGAGTGCATCGGGATGCGTGCAGCACACCGCAAAACGTCGAACTTTATGGCCCGAGATTTCGTACGATCACCAAATTAGACAAATGAGAAGCCTATTTTGAAGGTCTCGACGAGCCGGACGTCGTGGCGAAGTCCGTTTCGCGAAACGACGACCGGATTGTCTCGAAATGCGTGAAAAGTGCTCAAAATTGGACTAAAATGTGTAAAAGGCTAATGTTTTATGTGCCTAAATGCTAGGGCTTTGTACCATAAGGGGTTTAGTGCACCCACTGAGAAAGCCTCGGAGGATTGGGATAAGTGTGAATGGGGATTGTGGTTAGAATCAAGCATTAAAGGGAAGTTGGTCTCTTGAGCTTCTATAGGGTAAACCTGAGGAGTCATGTTGGGACCCTGTTCACTGGGCTTCTACAGACCTAAGTGGCCCACGAAGGTTGCTGTGCAGAGCTCGGAGCCTAGTGGGTGTGTGTGTGAACCGGGTTGAGAGAATAATGCAAAGAATCTTGCATTTAATAGTGTTGCCTCTTGGACTACCCAGGGCCAGAGCTCGAAGAGTTTTAGAGAGGATTTCGAAGCATCAAACTCCTCTGATCCTTCCAGACCAAAACCAGAGTGTAGGGTGGCCGAGGAGTCACAACCCATTGTTGTGAACTCGGGGAAGAGAGAGAAGGAGAAGCTTGGAAGCAATTTCTTCCTAGTCTAAATCTGGTGACCCTGAGGAGTTCCTGGAGCGAGGAGGACCTTGCTGAAGAGTGCCCGTGGCCGCGCGTGCAAGGGGGATCGAGTTCCGGCTTCTTCCTCCTTCACCAACTCCGGCCAAGGTAAGGTTTCCAAACCTTTAGTTGTTTGTGCCAGGACCTTTAACAGTGGACCTCTTAGGTCCTTAGATTCTCTTCTGCACAAGCCCGAACCCCCCATGCAGCTTGGTTGGCCGGCGGGAGCAAGGTCTCGCCGGAAACCTAGAAGAGCTCCGCCTCGGAAGATCTCAGCAAACGCTTGATCTCAATGCACCAAACTTGGTGTGCTTGGACTGTAGGAGGAGGGTACCAACTCCACAAAATTTGGTGGAGTATGGTTGACCCGTTGAGTGGCAGTTTAATGCCCTAGTTTCGGGTTTTTGTTGCACTTGGCCGAGCTTGCAGCTCCGGCGCCGGCGCGCCTCCCCGTCGCCGGCCACTTGCCCAAAAGTGTTGCTGGGAGTGCAAGGGGTGCATCCATGCACTTGCATGCTGCCCATGCAGCATTAGAAAGATTAATGGCCATTGTTGACCCGAAATGGAGCAATCGCGGCCGCCGGAGCTCCGGCCACTTCCGGCCGGGGAGGGGTGGTTGGGAAGCTTCATATGACCCCATGGAAGCTTTCCATCCATGTTGTAAAGCTTCAAAGTGGCTCTGTAAAAATCCGCCATTAGAGGTGTTGAGCTCAAAACCGGAGCTTGCTCCGCCGCGCCGCCGCCGCACCCCGGGGTCCCGCCACATGCATGGAAAGTTTCAGAGGAACATTTGGCACCTATTGGTGCTTGTGGTTGGATCCCAGAACCCCTAGGTTAGTGATCACGAATTTCAATGTTTGCCTCCATCTTCTTCAACCTTGGAGTCGGCCAACCCGAGGCTTTGGGTTGCTCCAAGATGCTGGGAAAAACTCCTGCAGCCTGGAGGATCATCTCCTTCCAAGAAATTTTGGAGCTGGGGCAGAGATTGCAGAGAATCGAGGCTGGGTTGGGTGCTTGTGTGTGTGTGTGTAGTGTGCACATATGGTGCTTGACAAAATGCCTCACAGAACTTCCAAGCAGAATTTGACAAAACTTTGTATATGAAAGTTGTTTAGAATTGTCCCCTGAGCTTGATGCTCACTTCAGGTCAACATGGATCTGTGTGGACAAGTGTATGGTGCATTGTGAACTTATGCAAAAGCAAGGTGATGGATCTGGGTGATCCAGTGGATCTGGGCTGCATCTAGGGCAAGCCCTGTGATCCTGGCATCATCCAGAGATGGTTTGATATAGAAAGTTTTGTCTGGAAATGTGTGGATTCAAAGATGAGTCATAACCAAGCCTTAATGCAATAATTAATTAAAAACAGTGTTAGGGTCTGGTTGGAAAACTGTAACAGTGAGCTCCTGGCTAAGTTGGGGTCACTGGACGCGATGCTCGCGTTAGATTTAGGTTTCGATGATCCGGAGAAACAAAAATGCATATAGGCTATGTTGGAAGAGTATTTTATGGCCCGAAGTTTTCCTTGGGTCCCGTGCTGCCGCAAATTGGTGAGCACGGTGTTCAACAAGATAAATGTCACCTGCTGGATGTGACGGTTCGTTAAAATGAGTTTCCAGTTGAAAGAACGAGCGAAAACAGTGCTCAAATGACACTATTAGTTAAATAATTAGAGGTTTTAAAATGGATCTGGGGTTTAAGTTGTGATTAGTGAATTCGAGGTTGATCAATATGTTTGATTCAGGTCTGTCCAGTTTGCATCTGGTTCTGAGCATACAGTCGATTCAGTCTTGTCGCCTGCGATTTGACAGGTGGGTTTATCTTCGGTCCGGGCTTTATCATTTCGGCCCTCTGTGTACGGTATTGGTTGGACCCCTGTTTTTGGTAGCTTAACTATTACTTTGAGCCTGCCTTCCTTTTGATTCAGTTTATACTGCTTCATGCCTGAGTTATAACTTTTATCAGTTATCTGTTGCTTTACATAGTGCTTCCAGTATTTCATATCATTATTCTGGACATTGCCATGCCTGAGTGGTCATTTGCTAGGTTATATACCTGATTATCAGTACTACCTGATTATATCTGATCCATGATATATAGTTGCTGCTTATTCTTGCATGTGAGTTGAGACTCAGTTGATTCTGATATTGCATCCCTGTTGGGATTTCCCGGCTTGTTGCCGATTACCCGGTCAGTGGACCGAGAGATTGAGCATTTGCATTATGATTGAGCCTGCTTTCCTGTTGATCAAATATTACACTGCTGAACACATAATTTTAATTAACTAATGTTTTACTGAACTTCGTAGGGTAGCCTGAGTCTGTTCTTGTTTGATAGGACAAGGGCAACGCTCTTCGAGGTTTGGACTTTTCAAAATGCTTTTCTCAAAAAAAATATGTGTTTGGTTTTGTATGTTTGGTTGGTCTGCATGATTGAGTTGAGATTTGCTGTTGATCTTATGTGAGTCGAGATTTGCCTTTGATCTTGCATATGAGTTGAGATTCAGTTGATTCTGATATTGTATCCTTGATTAGGTAGTTGATAATTATGAGTTGAGATTCAGTTGATTCTGATATTGCATTCTTGATTGGATTAGTTGATGATTATTCCTGCATGAGATGTTGGTACACTATTGTTGCATCCCAGTGGGGATTTCCCGGCTTGTTGCCGATTTCCCGGTCTGTGAACCGTGAGCTTGAGCATTCGCATGATTGATCGCCACGCACCGCTGTACTTCACGAACATTGCCGGGGTCGCTCCCCGTGGATATTGTTCTTTACCGGTAAAGGGTCACATCGACCCGTGAACCCCCTGATAGCACTTGTGGGTGCGGGGTTATGTCAGCCAGATAGGTGCCAGATAGTGGCATGAGCCTGAGGTCTTCGTGACCAATAGTGGCATTGATTGGGAACTTGATATTCTTATGATTGATGCATAGCTCTTATACTTCTATATCCTAGCATGATCAGTACCTATTGCATATGTTGCCTGTCTAGCCTGCTTTTATCATATCTCATGATTCCCCGGTTACTAATCCTGTTATGGTTATCAACTTATGCCTACTTAAAGATTTTGTAAGTTGTTTTAAATTACAGCTCCAAAGATATATCTGCTTTACCTAACATGTGATTATTACTATCCTCTAGTATTGTATACCAGTAGGTACGATCTGCTATTTCTCGGCTCGTCGTGCCCACTGGGATACACTCCGGTGTGTCTCACACCCTCGGGTGACTGTTTTTCAGGTCAAGCGGGTGTTGGGATGTCAGGACGTATTGGCGAGGTATCGATATAGAGGTTGACCCTGGACAGCCGAAAAGTTATGTAATAGATGTTTGAGAGAAAGGATTTTGTATTTCAGTTGTATATTTGTAAAGATAGTTGTAAGGTTTTCTTGTAATATTATTTATAGTACGTAGTTAGTACTCTGATGTTGTTGCTAAGCTAGCCGTGCATATATAGAAAAGGCTCAATTCCAAAGGGGATTGGGACTCTTCTATATATGTGGCGGTCTGTCATTGCCCTGGCTGTTTTTGCAACTCTGATAAAAAAAAAAAAAAAAAATTTATACACTGGTTTTTGAACTCGGGGCGTGACACCTCGGCCAACCCGAGCTCCAACAAGTGGGGTTTTTGGCCACCTTGCTACAGCAACTCCTCCAGCAGTCGTGCGGTACTCCAAAGGTGAGCCTCGGAACCTTTTTGAGTCCCTAAACATGATGCTTTCCTTTAAAATGCTTCTGGTTAAGTGTTGATGTAAGATTGGCCAACTAGTGCTCTATATGATCATTAATCATGGACCAAGTGCTGTTTTTGGGTCTCGACTTGCTCCCAAACAGTGAGCACGAGTTTTATCGGGTCGAAGCCTGTCTAGTGAGGCTTTGGGTCTGACCTAGAAGCTTGTATTAAAATGAAACAAGTAGAAATATATGTTTATTACATATTATTATGTTAATTTTGTAAATCCTAGGGGTTTATTTGTAATTGTAGCATGAGTGGATGTTGTAGACAATGTAGACATGATTTCTGGACCCTTCGTTCGGGATCCGTTGGCTTTCGTTGAGCGGGTTTTGCTTAACGAATCGTAAATCGACAAAATAATCGATTTAACGGCGGTTTCTCGCTAAATGCGCATTTCGAGAAAAAGGACTAGTCATTTTGATTGTCTGCTGTTCCTGCCTGTGCCCGACACTATTCTAGTGAGTCCAGTGATTTTAGTTTTGCGTCGGTGATTTCCGGAGCCGAAATCGGACTTTCAATGATGTTTTCAGTAGGTTATGGCACCGCCAGTGCACAGGATTACACAAAATCAGATGTTAGTGCCCGAACGTCTTAAATTAAATGATCCGGGGCAGCACGTGAAGTTTCATGAGATTCGGATACCGTATTACACAGGTTGAACCATAGTTGGTCGATCGGCGGATTACCGAAAATTCCGGCAAAATTCCGGGACTTCAGTGGAATTCCCCATTTTACCTATCTGGTTACAGCGAGTCTATGGGTAGGGTGTGAGTGAGTCATGTTTTGACACATGATCTTATTGTAGGCCCTAGCAGTCAGGAGCCAGCCCGTGATCCGTTAAGCGGATATCGCGACCGCTGTCTTGAGGTGGGTTTATCTTCGGTCCGGGCTTTATCATTTCGGCCCTACGGGTACCGTGGTAGGACGGACCCCTGTGTTTGTTGATAGCTTTGATTCTACAGATGAGCCATTCATTATGCTTTTTATTTCCAGCATTAGTAGATATATCTGGATATATGCCATGCTTGTATGGTCACTAGCTCAGTTATTGCTTTATACTCTATTCTTCACTGCATGTTTAGAATAGGAGATTAAGTTTCAGTACGTGGCATGATGATATTCGATATCAGTATCCCAGTGGGGATTTTCTCGGCTTTTTGCCAACTACTTGTTCTATAGACCGTGATTTGAGCATCAGCATTATGATCACCATAGAGCCAGCTGTCAGTCGCGCACACCCGCAGATTAGCTACCCACAGTGATGTTCTTTACCTGTAGAGAGGTCGTCACATCGACCCGTGAGCCCAGGGTGTTCACTCAGAGTGCACAGGGTTATGATAGCATATTGGTGTACGAGGACGGTATTAGCCTGAGGTCCTTGTGACCAATAGTGGTATGAGATTGGGTATATTTGCATTTATAACTTTCATGCATTCTTTTATTACACATCTTTATACCTGCTTTTATTATCTAGCATGCTCAGTTCATTATCAGAACTTGATTTATCCCAGCTTTTGTTATCCGCTTATTATTATATCCAGTAGGTACGACTTGCTATTTCTCGACCCGTCGTGCCCACTGGGATACATTTATGATGTATCTCACACCCTTGGGTGACCATTTTTCTAGGTCAGTCAGGTGCTGGGATTTTAGGACGATTTGGAGAGCTTTCACGTTAGAGTTGTCCTCTGGCAGATTCGTGGATGATCATGATTCAGTATTTTGGATTATGTTGCTTTACTTACTTTAATCATGAGTAGTTGTGGATATTTAGGACTGTGGATGTTTGAGTAGTTGTGGATATCTAGGACTGTGGAAGTTTGAGTAGTTGTGGATATCTAGGACTATGGATGTTTTTATATTTATGTTGAACCTTGTGGATGTAATAGAGTTGATGTTTATTTTTAATGTTTAGTTTAATGGTTGTATATACTCTGATTGAACTATTGTACTCGTCTAACCGTGCATATATAGGGGAGACTCTGTCCGTTTATACAGAGAATTTTCTATATGTGTGGCGGTCTATTCACGCCTTGATTTTCAAAATGATTAACTCTGATTTTTTTAAAAAAAAAAAAAAAAAATAGACCGGTTTTCTAAACTCGGGGTGTGACACTACTAGAGGCCGAATAGATAATACAACTAAATAATATAAACAATACCTAGACTGCACCCCAACCACGTCTCTAATGCCTCTATACAGATACTACATAGATGTAACTAAATGTCATGCATCAACTAGAGTACTCATAATAAATGCACAATATCACTCAATCATATACATGTAACCCAATCAAACACTAACCGGCTCAACAGTCCAATCAAGCCTGCGCCACCTCGTGTCAACCACCACCATCCCCAGGATTGAGGCCCGCTACACGAGGCTATTGTCATCTATCTATTTGGGTAATGCCAATCACCACACCTCCGGAGGGACACTCGATGTGCCCGACCCCATCAAGTATCATAATGCAACATATTGTCAAACTCAATATGGCTAGCAGGCTGTGGTCATATGCCATGATCAAATAGATCACAATAAACTATCTCAGTGCCTTAGGCACAATACACTATCCCACTGCCCTATGGTATAGTAATACAGCCTCACTAATCCATAACCCTAATACTGACATGAACAATAATATAAAGCCTACAACATACAGTCAAAATATCCATACCGTCCAAATAATATCAAATATTCATACTATCAAGCACCAAATAGACTAGGTCCCTTGACTACAAAATATTTAACATCTACCCATAACCCGAACTATCAGAAATACTGTAACATCAAACCTACGTACAAACAAGCACAATAATATTAACCTACATACCAACAAACACCATATAGCTAGGTCTCCTAACAGTAAAATATTAATTATCCATCCACAACCCATATTGTCAAGATACCATAACATAATGCTTATATGCTAAAATGTGTACCCTCCTACTACTATCATCTAAACCAAGTAATCAAATGCACCCACATACAAACAAGCAAACATAAGGAGTAAAACATCGTTCTTGGCGACACGGAACCCTCCTAGATCACTAATCTCGTAAAATGAACGAAAGGACGGGAGGACGCGAGCTCGCCGTAGCCTCCACATCCATATTGCACCAGCCCCACAAGAATCCTATGTGGAAGAACCCACCGCGCGACTCCAAAAAATACAACTCCTAAAAATCAAGCAAAATCCAACTTTGAAATCCAAATTTCATCAAAAATTATCATATCTAAATTCTACTGTAAAAAATCGCACCTCAAAAATCCAAATCAATTAATATAATAATTAATACCAACCTCAAGAATGGCGCAAGGAAGAATTGTGTGCACCTACGCATTGATGACCAACTTCTTGGATCACCCAACGCACTCTCCTCTTCTCTGTCACACCCCGTCGCCGCTTATTCAGTTGGTTCGGGCAGGCACATAGACCTGCCAAACGGGTAGAGTTTTTTTTGTCCGCCCAAGGTGTCACAACTAGTACAATTCAAAATATTCCTATCCGGAATCGAATTCATATAAAGATTGTAAAAGAAAAGTACAGAATATATAAACAACTAGCTATTGTAAGCATTCGTCTTAGACATACAACATATTTATATTTTTTCTTTTCTTTTTTTTTTTACAACCCAAAATATTATTACATTTTATTCTTTTCTATTCTATACCCAGCTAGTGAGTTTGCATGTTGAGTTGATATCCTGTTTTGGGAGGCGTTGGGTTGACAGCGGTCCTGACTGTTCGAGTATTTCTTGTTAGTGAGTTAGAGAGGTGATTTGGGTACTGTTGATCTTGTTGATCTTGGATTGGATTATAGCCTGCATGAGCCATATTGAGCTCGACAGAGATGCGCAGATACTTTCCCCGGTGGGGTCGCGCCCCTCGAGTGCCACTCCGGAGTTGGGCCTGTTACTTTGCTTTCGCGACTTGTCGATGCAGTCCCTCTGGCTGGGCCAGTTTTGGCAGTCACGGACGCCCTACATAAGTCCAGTCCTCCGTGGATGTAATGGCAGTAGGTGGGCGCAGGTTTGACTGGACCCTATGTGGCAATCACTGTGACTGGGTTGATTGAGTATTGTGGGTTAGAGTCGATGCATCATTTTCATCTGTATCACCCTTTGAGCATTATAGATGGAGGCATGATAGCTGTAGACTCTTTCCAGCTTATCTTCTCATTATTACAGTTTTTCTGTTATCTTATGCCTCTAGTAGACTTAGTGGGCGGAGCGTCGGGCTTGGTGGCGGTACCCACTGAGAACTACTGTTGGTTGTCATTCTCACACCCGCTGGGGGTTTTCCCCTCCTTTTTTCCTCTTTCCTCTCCTTTGTTTTTGCAGAGTCCCCTGGGAGAGTTGCTGTTTCCTCTGTTGCTGATCGAGATAAGGGAGTCGCGAGCTAGTTCCCTACCCGTCTTTGGAGTATAGCTGTACCCATTTTTAGAGCTTAGTAGTACAGTCTGTTGGATTATTGTTGTTAGTTACTATGTGGAGAGTTTTATTTTTGAGAGACTTATGTAGTGAGGTTCAGACTTGTATTTTTTGATAGTTGTATTTTCTTATTTCAGTAGTTTACTTTTCAGCTCTGATATCTGTATAGCTCTAGTATCCTTCTTTTTGCAGGTTTGACGCTTCATCTATACGGGGCTTCCCGTATGGGCGGCGGATCTGTTGGCGGGCCGGGGTCGCAGTTTTGACCCCAGGGCGTGACAACTGGACTGGAGATACTCCACAGCCGACAACAATAAAGGGTCCAAAAATCCCAAAAGACTAGAACCTACAACCCAAATCAAACAAGAACAGGCTCTAGGCATAGCCTCTGATTGTTCTCGACCCAAAGAAGAAACAGCCCTTAGAACCCAGATCACTCGAACCCTCCCGGGTGTGGAAGTTTACAGGAAAATGTGACATTTATTACTGAAAACCATTTTCACTCGAACCCCCTCGGGGTGAGGACTAAAAGTAGTTCCTTTTTCTTTTTATAAAACCATCTTAATTTGAGAAAATCTATTTTAATGATTTTTAGCTCTTTTTAGAAAAATCAGTTAGAAAACAAATTTTATTCGAGGAGTTGAAGCTGAGGATGATATCAACACCGTCATGGACGATTGCCGGTGGATAGAGTTATTGAAGACGTATGATTTGAGTTTATAGTATTATCCCGGCGAGGACACTATGGTCGTGGACGCCTTGACTAGGCAAGCAGTGCAACCTTGGAGCGAGGTAACCGTTCAGTGGATGCCACCTTTTGGAACTTTGGAAGTAGAGTGTTAGCCGCAACGGGAACAACTTCAACGCCTCTCTCCTCTTTTCTGTTTATGTCGAGGTTTGACGAACTGATCGACGATTTCGAATGGCTGCTCCATACATGGAGAAGGTGGCGGAGCCTGTTCTTGTTTGATTGGGGTGAAGGCACTAGCCATTCGAGGTTTTCAAACATTTTGCCGTTTCCGGCTGGTTTTCAAAATTGAGAGTTGGGGGTTGGGGAATGTTCCTGATGTTGGGCTCCTTTCCCTGTTGATGGATGTGAGAATGTATTTGATGAGTTTTGAGCAGTTGGTTGTTGTAGGGGCAACGGAAGAGTTATTATTTGTCCCAAGGAATGTATGTATTTGATCCCTTGCATGTTTTGGACTTCACTTCCTTGGAGTTGGACGAGGATTTGTGCTATCGGGAGTGACCGATGCAAATTCTTACTCGTGAGGCTGAAGAATTATGCAGTCGGGTCATATCTTTGGTGAAGGTCCTGTGGAGCCATCATGATGAGAGAAAGGCTACTTGGGAGCCTGAGGATGAGTTGAGGATCTCCTATCCCCATTTGGTTGAGACACCCTCCTGAGTTATGGATTTTTTTAGTTTCGAGGATGAAACTCTTTTAAAGAGGGGAGGATGTAGAATACCAGGGCTTTGTGTAGTGCACCGACTTCGCAAGATAGCGTGGTGCGGTGAAATCGCCCGCAGCATGTTCAGAATCTGATTACGCTTGAGTTCGGGTCGTTTCGGATCGACGCGGGAGCCTCCGGATCGAAAAATGAGTTGACGGCGTCGAAATTAGAAGCCTCAGTTTGATTCAGCATTTTTGGGCCATTGCATACCGGTACGCGAGGATGCGTACCGAAATGAATTGCTCGAGGATCCGACTGAGAGGTTCGGTTGGGGAAATCAGCATAAATTTTTCTAAGTCCCTGGGTGCCGGTACTGAGTAGTGTGTACCGGTACGCCAGTTCCCATTTGGCTTGAGTACCGGAATGCGGGGGCGGGTACCGGAACCCAGTGTTAGTCTGGGAAGAGTTGGTTCTCGGGAGTGGAAATTTGTGCTTGGGTACCGGTACGGGAGCTCGGGTACCGGTACTCAGCTTCCAGAACTTGGGGGCAGTGAGGTAAATTTTTGTTTTTAGTGGGGGCTTTTTGGTACTTTCACCCAGCCATCCCAGCTACTCCCTCTTGTATGATATATAGACCCTCCTCCTCCCCCTCCTCTCTTCATGGTTGGAAACAGGGAATGAGAAAGGGAAAGAAAGAGAGAAGGAGTGAGAGTGAGGAAGAGATGAGCTAGCATATTGAGTTCTTGGTGGAGTTCTTCTTCGCGCCGAAGCTTCGTGTGTCGATCGAGAGCGCGTTGGTGAGCTTGTCCCGTCAAGGAAGCCCGGTTGGAGCCTGCGCGCGCGAGAAGCAACAGTAGAGGTGAGTACTGTGCTGTTCCGAGTTTTCAGATTTTTCGCAGATTTTTGTATTTTGGACTGAGGTGGAGATTTTGAGCTTGGAATGGGTTTTTTTTCCATCTTTTCCTTCTTCCTTGCATTGAGCGGAGCAACGGAGTGCTGCGTGTGACGCGGAGGAGCACGCGCGAGTTGCCTAGTGTGCTGTGCGGAGCCGCAGGGAGCGTGGACTGTGTGCACAGCGAGCATGGTGGATGTTGACTTGTCCATAGAGCGACCTTATTAGAAGCTGTGGGAGTGAGCTGAGAGCCCCTAGTGGATTTACTGGACGCGTGGAAGAGGCGCGCGCGACCGGGGTGCCGAAGTGCTGTTTCGGCGGAATTTCGGCAGCGAGCGGTTCGACGCTTCACCGATTTTAGCGTTGCCTGTGGAAAGCGATCCAGGTAGGTTGGAAATTCTTCAAGATGTATGGAATGCCTTCTAATGCTATTGTATGCATGTATACCATGTCTAGCTTATCTGTTATTGTAGCTGATAAATCTGATAGTTGCCTAGAAAATTACAGAAAAATAATCCTAAGCCCCAGATATTTTTAGCATGATCTAGAGATAATTTGACACTAGACCGCATATTTTCTTGACATTCGGGATGCATCTGGGCATTCATAAAATTTCTATAACTGGTTTAAGCTAAAAACTCAGGTTTTAAATGATTTTAAATTAATGAGAGTATTATGGATGGTCCAGGTAGTTCGGGATGCATTTATCCTCGTGCAAGGGGGCCGAGTGGATTTTTAGAACCCTGTGGGATGAGTTTCTAGTATCATGAGAGATTAAGCATTTGTTTCACTTTAGGGGTGGAAGCTACGGGCGGCTGTGCCTGCAGCCTGTTCTTGTTTGATTTGGGTTGTAAGCGTCAGTCTTTCGGAATTTTCGGGCCTCTTATGTGAGAGATTGAGGACTGATTCCATTGTTGGGTCGGAAGCGATGGGCGGCTGTGCCTGCAGCCTGTTCTTGTTTGATTTGGGTTGTAGGTGTCAGTCTTTCGGAATATTCGGCCCTTCATGGAAGTCGATTTGTTTACTCTAGATTATGGGTTGGGCATTAGCAGATTTAGTCGTGGAGGGTTCTCCGATTTAGCTATGTTTATTTGGGCTTTATTAGATTGAGTCGTAGAGGGTTCTCCGACTTAGCTATGTTTATTTGGGCTTTATCAGATTGAGTCGTGGAGGATTCTCTTACTTAGCTATGTTATTTGGGCATTGTTAGATTGAGTCGTGGAGGGTTCTCCGACTGAGTTATGGTTATTTGGGTATTCGAGTTTCCGATCTGTTTGATCGTGGATTGTAGCCTGCAAATGTCGCTTTTTATGCTAGATGAGACATGCTTGAGCTCGGTGGGGTCGCTCCCCTCGAGTTACGCTCCGGATGCGATGATGATGCGCCTAGTTGATACACTAGAGGTCGCTTTGCGTGATACTGAGATAGTCCGATGGGACGCCCTGGTTGATACACTAGGGGGCGCAGGCTTGACTGGACCCGATGTGGCAGTCACTGAGATTGGGTTATGTGAGCACCTCGTGAGCGAGTGGATGCATAGCATGTTCTTAGTTGAGTTTTTCCTTTGAGCATGATACTTTAGGCATATTAGCTGTAGTTTCATTCCAGCTTTCATATTATCTATCTACATACCTATTTGTTTTGCCTCCAGTAGACTTAGTGGGCATACCGTGGATATTGGTGACGGTACCCACTGGGAACTACCTTCTGCAGTAGTTCTCACACCCGCTGCGGTGACAGGTTTTCCAGAGGTTGCTATTCCGGCTTGTGTTCGTGCGGAGACAGCTGATCGAAGTGAGGGCATGGCCGAGTAGCTCCTTACCCTATTTACTTGAGAGTCAGAGGTAGATGTAGCCGATTTTTTTTTTATTGATTCCACTTTTGTACTGGACAGTCTGAGAGATCTGTATTTGTATTTATTTACATAGCGGGAGAGACTATGTATTGAGGATTTATTTTATTCAGATGTTTAGTTTTTGATTTTGTAGCTACTAATTTTATTTTCGCTCAGATACACGTTTAGCTATAGATCTTACTTGCAGGTTAGTCGCTTCGTCTGTGCGGAGATTCCCGTGCAGATGGCGGATCTGTTGGCGGGCCCGGGTCACAGTTTCGACCTCGGGGCGTGACAGATTAGGGTGGTATCAGAGCCTAGGTATATAGGTCGTTGAGGACTTAGTGACCCTAGGCTATTGGTTGGACAGTAGGATGACTGTCGTGAGTGACGTGACTTTAGCGAGAGTCCTGATTGAGTCTGTACCTCCCCCAGGGGATTGGGGCGAGTAACCTTACATGTTTATTCTCTAAAGTGGTTATGTTGGCTGCAGACAACATAATGCTTTAGAATGGGTAATATGTTCTAGACTTTCGCTTGATCGGGTCGAGAGATTTCATGGTCCTGATGTTTGGTTTGTTGCAGTTGTCTTCGATGCCTCCGAGACGTCGTGCAGCGACGAGGGCGCGTTCGGCCTTAGATGAGGAGCCCGAGCAGCGGGAGGCTGAACTGACAGAGCAGAGTGAGGTCCGCGAGTTGCGGGCCCAGGTAGCCCAGGTGTCAGAGGCGTTACGACGCCAGGAGAAGACAGCCAGACGCCAAGAAGATAACATGGAGCACATGATGCGCATGCTGGAGCAGAGAGCATCTCCTGTTGTATCGCCAGTAGTACCTTCAGCCGCGGCATCGTCGACTTCGACCTAGATCGCACCGTTGACAGTGCAGGAGCAGCGAGAGCTTACTGATCGGTTGTTGTACATCAGCCAGTTCCATCCCCCAGAGTTTTCAGGGCAGAGTTTAGAGCCTTGGGAGGCCGAGAACTGGATTGCTGCTATGGAGAAGCTATTTGAGAATTTGTTCATCCAGGAAAAGCATCAGGTGCATTTGGCCACGCACTTTTTGGAGAAGGACGCCGAGATTTGGTGGCGTCGAGTTCGTCCTGTTGGACAACCGGGAGTGCAGTTGATGACCTGGAGCGAGTTTCGTGCTTTGCTGCTCGGGGTCTTCTTTCCCGACAGTGTAAAGCAGAAACTAGAAGGGGATCTGAGATGCCTGTAGCAGGGGAGTCGACCTCTTCAGGAATATATTCATGAGTTTCTATGGTTACTGAACAGTGTGACCCACGTTGCCCAGGATGAGGCCCAGAAGGTTGATCTATTTTAGAGGGGACTGCATCAGGATGTCTATCACCTCGTGCATTCTCAGCGGGCACCAACTTTGGATGCAGTGATTGAGCATACTGTCACGCCCCGGGGTCGAAACTGCGACCCGGGTTCGCCAACAGATCCGCCACCTATGCCAACCTGCATAGGCGAAGCGTCCTTCCTGCAAGAAAAGTACTACAGCTAAACAAAATATCAGAGCTATAAATAAAAGATCTGCTGTATAACTAAAAAATCAATCACTGTACAACTGGAAATAATACAATAAGTCTGTCTCCCAAAAATGATAATCATACAATATCCTCATGTACAAGCTCTGGACTCAACCGGGAGGTAACTCCAATAAATACAACGGTGTACAGTCTCACGGTACATAATGTCCTCACTACATCAGTCTCTCAAAAGAGGAAAAAGTAAAACAACAATCTGCTGTAGATCTCCTCTGAAGGGGGTACCGCTACTCTCCAACGACGAGTAGGGATCTATCTCGCAACTCTCTCGCCTCGATCAACAATCGCAGAATCAGCAACATCCGCTAGGACTCTGCAAAACAGAGGAGAGGAAAGAAAATGAGGGGGAAAACCCCCAGAGGGTGTGAGAACTACACCAAAAAGGGAGTTCTCAGTGGGTACCACCGCCAGACCCGACGGTCTGCCCACTAAGTCCTCAAAATACAAGAGCTAACCAAAATCGTAAAGACTGAAATAAGGAAGCTGGAGACCCTCAACAGCTACCAAGCCTCTAACTAAAAGCCCAAAAGGGAAGAACCAAAGGGCGGTATGCAACCACCAGCACATGAAGTGCACAATCGACCCAATCGATAGACAAGTAATCACTGGCACTGCCTGCTATGCCTGCCATGCCTGCCTATGCCTGCTATGCCTGCCCTGCTTGCTATGCCTGCCATGCCTGCTGTGCCTGCCCTGCCTGCCTATGCCTGCTATGCCTGCCCTGCCTGCCTATGCCTGCTATGCCTGCCATGCCTGCCTATGCCTGCTATGCCTGCTATGCCTGCCTATGCCTGCTATGCCTGCCATGCCTGCCTATGCCTGCTATGCTTGCCCTACCTGCCTATGCCTGCTATGCCTGCCATGCCTGCTGTGCCTGCCCTGCCTGCCTATGCCTGCTATGCCTGCCCTGCCTGCCTATGCCTGCTATGCCTGCCATGCCTGCCTATGCCTGCTATGCCTGCCCTGCCTGCCTATGCCTGCTATGCCTGCCATGCCTGCCTACGCCTGCTATGCCTGCCCTGCCTTCCTATGCCTGCTATACAACGGTCAACAACTCACAATGACTCCGGGACCACCGTATCCCCACACGGTTCTCAACAACACTAGCACTGGTCTAAACACAGCTACTAGACTCCACTCGGTCCCCCTGACACGAGTGCAACTATAAAGCAAGTGTCTGTAATAAACCCAACCTAATGCCACCAGTAGAACTGGTACTGCCTGCTGTGCCTGCCAAATCGGGTATGCCAGCCTACGCATAACACCGATAGGGGATGGGAGTCTCAAGGACTCGAAGTCTGAAAATCGCACACTCCGGAGTGGCACTCGAGGGGAGCGACCCACACGAGTAAAGTGCCTCAGTAACAAGTATCGTAAATCAGCAGGACTGGATCATGACTCTGATCAAAGTGGGAAAGCCCAACCACTAAAGAAAGCCTCGGTCCTCAATCAGATGCAAAAATACTCAAATAGTGGAAAACTCTGTCCATTAGAGAAATCAGATACCCAATCTGGTGCATAAATAAATGTCCGGTCAACCGCCCAATATCCGCGATTGCCGCAAAGCCCCACAACTAATCCAACCTGACCCAGACACCAAGTCCCGACTACACTACCCAGAACCCCTGCTCGAACCTGAGCAACACAGACCACCTGACTAACAAAGAAGGAGAAAAGGAATACATGGTTTCTCCTAAGTCAAGTTCCAAAAGTAGTGTAGCAGTAAAAGATGGCCTAACTACATGTCCATGCAAGCATGCTTTGTCCTCATAAATAATAAAAGTGGGTGAAACATATATTAGTAAAGCATGCTGAAATATTCCTACTATGGTATACCAATCTCCCCCAAGTAGGTCATTCCTTGCTTACCTCTCGCTCATATCGGTTGTACAACAATATGCCTGTTATCAATCATAGAGGGGTGATATCCCCACATGTGCACTTGCATTCACCATGATATAAGAACCTCATACAGTTACCAAATTAAGCTTACCCACCTGAAGTGCTCAATCCAAGGCAAACCTGGGGGTCGGCGAACAGTGTAGACGCTCTCAGTCCAAAATCTGCTAAAACTGCTCCCTCAGTATAAGTTGTGCGAGCCTCAGCTCTAAACAGTTGAAAACACCCAGAATTCACTATCTCCAATTTTCCCCAGTTCCAACAGGTTCAGAATCAGTCGCGAACCTTCCTGGGTACAACAATAAGGTTCAAGATTACATTTTATTCCAAAATATCCAAGTACGTACAGTTCTGTTGGAACAGTCCCAAAGATGCGGATTTTCCACCTACGGCAAGAACCCAGAAAAATCCAACAAAAATAGTATCACGTTCCTCGCGTCGATACCTTCGAAACGAGTACCTGCACGCCAAATTCCGAGCCCCGTAGGCCGAGTTACAAATTCCACAACACAGGGCGCTCACAAACACACAACCATACATCTGTATTTCCATGCACATATAAAGGAAGAAAAATCTACCTCCGGGCAAGCCTCAGAAAAATCCAATAAAAATACGTTGATAATCCTCGCGTCGAGTAGATGAAAAAAGTGTAAGGCACATCTCCAACCGATGCCCGGTTGCGGAGATAAAAATCCGGCAAGGTGTCGCTGTCCAGAAATTCCATCAGAAAAAGGGGTCCCAGTAAGCATGGAAAAACTCCTCGAAAAGCGCGAAATGAGAAAACGCTAAAAAAACCAAAATCGTAGCCTTACCTGTCGCGGATCCAACAGCGAAGAAATCGCTCGAAAATATAGTCGGAGTAGGCCGGGGGAGCTCTCGCACCGAAATGCGATGAAGGGGAACACAAATGGACGAGCGTCGCGCCGCACCGTAAAAATGGAAACCTTGATAAGCGTGCCACCAAAAATCCCCAAACTCTGCAAATGGATGCAGCACTGCGTGGGGATCAACTTTGCTGAAGGACTCAAGTCGTTTTGCAGCTCGGAAATGGCGGAAAAAGGGGAAAGAAGAAGGCTCGGATCGCTATTTATAGGCTCTAGAAACAAATCCGAAAATGACGGCCATGTCCTAAATTCCGGGCGCCCGATTCTTTCGGGCCGCTACAGTGTTGGGCCCGGCCCAACACTGTGCGGGCCCGAATTCCCGTCGGGCCTCCACGTAGCCCGCCGCACACCGCACACCGAAGCAGCCCCACTGGATTTCCGCCACGTGGCCCGCCGAACACAATACACCAAAACCATCCACCCACATCGCGCCACGTGGCCCGCCGTGGTGCCGACACGTGGCGCGCCCGAGCGCGGGAAAGGCCGACAGCGGCCATGTGCGCGCCTGTGCCGCCGCCTGCCGCCTCTGCTTGCACGCGCCCCGAGGCGGCCTGCGCCCGCTCTGTTGACCCGGCGCACAACACCGCGCCAATGACACTCCGCCACGTGTCACCCACGGTCCACCATACACCCGCGGTCTATTCCGTGGACCAAGCCTGCAGAGCCAACCAATCCTGCCATGCCACGTGGCCCGCCTCCGGTGCACAACGGCGCGGTGGACCGCGCGCCTGCCCGCGCGCCTGCCCACGTGCCTGCCCGCGCGCCTGCGCTGCCCGTCGTCGTGCCGCCGCCCTCCGCCGTCGCCGGAGCTGCCCGCCGTGCCGGAGTTACTGTTCCGACAGTGAACAGTATGTTTACTGTAGCCAACTCCGAAAAAAATATGTAAATAGCCCATTTTGACCGTTTTCGCGCGCTGAGTCCAAATCCGGCGTCCATTTTGCCAAATTCCAATCCTAAAAATTGCCGAAGGCTCCCGGAAAGGCGTTCTTAATCCGAATTTTCGCGCTGAGTCTAAATTTGATATCCATTGCACGCAAAACCAATTCTAAGCACTCGACGGGGTCATCTGACTATTCTCATGATCCATTCAACACTCTGAGTCCATCTCTAGTGTCTAATTGGTGCACAAACACCACCGACGCGCCATATAGGCCTCCAGAAGCTGCTGGTCAACCAGTAATCACATTGTGGGGATCCAGGTCCTCACACATACTCGGTGGGTTGACCGAGGATCGGCGATCATGTCTGAGAGGGACGGAGCGCCAGGGACCAGCTCCGGAGAGAGACGTCCAGTGTCGCCTGATTTTGGACAGTCGAGTAGATCGAGACCCCCGAGGCCGCCACGATTCCAGCCTTAGGGTCATGGGTCTCAGAGGAAACAGAGACCAGGCGGTTCTCGACAGTCGAGGCACCAGCAGTAGTGTCAGGATGAGTGTGTCATTTGCGGTGGGCCGCATTCACCGCCACAGTGTGACCACAGACTGGGGCGATGCTTTTCGTGTGGACAGTCAGGGCATTTTCAGGCAGCATGCCCCCGAGGAGTGCTTATGGTATTACCGCTTGCGACGGCACCCCCACTACCTCTTCAGGATGAAGGAGCTCCTCCGATTTACCGCCGGGTAGATGGCAGATAGGGCCTACGATGTCGGGACAGACAAAGCGTCGACGACCAGCATCGAGCGGATGAGATTGCGCCAGAATAGCGGATCGCATCTTACCAGGTGTGGTTTTCCTTATAGTCATCTGAGTTAGAGCATGTTTGATACCGACACCTCTTATGCATGTTTCAGTAGAGCATTTGCATCTTGCATGGGACAGAGATAGGACTGTTAGCTTGTGCATGTGAGGTTCAGATTCCATATCACGTGTTGCACGTTGGAGAGTGTTGTCGGTCCTGCCCAGTGCAGTGAGGACCTTGGATTTGGTCCATTGATTGGTTGGTCCTATAGTAGCTCCAAGATTTTGATATGGTGATTGGACATGGATTGGTGATCCCAGTATTATGTTACCATGGATTGTCGAGAGAGGACGGTGACCCTCCATGGACCTGGTTAGGAGGAGTATGTTTACAGAGGATGCCAGAGCATGACAGGTGTTGAGTCGTGGTTCTATCGCTTCTCTAGCGACTGTAGAGGAGGTGCCTATGGCGACACCGGGATTCAAGGATATCCCTATCGCCCGTGAGATCCCGGGTGTGAGTCCACCTGAGCTGATGATGATGCCGCCGGTTAGGGAGATTGAGTTTGCGATTGACGTGGTTCTGGGACCCACGCCAACCTCAACAGCACCTTATTTGGGTGTCACCAGTAAAGCTGAGAGAGCTGTAGAGCAGTGGCAGGATCTGACGGATCGAGAGGCCTGTATGACCCAGTACCACGTCGTTGATATACGACGGTGAGGATCCGAGAGATCGATACTTGGGTATGATTCCACGCCGTTGATACACAGTGGTGATGCCACGCCGTTGATATGCGGTGGTGATGCCATGCCATTGATACACAGTAGTGATGCCACGTTGTTGATACACAACGGTGAGAGTTGTATTGTGGTTCGAGCACAAACAGGATTGGGTTATATTCCAGTAGTTGCTCTTTCGTGAGGCAGGTATCTATATGGAACCATACAGCCGAGGATTGTACCCAGACAGCGTTCAGGACACGGTAGGGGCATTATGAGTTTACAGTGAGGTCAATTGGATTGACTGATGCCCTGCCGCCTTTAGGATTTGAGGAATTGTGGGTTCCAGCTGTACTTGGACGGGTTGGTAGCGGTACTCTTCATGGATATTTGGATTTATTCTCAAAGTGACATAGAGCATGAGGAGCACTTGAGGATAATGCTGCAACTTCTGAGAGAAAAGAAGTTGTATGCCAAGTTAAAAAGTGCGCATTTTGACTTCGGAAGGTTTCGTGTTAAGCCATGTGGTTTCAGCTGCAGGAGTGACAGTGGACCAGATATGTTTGGACTGAGTAGTGCCAGCAGAGCATCGAGGAGTTGAAGCTGAGGATGATATCAGCACCGTCAAGGACGATTGCCGGTGGATAGAGTTATTGAAGAGGTATGATTTGAGCTTATAGTATTATCCCGGCGAGGACACTATGGTCGTGGACGCCTTGACTAGGCAAGCAGTGCAACCTTGGAGCGAAGTAACTGTTCAGTGGATGCCACCTTTTGGAACTTTGGAAGTAGAGTGTTAGCCGCAACAGGAACAACTTCAACGCCTCTCTCCTCTTTTCTGTTTATGCCGAGGTTTGACGAATTGATCGACGATTTCGAAAGGCTGCTCCATACATGGAGAAGGTGCCGGAGCCTGTTCTTGTTTGATTGTGGTGAAGGCACTAGCCATTCGAGGTTTTCGAACTTTTCGCAGTTTCCAGCTGGTTTTCAAAATTGAGAGATGGGGGTTGGGGAATGTGAGGACCCGAATCCCCGTTTAAGGGTTTACTGTTGGATTAGTGGCTTCTGGGAGTGTTTGTGCGCGCGTCGGGCCCAAGAAATAAATTCAGGGTGGAAAATGGGAGCAAGTTTGCATAACCGGAGGCCTTTGGAAAATTTTAGGAGTGGAATTGGGCAAAACGGACATCGGATTTGGATTCAGGGCGCGAAAACGATGAAAATGGACTATTTACTTGTATTTTTCGGAGCCCGGATGCGAAAACACGGATTTCGAGGTGTGGTGGCAAAGTTCCGGCGGCCGAAGTGGCGCCGGCGGCGCCGGCAGGCAGCGGAGCACGGCGGTGGGCGGAGGCGCAGCCGCTCGGTCCACCGCGGAAGCGTGCACCCGGGCGCGGGACACGTGGCGGCTCCCGGTTGGCCGGCGCAGCAAGCGCGGTCCACGGGAGAAGCGCGGGTGTACGGTGGACGGGAGGGTGGACACGTGGCATCTTCGGATTGGCCGGCTCACGTGCGCGCGATCCACGTGGCGACAGCGGGCAGGTGGCCGTACAGCAGGCAGGTGGCCGTACGCCCGGGTCAGCCGGGGCGACGTGCGTGGGGCAGGCCCGGTCGGCGCCACGTGGCGCTACCGCAGCGGCTGGCGCCGCTGTGCGCTGTGCGGCGTGCCACGTGGCATGCAGGGATTGGCTCAGTTTGCTGTTGGCTGTTCGGGGACACGTGGCGCTCCAGGGTTGATTCGGGCTTAGATGGTTTGGGGTACGTTTTTGATGTACTGTAGCAGCCCGAATCTTTCGGGCGCCCGATTGTGGGGACACAGATGGTATTTTTGGAATTGTTTGGGTTGGGCAATATATAGCTCCTCTTGGGCTGCGATTTTGGACCTCTTCCCGAGCCCATTTGCGCCTAAGCCCTGAAGAGAAGTTGTTCTTCATCTTGTGCTCCATCTACTGAGAGCTTTTCAGATTTTTCAAAAGCCTCGACATCCGTGCTTTCTGCGACGCGGCGCACTGTGGCGTTTCTTGGATTTTGGCTTCCACCGTCATTTTTCAGTCAGAGAGGCACCCTGGATTACTGCGATGGTATTTTGAGCCAATTTTTGCGGCAGTGTGATCACGAGAGGTACGTCTTCGATTTCCATATAGATCACTTCGTCTCGTTTTGAGTTCTTGGCATGGTTTACGAGGCATCTTTGAACCCCTTTCCTGCTGGTGGTTTTTCTAGATAGCGAAGGCTTGTCTGATTTTTATCTCAGCACTCGGGCATTGGAATTCGACGTTTAAGGACTTGATTGATATCTACGCTTCGCGAGGATCACCATTGTATTTTTATCGGAATTTTTAGAATTTATCTTGTAGGTGATAATTAAGCTTTTTGAGGACTATTTTTCTGCGGGCTTGTGATTATGAGGGAGTTAACATACCGCGATGTTCCATTTTTATCTTGGCCTACAGGTGTCGGATTGAGGTGTATAAATACTCGATTTGGGGCTACTCGTCGCAAGGATCATAGAGATGATTTTTCTGGATTTTTTTTAGGACTGGACAGAGGTAAAATTCCTCAATTTCTGTGCTAGCTGTAGCAAACAGCATTGCTGTTTTTGGAACTGCTATCTTGATGCTGTGTGTGGTACCTTTTGCTATAATTCGCAGCTTTTGGGTGTCTTGCGGAGTGTTGGACTGTGAGGAGGTTATTTTTGTTGTGGAGCGCGCATTTTTCCAGGTGGGTATTTCGCCTCCAAAATCGATGGACTATCTACTAATTCTATTATATATGGAACATACATGCTATGAGATAAATGAGACTGCATGTTAGAGAGAGATGTCATCTTTCCTGTATTATTGTCGATATCCTGTTGATTCATGTTTCCCTGATCCTACTTTAGTTAAATTAACTGCTATTATTGGAACTTGACCTAGCACCCCGTCATATGTTGTATGTGTCACCAGACCAGTAGAAAACCCTCACTTGGGCTAGGTTTATTTATGTTTTAGACATCCACACGTTATACTTTATTCCTGGACATAGTGTTATCCTCCCCGGGTAGTGGGCCGAGTCGTCGGGATTCCTTTTAGTGTGGGATGCATTTTACACTCGTGCTTGGGAGCAGAGTGGAGTCTGGTAGATGTAGTTGGTCATTTATCTATGGCGGGAGCCGTTTGGGTGAACGGTGGTCCCACGATGTTTTGTTTCCTTGTCGCCACTGTGTTAGTGGCAGGAGTGTACCAGTGATAGCAGGATCTTGAACCCATAACCCTTTTTGGACACACACATGATTTTTGTTAACCAATGTTTTCTTCCAAGCATCGAAGGGTCACCGGAGTCTGTTCTTGTTTGATTGGATGAAGGCATTAGCCCTTCGAGGTTTGGGTATAAAACTTATTTTCAAACTATTTTCCTAAAAAAAAAAAAAAGAACTAAAAATCATAAAAAAATGGATTTTTCCCAAATCAAGATGGTTTTCAAAAAGGAACTATTTTTAGTCCTCACCCCGCGTGGGTTTGAGTGAAAAATGGCTTTCAGTAATAAATGTCACATTTTTCCTATAAACTTTCCCACTCAAGATGATTCGAGTGGTCTGGGTTCTAAGGGCTGACTTTTTCTCTGGGTCGAGAACAACTAGGGGCTATGCCTAGAGCCTGTTCTTGTTTGATTTGGGTTGTAGGTTTTAGTCTTTCTGGGTTCTCGGACCCTTCATTGTTGCCGGTTGTGGAGTATACCCGGCTAGTGAGTTGCATGTCGAGTTGATATTCTTTCTGGGAGCCGTTGGGTTGACAGCGGTCCTAGCTGTTCGAGTGTTTCTTGTTAGTGAGATAGAGAGGAAATTCGGGTACTATCAATCTTGTTGATCGTGGATTTGGACTATAACCTGCATGAGCCATATTGAGCTCGACAGAGATGCGCGGATACTTTCCTCGGTGGGGTCGCGCCCCTCGAGTGCCACTCCGGAGTAGGGCCTGTTACTTTGCTATCGCGACTTGTCGACGCAGTCCCTCTGGTTGGGCCAGTTTTGGCAGTCACGGACACTCTACGGTAGACCCGTCCTCTTGAGAGTTAGTAGATGCATCATGTTTCCATTTGTTCCACTTCTTGAGCATCTAGATAGAGGCATAGTAGCTGTAGAGTTATTTTTCCAGCTCTTTCCATTCAGTATTGCATTTGTTACTTTATGCCTCTAGTAGACTTAGTGGGCAGACCGTCGGGCTTGGTGGCGGTACCCACTGAGAACTACTGTTGGTTGTAGTTCTCACACCTGCTGGGGGTTTTCCCCTTTCTTTTTTCTCTCCTTGTTTTTTGCAGAGCCTTCTTCAGGAGTTGTTGTTCCCTCTGTGGCTGATCGAGGTAAGGGAGTCGCAAGCTAGTTCCCTACCCGTCATCTGAGTATAGCTGTACCCCCTTTTATTTTAGAGCTTGTTGTGGAGTCTGCTGGACTTGTAGTCGTTAGTTACTGCTGAGAATTGTATATCGAGAGACTTATGTAGTGAGGTTCAGACTTGTACATTTTGGACAGTTGTATTATTTTATTTTGTAGTTTACTTTTCAGCTCTGATATCTGTATAGCTATAGTATCCTTTTTTTTTGCAGGTTAGACGCTTCGTCTATACGGGGTTCACCGTATGGGCGGCGGATCTGTTGGCGAGCCCGGGGTCGCAGTTTCGACCCCGGGGCGTGACAGGGAATGTTCCTGATGTTGGGCTCCTTTCCCTGTTGATGGATGTGAGAGTGTATTTGATGAGTTTTGAGCAGTTGGTTGTTGTAGGGGCAACGGAAGAGTTATTATTTGTTCTGAGGAATGTATATATTTGATCCCTTGGATGTTTTGGACTTTACTTCCTTGGAGTTGGACGAGGATTTGTGCTATCGGGAGTGACCGATGCAAATTCTTGCTCGTGAGGCTGAAGAATTATGCAATCGGGTCATATCTTTGGTGAATATCCCGTGGAGCCATCATGATGAGAGAAAGGCCACTTGGGAGCCTGAGGATGAGTTGAGGATCTCCTATCCCCATTTGGTTTAGATACCCTCTTGAGTTATGGATTTTTCTAGTTTCGAGGACGAAATTCTTTTAAGGAGGGGGGATGTAGAGTACCGGGATTTTGTGTAGTGCACCGACTTCGCAAGATAGCGTGGTGCGGTGAAATCGCCCGCAGCATGTTCAGAATCTGATTACGCTTGAGTTCGGGTCGTTTCGGATCGACGCGGGAACCTCCGGATCGAAAAGTGAGTTAACGGCGTCGAAATTCTAAGCCTCAGTTTGATTCAGCATTTTTGGGGCATTGCATATCGGTACGTGTGGATGCGTACCGGAACGAATTGCTCGAGGATCCGAAAGAGAGGTTTGCTTAGGGAAATCAGCATGAATTTTTCCAAGTCCCTGGGTATCGGTACTGAGTGGTGTGTACCGGTACACTAGTTCCCATTTGGCTTGATTACCGGAACGCGGGAGCGGGTACCGAAACCCAGTGTTAGTCAGGGAAGAGTTGTCTCTCAGGAGTGGAATTTGTGCTTGGGTACCAGTACGAGAGCTCGGGTACCAGTACTCAGCCTCCAGAACTTGGGGGCAGTGAGGTAAATTACTATTTTTAGTGGAGGCTTTTTGGTACTTTTAACCAGCCATCCCAGCTACCCCATCTTGTACGATATATAGACCTTCCTCCTCCCCCTCCTCTCTTCATGGTTGGAACCAGGGAATGAGAAAGGGAAAGAAAGAGAGAATGGGTGAGAGTGAGGAAGAGAGGAGCTAGCAGATTGAGTTCTTGGTGGAGTTCTTCTTCGCGCCGAAGCTTTGTGTGTCGATCGGGAGCGCGTTGGTGTGCTTGTCCCATCGAGGAAGCCCGGTTGGAGCCTGCGCGCGCGAGAAGCTACAGTAGAGGTGAGTACTGTGCTGTTCCGAGTTTTCAGATTTTTCGCAGATTTTTGGATTTTGGACTGAGGTGGAGATTTTGAGCTTGGAATGGGGTTTTTTCCATCTTTTTCTTCTTCCCTGCGTTGAGCGGAGCAGCGGAGTGCTGCGCGTGACGCGGAGGAGCGCGCGCGAGTTACCCAGTGTACTGTGCGAAGCCGCAGGGAGTGTGGACTGTGTGCACAGCGAGCTTGGTGGATGTTAACCTGTGCATAGAGGGACCTTATTAGAAGCTGTGGGAGTGAGCTGAGAGCCCCAGGTGGATTTACTGGACGCGTGGCAGAGGCGCGCACGACCGGGGTGCCAAAGTACTGTTTCGACGGCAGCGAGCGGTTTGGCGCTTCACCGATTTCAGCGTTGCCTATGGAAAGCGATCCAGGTGGGTTGAAAATTCTTCAAGATGTATGGAATGACTTCTAATGCTATTGTATGCATGTATAGCATGTCTAGCTTATCTGTTATTGTATCTGGTAAATCTGATAGTTGACTAGAAAATTACAGAAAAATAATCCTGAGCTCCAGATATTTTTAGCATGATCTAGAGATGATTTGACACTAGACTGCATATTTTCTTGACATTCGGGCTGCATTTGGACATTTATAAAATTTCTATAACTGGTTTAAGCTAAAAACTCGAGTTTTAAATGATTTTAAATTAATAAGAGTATTATGGATGGTCCAGGTAGTTCGGGATGCATGTATCCTCGTGCAAGGGAGCCGAGCGAATTTTTAGAACCCTGTGGGATGAGTTTCTAGTGTCATGAGAGATTGAGCATTTGTTTCACTTCAGGGGCGGAAGCTACGTGCGGCTGTGCATGCAGCCTGTTCTTGTTTGATTTGGGTTGTAGGCGTCAGTCTTTCAGAATTTTCGGGCCTCTTATGTGAGAGATTGAGGACTGATTCCATTGTTGGGTCAGAAGTGACGAGCGGCTGTGCCTGCAGCCTGTTCTTGTTTGATTTGGGTTGTAGGTGTCAGTCTTTCGGAATATTCGGCCCTTCATGGAAGTCGATTGGTTTACTCTAGATCATGGGTTGGGCATTAGCAGATTTAGTCGTGGAGGGTTCTCCGACTTAGCTATGTGTATTTGGGCTTTATCATATTGAGTCGTGGAGGGTTCTCCGACTTAGCTATGTTTATTTGGGCTTTATCAGATTGAGTCGTGGAGGGTTCTCCGACTTTGCTATGTTATTTGGGCATTGTTAGATTGAGTCGTGGAGGGTTCTCCGACTGAGTCATGGTTATTTGGGTATTCGAGTTTCCGATCTGTTTGATCATGGATTGTAGCCTGCAGATGTCGCCTTTTATGCCAGATGAGACACGCTTGAGCTCGGTGGGGTCGCTCCCCTCGAGTTACGCTCCGGATGCGATGATGATGCGCCTAGTTGATACACTAGAGGTCGCTTTGCGTGATACTGAGATAGTCCGATGGGACGCCCTGGTTGATACACTAGGGGGCGCAGGCTTGACTGGACCCGATGTGGCAATCACTTAGATTGGATTATATGAGCACCTCGTGAGCGAGTGTGTAGTAGTCCAGGTTCCAATGCAGCTTTTCCCGTGAATCCACTGTGTGAAACACCTATCATTGGTGTGTCGGGCCCATAATACATCAAAGAGATGCTTTGGATGGACCCAGTGTGATTCTGGATTTGTGTTTGGCATTCGGCTGCTTTGACAAATTTTAGAAAAGGATTTGGGCCAAACAGTGGTTGGTTTTGGATTCAGCGTGGAAAAATGCTTGAAAATGACTATTTCCTTGTATTTTTCTGAGTTCGGATGCCCAAAAACGGACTCTCGAAAGTTTACAGTGGTTTCTGGTGCATGGGGGGGACCGTAGACCGCCGGGATGCCACGTGGCGGCCTGTCATTGGCCGGTTTACAACGCGTGGTCCACAGAGCGGCGAGGGGTGGCGCATGGACCCAGCGGGGACACGTGGTGGCCGGCTATTGGTTGGCGCTCGGTGCGCGGTCCAGGGAGTCCCAGCGCGGGTGCATGAACCCGGCGCCGGGGACACGTGGCATCGTGTCATTGGCGGGCTCACCGAGCGCGGTGCATGGGGCACGGGAGCGGCGCCTCGAGGCGCGTGTGTGGCAGGGTGGTCAGGCGGCGCCTTCCCGCACGTACGACCCATCACCGCGGGGGACACGTGGCGCCCCGCTATTCGCGGGCGCCACCTACCCCCGCTGACCGCCCGCGAACACGCGGCGGCACCCAGCTGGGCTTGCACCGCTATCCCGTGTTCGGGACACGTGTCAAGCCCAAGAGAATCCGGGCGTTCCTCGCGGGGATCCTCTCAGCGGATTCGGGTGCCCGAATTCGGTCCGAGCGCCCGAATCTGGGGACCCGTTGGGCATTTTCTGTTTTGTCGAGTTGGGCCTATAAATAGGTGACCTAGTGGGCATGTCACACTGTGATGACCCGAATCTCCGCAAAGCATTTGCTGTGTGAATTGTGATTTCTGGAGGCCTATGATGTGTGTTGGAGTTGGTTGCGCGCAAATCAGACTTCAGATTTGGACCCAGCACGAAATTTGGATTAAGAATACCTATTCGGATGCCCTCGACAAATTTTTGAAGTGGAATTTGGCAAATCGGACATCGGATTTGGACTCAACGCGCGAAAACGATGAAAATGGACTATTTACTTGTGTTTTTTGGAGCCCGGATGCCAAAACACGGATTTCAAGGCATGGTTTACTATTCCGGCAGGCCACGGCAGCACCGGTGGCGACGGGCAGCGGCGGGGGGCGCGAGCAGGCGCGTGCATGGCGGTGGGCAGGGTAGTCCACGGGTTTTGCCGTGCACCGGGACCAGCCAACGGCGGACGTGCCACGTGTCGCGCGCTGATTGGGCGGTCAACGCACGCGTGACAGCACGCCGGGCGCGGCGCACGGTGGACCCCGCCAGGCCACGTGTCGCCCGCTCATTGGCGGGCGCAGCGACTCGGCTGGGCCACCGTGAACCCCGGCCCACGGTTCTCGCCGTGGACCGCGTCGCCACGCGGAGCGCCGCGATTGGCGGGCATGCGTGCGCCAGGCGCGCGGGGCGCAGAGCGGGTGACGTGGTGCGCCGAGAGGAATTCGGGCGCGCACAGTATTGGACTTGGGTCGGATTCGGGCGCCTGAATCCGAACCCCTTCATTGGTGGGCTTGGGCTATAAATAGCCTTTCACCTTGGATTTTTGGGCTTTTCCCGAGCTCCTATTCGATTGAGCCTTCAAGCAACCTTGTTCCTCATCTTATGCTGCATCTCTCGAGGGAGTTTCAGAATTTTTCCAGGGCGCGACATCGACGGCTTCGGCGATTCGGCGCAGTGCGACGTTTCTTCTTCGGTGGCCAATTTTCGTCGCATTTTGGTCCACAAGGTCCACAAAGCTACTTCGAAGGAATTTTTGGACGATTTTTGCGTTGTTGGTTTCACGAGAGGTAAGCCTTCGATTTCCGTGATGATCACCTGTCTTTATTTTGAGTTCTTGGCACGGTTTATGAGGCATCTTTGAACCCCTTTTCTGCTGGTGGTTTTTCTGGACAGCGGAGGCTTGTCGAATTTTTATCTCTGCACTCGGGTATCGGATTTCGACATGTGAGGACTCGATCGACATTTACTCTTCATGAGGATCGTCGTCGTATTTTTATTAGAATTTTTAGAGATTATCTCGCAAGTGGTATTTAACCATTTTCTGGACTAATTTGACAGCAGCTTGTGTTTGTGGGAATATTTGCTTATTGCAATATTTGGACTATATCTTTGTACCCAGGAGGAGTTTTTGGTTGTTTTTGGGCCCGTTGGAATCGTGGGAATTCGAGGATTGTCCCCATTCAGTTTCAGTCTAGTTGGATCTTAGATTGACGCGCGCTTCAGGTGGGTTGCTTCGTCTCCAGAACCGGCGGACGGTTCTCTAACTCTATTGTTGGTATGCATGCATAGTTTAATGTACAATTTTGATGATTGTAATCTAAGCATGAGAAATGGTCTGAATGATGGGATTGAGGCTAAATTGATAATTGTACATGAATTATTTATCCATATGCATGAGGGAGAGTTACAAGATAAAGATGGTTATCCTATACTAGTGGAAAAGCATGCTAGATGATGATATTCACTTACTTGTTGGAGAATATGATTGATGCATGTCTGCTCTATATTGTTTAAGCTTGTGAGCATGTATGACTAGAGTATATTACCTTTGATTGGAAGCAAGCATGTTATGAATTGTCTCTATTGTTGGTTCAGTTTTATGTTTAACATGATTAGAGGATTAGTTATTGATTATTGGAACTTGACCTAGCATCCCGTCATATGATGTATGTTTAACCAGACTAGTAGAAAACTCCAACTTGGGCTAAGTTTTTTGATGCTTTAGACATTCCCGCACTTTTATCTATTATTCTACCTGAACATAGAGTTTCCTCGCCCGGGTAGTGGGCCGAGTGGTCAGGTTATTGTGGGACATAGGTTGCACTCGTGCCTGGGGGCTGAGTGGAGTCTGGTAGCTGAGTTTAGACCAGTGCTAGTATTGTTGGGAGCCGTTCGGGTAGACGGTGGTCCCGGACCGTCGGGTATCTTCCGGTTAGTGTTGTCGGGAACTGTTTGGGTAGACGGTGGTCCCGGGTCGTTGAGTGTCGTCCGACCAATGTTGCTAGCCCTGAGTTGTGGGTCGATTCCGGCTGTGGAGTACCTCCAGCCTGTGTGTTTAGCATGGCAGGTTGTGTGTTTCATTTTGGGAGCCGTTTCGGTTGACAGTGGTCCCGGCTGTAGAGTATCTCCAGCCAGTGAGTTTAGTGCCACAAGATGGTTGAGTTCGTTACTGTCTCGAGATTCGTGAGAGCTGTTTAGCTGAGTCGTCGAGAGTTCTCCGACCGTCGTGCGAGATGTTTGAGGATCCTGAGTCCTTCTGTTCTGAGAGTGAGCGTGGATTTTGACTATAGCCTGCATGAGCCACCTTGAGCTCGACAGAGATGCGCGAATACCTTTTTCCTCGGTGGGGTCGCGCCCCTCGAGTGCCCCGTCCGGAGTGGGCCTATTACTTTCGTATCGCGACTTGTCGATGCTATCCCTCTGGCTAGGCCTTTTTTTTAGGCAGTCAAGGACGTAGTCCCTCTGGCTGGACCAGTTTTGGCAGTCACGGACGCCCTACATAAGTCTCGTCCTCTTGTGGATGTGTGGCAGTAGGTAGGCGCAGGCTTGACTGGACACTATGAGGCAGTCAGCTCGATTGAGCCGATTGAGCACCTTGGGTGCGAATAGTTGCATATATTTTTATCTGTACCACCCATTAAGCATTTAGATAGAGGCATGGTAGCTGTAGAGTATCTCTAGCTTTTCTTGTTCAGTTTTTACTGCGTTGTTATCTTATGCCTCTAGTAGACTTAGTGGGCTGACCATCGGGCTTAGTGGCGGTACCCACTGAGAACTACCTGTTGGTGTAGTTCTCACACCCGTTGGGGGTTCTCCCACTCCTCTTTTTCTTTCCTCTCCTTTGTTTTGCAGAGTCATTAGCGGGCGTTGCTGATTCTGCGGTTGCTATTCGAGGCGAGGGAGCCGCGAGCTAGATCCCTAGCTATCTTTGGAGAGTAGCTGTACCCACACATTGGAGATTTGTAGTACAGTCAGTAGATGATTTTATTTCCACTTTTGATAGATTATTGTAGTGAGGATATGACTTGTTCTGAGAGCCTGTACACTGATGTATTATTTCAGGTTATCCTCCCTGTTGAGTTCTGGGTTATTGTATCTGAGGATTTTGTATTTGTTTATTTTTGGGAGATGAATATTGTATCTTTATTTCCAGCTGTACAGTGATCGAATTTTAGTTTTACAGCAATTTTCTTTATTAGCTCTGATATCTGTTTAGCTGTAGTACCTTTTCTTGCGGGTTGCACGCTTCGCCTATGCGACGTTCTGTATAGGCGGCGGATCTGTTGGCGAGCCCGGGTCGCAGTTTCGACCCCGGGGCGTGACACACGCTATGCACTCTCATGAGGGAGGTGTGGCCTACCACAAATCACACACACTTCCTCTATCCCTACTGTCAACCCGGGGCGTGACACACGCTATGCACACTCATGAGGGAGGTGTGGCCTACCACAAATCACACACACTTCCTCTATCTCTACTGTTGCTGCATTGGTCCTCCTAACTGCTGTCCCGCGAAGGACTCACGATCTTGAGAGCGCGATCGTGGGTGTCTCAGCAGTCCCCTCGCACTAGATGGTATAGCATCACTCTCCGTTGGTCTCTTCGCGCAAATCGGTTATCAAATTTAGGCTCGGCGCGAAAATCGGATTAAAAATACCTTTCCGGGAGCCTCCGGCAATTTATAGGTTTGGAATTTGGCAAAATGGACACCGTATTTGGAATCAGCGCGCGAAAACGGTCAAGATGGGCTATTTACTTGTTTTTTTCGGTGTTGCTACAGTAAAAGTACTGTTCACCGGCCGGAACAGTAACTCCGGCAACGGCCGGCGGCGGCGGGCAGCGGCGGAAGGCGGCGGAGGGCGCTCGGGCAGGCGGCTAGCGGCCGCGGGCAGGCGCTGAGGGCGCGGGCAGGTGCGCGGTCCACCGCGGAGGGCGTGCGCCGGGAGCGGGCCACGTGGCGCTTTCCTGTTGGCCGGCGCAGCAGGCGCGGTCCACGGAACTTGGGCCCGGGTGCACGGTGAACCGAGTGGACGCGTGGCAGACGATTATTGGTGCGGTGTTGTGCGCGCGGTCCACGCAAGGAGTGGGGCAGTTGACCGGGGCAGGTGGCCGTACGGCGGGGCAGGTGGCCGTACGGGCGGGGCAGGCGCGACGTGCGCGGTGCACGGCGCGCGACGTGCGCGGTGCACGGTTGCCGGGGCCACGTGGCGCAATGCCACTGGCGGGCGCAGGTGCGCCGGGTGCAGCGGGGCCCGGGGGAGCGGTGTAGTGGGCCACGTGGCGGGCCTGGGTCGTTTCGGGCTTGCACAGTAATGGGCCGGGCCCATTACTGTAGCAGCCCAAACGATTCGGGCGCCCGAATCTCGGGACAAAATGGGAATTTTCCCAATTGTTCCTCCAGCACTATAAATACCTGCCCGAGCCTTCTTCTTTGGCTCTTTTCTCCCAAACCGCACATCTTCTGCCCGAGCTTCCTGTTGATGAATTGTTCCCCTCTAAGTTCTTGATCTTCCTACCAAGTACTAGGATTTTACGGGCATGCATTCCGAGATTTTGGATTTTACGGCGCGGCGCGACGTTGCATTTCCTGTGATCTTCTTCGGCGCAGCAGTAGTGTTTTAGCTCCCCTGGTCTACCCCGAGATCCTTTTTCTGTGATTCTTGCGCTGACAGACTCCTAAGAGGTAGGGCTTCATCTTTCGTATTAATCGCGCTTTCTCGTTTCAATTTTTTGGCACGGATCCCGAGGCAACACTGTGACCCATTTTCTGTTTGGCTTTGTGGGACAGCATCAAGGTGTTTTGGCCATATCTTTGCGCACGAGCGTCAGACGGAAACGAGCTTATACAACTTTTTCATCTTCAGATCGCAAGGAACGCGCTCGTATTTTTCTTGGATTTTTCCGAGATTTCATCAGAGGTGAAAATCACTGTTTCTCTGTGTAAAGTGCTACAGTCTTTTTGTGCTGAAATCTTTTGAGTGTACCACCTTGTCGAATTTATATCTTGGCTTACCGAACTCAGATTTGGGCGTGCAAGCTACCGTTACGAAGCTATCGACGCGAGGATCGCGGTAATATTTTTCTGGGAATTTTCTGAGCTCTTGCGGCAGGTGAAAATTAAGCATTTCTGGGACTGTTGTTGTATGTGTGTGTGAGAGCAGATTTTGGAATGTATGTGTAATAGTGGACTTTGTATTGTGCCAGGAGGGTTACGGGTGTGCTGAACTTATTGGAGCAAGGTGTTACGGAATTTAAGTTGGCGTATTTCGTGAATTCGGTTAAGTCTTGAAGATTGAAGGTAAAGAAGGTTGGATCATATAACTCAATCTCAAGAAAGAAGATTTCAAAAGGATCAGGTATGTTTAACTTAATATCTTTGGTGATCCGAATACTTCTTATAGTGTAGAAACACTTGGATGGATTTTTAATTGCATAAATATCAAAAACTGGACATGGGACATGTTCAGGATCCGGATCAGACTTTTCAATCCGGATCCCGAAGGTTGTTCGTTCATACACCAGTTCAATCCGGATCGTAGCTTCCTTTGATCCGGATCCCGAACACTGGGTTTACCATTTTATTTGAACGATCCGGATCAGGCTTTTCAATCCGGATCACGAACGTTGATGTTTGGTGAACTGTATGAACGATCCGGATCAGGCACTTCGATCCGGATCCCGAACCTTCATTTTTCTGGAAACTATTTTTCTCGCTAATGCAATCCGGATCGCCGAACTCCGATCCGGATCGTCGTCATGTAAAATTCCAGAAAAGGATAGTTTTTTATTCTTATCTTTTCCAAGGGTTTCTAACCTATAAATAGACCCTATGATTCTTTTTTCTAGGGTAAGCCGCTAATCCTAAAAGCCGCCATCTTATATACGGCCTAAGATCCACATATAGAGAAGAAAAGAAATCAAGAGATTTAATCTTATGTTTCTTCATCTATATTGATTGATTTGATTCTAGGTTTTCATACTCACATTTTGAGTAGAATCAAATCAATGAATACTTAGATGGTATTTCCGATCTATTTCTAATCTAAGTATTCGGCGGATCATCACCACCCAAAAAACAATGATTTCCCCAAAATCGGCGCGTGGACTCGCGTGGCCTTGTGGATTCAAGGTGCTACCGCTCTCGTGGATTCGGAGCGAGGTACGTTCGTAGATTCGAAGCGTGCTACTAGGTGAAGACCGTGGATTCGGTCGGACGTCGTGGACTCGACGTTGGACGCCGTGGATTCGGCGTTGGACGCAGATCGTGGATTCGAGAAGCGTCGTGGAGCGAGCGGAGAAGATCAACTAGGAGCGTATGGAAAAGGTTGAGTCGTCTGTGAGTATGGTATATCACCTTGTACGTGTTTAATTCTAGTGGATTTCACCGTGTTATCGGTCCCGTGGTTTTTACTCCGGTTTGGAGTTTTACACGTAAAAATCTCTGCGTGTTATTTATTTTTCCGCATTGGGTTTTATATCGCAAAGATTTTTGAGTGTTTATTGTTTACACCTATTCACCCCCCTCTAGGTGTTTTTTTTCCCCTATTTAGATCCTATTATACATAACCCAACACAAGGGATTAGAGTTATCTGGTGTTTTCAACTGTTGGGCTTTGGACAGTCAGCTTTTCAGGTGGGTGCCTTATTCCCAGAACCGGTGGGCGGTTCTCTAAATTTTTATATGTTAGAATTGCATGCAGGTGTATGGTACAATGGCTGGGATTGATCGGTAAGCCTAACAATGTGGATTTTATGGGAATTGCAAGTGAATTATTCATTGTATGAAAATGGTATCAAACATTCATGTTGATGATTAGTGGAAGCTTTCCTAAGGCAAGGTTACCCTATATGATTGATTATCATGCCATATTAGCACATAACCTTTTATGAGGCTGGTTTATGCAATGGGATAGGATTATGTAGTTATGTGCAGGTTCTACTCTGAGGAGCCATTATGTATTGAGGATTATGGACAGGTATGGTCATTGATAATTTTGGCATGAGGTTTATTTTCTTTATTCTTCCTTGAGGACAAATGCATGCTTGTATGGACATATAGCTAGGCCACCTTTTACTGCTACACTTTCATGTTGGGATCTGACTTAGGAGAAACCATGTTTGTTCTTTCTCCTTTCTTTCTAGATACTTGATTCGCGTTGCTCGGGTTCGAGCAGGGATTTGGGATAGTGTAGCTGGGGTCCTGGTGTCGGGGACAGGTTGTGCCGGATGGTGATAGGTTGTGGTTCGTGAGGTGTTGCGGCAACCGCGGACATTGGGCGGTTGACTGAAGATTGTTTATGCATCAGATTGGGTATCAGACTTCTCTAGTGGATGGAGTTTTCCACTTGTTGAGTTTCATTATACCAGATTGGGGATCGGGGTTTCTTTTAGTGGACGGGGTTTTCCACTTTGATCAGAGTTGTGATCCAGTCCTGCTATATCGTGATACTTGTGACAGAGATACTTGTTACTGAGTTACTTTACTCATGTGGGTCGCTCCCCACGAGTGCCACTCCGGAGTAGGCGATTTACACATCGGCCAGTGAGTGCCAGATTTTGGTTATTGGCCAGTGAGAGCCAGACCTTCTTTATCGGTCAGTGAGTACCGATTTGCGAGCAGATACTTGAGACAGTTTGAGCAGGCAGTACCGGGTTTTATACCGGTTCATTCGATTGGGTTGTTCGATCAGATACTTTTATTGTTACACTCACGTCAGGGGGACTGAGTGGAGTCTAGTGGCTGTGTGTAGACCAGTGCTAGTGTTGATGGGAACCGTTTGGGATTTGACGGTGGTCCCGTGGTCTTTGTGAGTTCTTTGACCATTGTGTGAGAGGTTGAGCATCTTGAGTCTATCCGTTCTGAGAGAGAGGGCATGGATTTTGACTATAGCCTGCATGAGCCACTACTCGATAGCGAGTTAGTCCGTTTGGACGCCCTACGTAATTCCTGCCCGTTAGCGGGAGGTGGTTGTAGGTGGGCGCAGGTTTGACTGGACCCGATGTGGCAGTCAGCTTGATTGGGTCGATTGAGCACCACGTGTGGGGGTGTTGCATATCTTTATCAGAGTTTCCCCATTGGAGCCTTTAGATAGAGGCATGGTAGCTGTAGAGTGTCTCCAGCTTCTTCTTTTAGTTTTATTGCATTGGTTATCTTTTGCCTCTAGTAGTCTTGGTGGGCAGATCGTCGGGTCTAGTGGCGATACCCACTGAGAACTCCCTTTTTTGCGTAGTTCTCACGCCCGTTGGGGGTTTTTCCCCCTTTTTGTCCTTTCTCTCCCTTGTTTTGCAGAGTCTTGGCGGGTGTTGCCGTTTCTGCGGTTGCTGTTCGCGGTGAGGGAGTAGCGAGCTAGATCCTGACCCATTGGAGAGTAGCGGTACCCCCCTTTGAGGAGATCTTCAGCATAGTCGGTAGATTAGTATTTATTTCCTCTTTTGAGAGACTGATGTAGTGAGGATATGATGTCTTGAGAGCTGGTACACTGATGTTTTATTTGAGATATCTCCCTGTTGAGCTATGAGTTTTGTACTCGAGGTTATTGTATGATTATCATTTTTGGGAGATGGACCTTGTTGTTTTATCTTCAGTTGTACAGTGGTTGATTTTATTTCTATAGCAGTTTTATCTTTTAGCTCTGATATCTGTTAGCTGTAGCTCTTTTTGCAGGTAGGACGCTTCGCCTATGCGGGTTTGGCATAGGTGGCGGATCTGTTGGCGAGCCCGGGTCGCAGTTTCGACCCCGGGGCGTGACAATCTCAACTTACGCATCCAGTGTCTGAAGATGCTACACCTACACCGGTTGATAAATCTCCAGTCATAGTCCCCTCTCGAACAAATCAGCTCTATGTCGTTCATTTCGGACTACGAACGACACACTGTTCAATAGGCAGGTAAACTTCCTCAAGTACTTTTGTACCATGTAGTCATGTGACACCCCCGGAATGTGTATTAGTCCTATATATAAATGATATAATAGGACTAAATCTCTTAACCCGGCTATAGCATTTTAGGTGGCAGCAAGACTCAAGGGGTTAAGAGAGTTAAGCGTGCTAGAGCTAGAGTAGTTCTAGGATGGGTGACCCTCTGGGAAGTTGGGGCGTCGCAGTTGGTATCAAAGACATTCACCAGCCGGAAATGTAAGATGAGTCTTAGCTGAGCCAGGGTTATATAGCGAGTAGAGCGAGGCTCCCCGGCTAATGACCGTTGTGGGTGGAGTGTAGCTCCCCACAAGGTCGGCTAAGGTTAGCGAGACGAGTCTCACATCGCCTGGTCTTTGTGAGTCTTTGAGCCTGACGATGATGTCAGGACTTAAAGGGGGGAAGATTGTGACACCCTCAGAATGTGTATTAGTCCTATATATAAATGATATAATATGACTAAATCTCTTAACCCCGCTATAGCATTTTGGGTGGCAGCAAGACCCAAGAGGTTAAGAGAGTTAAACGTGCTAGAGCTAGAGTACTTCTAGGATGGGTGACCCCCTAGGAAGTTGGGGCATCACAAGTCACCTTATCTCAACTTCTTCAGATCATCCTCCATTATCTCCTTTACACTATTATGGAAATATGCTTCAAATAGCAAAACCCGAAACTCCATCCAAGTCACTGCAGGCGCATCATCAAGCCTGCTCGCCCTAGCCCTCGACCACCAAGCAGAGGTATCACCCATAAGGTAATGAACTGCCAGGTGAACTCTGTCCCTCTTAAGAATAAACAGGTCCTCAAACAATGTCTCCGTTCCTCCAACCCAAAACTCCATCACCCAATGCTTGGTACTCTCTCCACTAAATCGGGGTTGGTCGAACCTCTTGAAATCTGCCAATCTTGCCTATATTCTATCCTGCTATGCCTCTGATACCTCCTAGACAACTGTATATGTGTCCACAGTAACCATCGATGCAACTATCATAGCCTCCGTTGGAGGTGACTGGGCTATTAGGGCATCGGTATGAGTAGTCAGCAGAGGTATCGATTACTCTGGGGCTCTCTGTGCGGTACTCACCTACTGTGCCCACATCTCACACATCCTGCTAATGTACTCCCCCTGTCTCTCTATCGCCTCTGTCATACTGGCCAGCTGCTCACGCAACTCCTGTACCTCGCTAGGTCCTGCTTGGACCAACACCTCACAGGGTCCAGCCTGATCTAGCATCTCAAGCGGTGTGGGGGTAGCTCGCATCGACGGTTGCCGCACATGTTGTTCGCATGACGGTGCCAACGGTGGTCGTCTTCGGTGAGACATCGTGATCACCTGAAAAATAAAACATTGTACAATCATAACCACACGGGTCAACCCAATCAAGCGAAAGTTTAGAAAGACATCTCTTTTCTTCTGCTATATTATGTTGTCTGCAGCCTATATAATCATCCAATAAGAAAAGGCACATCCCTTTCGATCACATTTCATCTCCCTTTGAAAAGTTCACACAATTAATCTGTCAACTTTCGCCACAAATCACGTCTCTCACGTCTTAATTACTAAGGTTCGCCAAAAGATTAGGGTTATCTCCTAAGTCCACTTGTCATATTCCTAGACTCTGATACCAACTAAATATGTCATGCTCCAGGCCCACAGCTGAGTCCTCTGGGGGCGCGAACAAATCCACTGCATGTGCGAGGACGCACCCCACACGCACGAAGCATCCAAACCAAACCTATAACAAACCTAGAAATCTACAAATAAATGTGTATCGAAGTATAATATAAAGCTAAAACTAAATAACTACCACTATACAGAAAATCGTACATCCACATCTATCAAAACAATAATACATATATATATAAGGCCCTAGCCTAACTAGCCCCGATGTACAGTATAACATCCAAACTAAAAAGCTGGTGGTCCTTCTCTATCACTCAACTCAGGTAGAAGATGTCAACTACTACATGATCCCCTTACCTCGATTCGATGTTGGCTCAGAAGGTCCCTAAAAGAAAAACACAAGAGAGCATGAGAACTACTAAACAGTAGTTCTTAGTGGGTATAGTCGACGACAATCCCGACCTATCTATTAGGTCTACTAGATGCATAATAGAGAATACAACTAAATAACATAAACAATACCTAGACTACACCCCAACCATGTCTATCATGCCTCTATACAGATACTACACAGCTATAACTAACTCTGTCATGCATCAACTAGAGTACTCATAATAAAAGCACAGTATCACCCAATCATACACATGTAACCCAATCGTACACTGACCAACTCAATATATAGTTCAGTCAAGCCTGCGCCGCCTCTTGTCAGCCACCACATACCATCCCCATGATTGAGGCTTGCTAAACGAGACTATTGTCATCTGTCTATCTGATCCATACCAATCGCCACACCTTCAGAGGGGCACTCGAGGGGTACGACCCTACCAAGTATCATAATATAACAAGCTATGAAGCACAATGTAGCTAGCATGCTGTGGTCATATGCGATGATCACACGAATCACAATAAACTATCTCAGTTTCCCAGACACAATACACTATCCCACTACCCCATGGTATAATAATACAACCTCACTAATCCATAACCCAAACACCGACATGTACAATAATATGAAACTTACAACATATAGTCAAAATATCCATGTTGTCAAAATAATATCAAATCTTCATTCCATCAAGCACCAAATAGACTAGGTCCCCTTACTACAAAATATTTAACATCTACCCATAATTCGAACCGTCAAAAATACCGTAACATAAAACCCACATACCAACATGCACAATAATATAAAACCCACACAACAAAAAAACACCATATAGGTCCCCTAATAATAAAATATTAATTATCTACCCACAAACCATACTGTCAAGATACCATAACATAATGCCCAGATACTAAAATGCATGCCATCCTGCTACTATCATCCAAACCAAGCAATCAAATACACCCGCATGCAAAAAAAGTAGACATAAATGTCGTTTCTCAGCGACACAGAACCAATCTGGATTGCTTATCTCGAAAAATGAACGAAAGGACGAGAGGACATAAGCTCACCGCAGCCTCCACACTCGTATTACACCAACCCCACAAGAATCCTACAGGGAAGAATCCACCACACAACTTTAAAAAATCCGGCTCCTAAAAGCCAAGCATAATCCAACTTCTAAATTCAAATAAAACCAAAATTCATCACGTCTAAATTCTACTGTAAAAATAGTGTCTTAAAAATCCCAATCAATTAATATAATAATTAATACCAATCTCAAGAACGGCGTAAGGAAGAATCGTGTGCGCGGATCGTCGACCAACTCCTCGGATCACCCCACACACTCTCCTCGTCTCCCTCTCGATCTCTCTCATGATCTTCCTCCCCCGATCTCTCTCTCTCTCTCTCTCTCTCTCTCTAACTCTCCCTCAAACATAAACAGAAAAAGAAAAGAGAAGAAAGAAAAAGGTGGGCCCACTGCCACTTATAGCCCAAATGAGAGAATTCGAGCGTCCGAAAATAATTTTCGGATGCTCGAAACCTTATTCGGGACCACTTGGGCGACCCCAAGAGTATTCTACGGTCTAAAACCATCGAAACTACACCCGGAACCTTGTCCAAAAACCAGCTGAGTCATCAGAAGCTCACCTACCCACGTCACATCAATCAAATTTGGTCAACTCACGTCAAATCAATCTCACCTACTTATCGAGCAACTACAGTGCCCAATTCGAACACACCAATGCCCAAAACTTTCTGTTCTAGCTTCACCAGAAACGAACACCCTTAAGGAGGTCCGAAACTACAAAATGGCACTTCCGGGCGCCTGATTCACTTTTCTAAGCGCCCGAAAAGTCACCAAAATCTCAAATTCCTTCAAAATCAGTTCTCAGCTCTGTTTTCAAGTCGATTTCTCGCTAAAACGGTTCCAACCCAGTTCAGTACTTTTTAGATGTGCTGACTGTTGGATTATGTAAAACCATGTTTCGAGTCGATATCATGGTACTCAACTTCGCGATGGATTGAATAAGTTGGATTTGATCCTAATCTAATCCAATATTGTTCCTAAAGATTGGGAATGATTTAAGAATATTTTAAAGAGGATTCTTAAGAGGATATCAACGACGATTAGAAGTGAATTGGAATCTCGGATGGACGGTAGAGATTGTTTCCTATTAGAATTAGGTTTTTAGAGTTATATTAACTCTTGTGATTCATCTTTTATTTTTCAGAGCTTCATTGAAAAAATCCTAATTAAGAGGAAAAACGTGGAGCGTGAGAGAGTTTCTTGTAATCCAATTTTACTCCTTATACTTTTGTGTCGTGGATTAATCGAAGAATGCATTGAGGTGGTCTTGCCCGTGGACGTAGGTCGACAAATTGTTGGCCGAACCACGTAAATCTTGTGTCATTGTGTTTTCTTATTCGTTTTAATTGCTTAGTTATTCTCGTGCTTGTTTTCTACGATCGTTCTCATTTACTTTCATCTACGAAAGATCCTATTTCCGCTGCGCTCGTGTGCTGTGTGGGGTGAGGTGTGCTCGGTAATCCCACGGCCAGTTCCCCCTCCAATTGGTATCGGAGCATTTGGATCTTCATAGTTAATTGACGGTGAAATGATGGCAGGGAAAGTTTCAGCGACAAAGTATGAGATTCCTCAGTTTGATGGAACGAACTTTGCGTTGTGGAAACTGAAGATGCAAGCAGTCTTGATTAAAGATACTTACGAGATCGCCCTGCAAGGAAAGGAGAATAAGCCGAAAGGAATGACGGATAAACAATTTGAAGAGAAGGACAATATGGCTTTGGAAAACCTATATTTTGCACTTAATGATTCGGTGCTATTCAATGTGGAGACCGAGACTACCACAAAAGAACTTTGGGATAAATTAAAAAATCTCTATGAAGGAAAGTTATTGGTGAACAAAATCTTCTTAAGGCGACAATTGTACAATCTAAAGATGAAGGACGGAGCACCGGTACAAGAACATCTAAATACGTTCAACTCTATCATGAGCAAACTCGCCGCCCTAGACATGATATCGATGAAGAAGAAAAGGCAAGTATTTTACTTTTTTCGATACCGGAAACTTGGGATAATTTGATTATGAACTTGAGCCATGTTGAAACCCTTAAAATGGAGTCAGTTGTTGCATCATTACTTACCGAGGAGATGAGGCGGAAGTCTAGCCAAGAAAGTTCTTCGAGGGAGGCTATGATAGCATGGGGAAGACCTTTCGAGAGAGAGCATGGTGATCGAGGAAAGTCGAGATCAAAATCCAAGGGCAAAAAAAAAGTAAAGCGCTGGAATTGTGGAAAGTTGGGGCACGTGAAGAAAGATTGTTGGGTTAAAGGAGTTGATGGTAAATCCGATTCAAATAATTTTCAAGGTAATATAGCCGAAGCAGATGCTAAGTCTGCTAGTTCGGAGGACGGAGATCCGTTAGTCGCATTGGATAGATTCGAGCTTATTTATCATTGGATCTTGGATTCGGGGGCGTCATTCTACATGACTCCCTATAGGGAGTGGTTTCATTCTTATAAGTCATAGGATGGTGGAGTTATCTATTTGGGTGACAACACGGCATGTCCGGTGATTGGAGTGGGAGACATTCGGATCAAGATATTTGATGGTGTTATTCGAACGGTTTCTAATGTTCGACATGTTCCTGCACTTCGAAAAAGTCTTCTATCACTTAAAAATTTTTGCAAACAATGATTTAAATTCATCGGCGAGAAAGATCACTTGAAGGTATGTCAAGATTGTTTGGTGTTGATTAAAGGAAAGCAAGTAGGTGGTCTTTGTAATTTAGTCGGCAAGACTCAAGTAGGAGAAGCGGTTGTTGCAAGCGCAAAGGTGGAGTCTTCAATGATGTGGCATCGCCGTTTAGGACACATGAGCGAGCGCGGATTGCGGGTATTATCCTACCGTGAACTTCTTTCAGGTTACAAGTCCGCGCCATTAGATTTTTGTGAAGATTGCATCTACGGGAAGCAACGAAGATTGTCTTTTTCTCTTTCACATCAAAGAAGTAAGAAACATCTCGAGTTGATTCATTCGGATACTTAGGAGTCGCCCGATACTTCGTTGGGCGAATGTTCTTACTTCGTTTCATTCATTGATGATTACTCTCGGAAGGTTTGGGTGTATACTCTAAAGCGAAAGTCCGATGTGTTTGAAATTTTTAAGAAGTTTAAAACTGTCACGCCCCGCGGTCGAAACTGCGACCCGGGCTCGCCAACAGATCCGCCATCTGTACGAGAATCTCCGTATAGACAAAGCGTCTAACCTGCAAATTCAAATCTATAGCTATACATGTATCAGAGCTAAAAAGAAAATAAATAGCTACAAAAAACTCCAACTGTACATCTGAGTAAGGATCCAAATATACATAGCCATCTCCCAAAAATAAAATACAACATAAGTCTCCAGAATGTACAATAACAAAATAAAACCTCTCGTACAAGGTACATCTACCTCTCTAACTCTCAAATAAAACTGGTAAGGAACTACTCGGCCACGCCCTTACCTCGATCAGTTGCCTCCGCACGAGCTAAAACCTGAACAGGTACCTCTGAAAAATAGACACCACAACAGGTGTGAGAACTACACCAACACATAGTTCTCAGTGGGTACCATCGCCAACATCCACGATATGCCCACTAAGTCTACTGGAGCCAATAAAAATAGGTAAACTGGAATATAAAAGCTGATATGAAAGTTACAGCTACTATGCCTCAAGTATCATGCTCAAAGAAAAAATACTCAACTATGAACATGCTATCCATCCACTCGCTCACGTGGTACTCACATCAACCCAATCTCACTGACTGTCAAATCTGGTCCAGTCAAGCCTGCACCTCCCCTAGTGTATCAACATAGGGTGTCCAATCGGACTATCACAATACCACGCAAACAGCCTCATCAGGCTCATCATCATCACATCCGGAGCGGCAACTCGAGGGGAGCGACCCCACCGTGGAACAAGTGTGTCACATCTGGCTCAATAAGCAGCACATGCAGGCTATAATCCATGATCAAACAGATCAAAAACTCGAATGCCAACTAACTGATAATCATGTCGAAGAACCCTCCACGACTCGATCTGATAATGCTCTCAAAAACCCCCAAGACACTAGAAAACTCATCCACTGAGCTATAAAAATCTATTCGGCCCCCGGACACGAATACATATGCATTCTGAACCTATCAAACCCCTCAGGGTGCTCTCAATGTATTAAAACCTATTTTTAAAAGTCGGTTTTGCTAAAACAGGTACAACGATTTTTAAAATGGTTCAGATGCATTTCTAATGTCAACTAACCATATAGTTTAGTGTCATATAGTCTCAGGATCAAACTAAAAATATCTAGGATTCAGGTTTGTCATTCTGTAATTTTCTATGCAACTATTAGATTTTACCAGCTATAACAACAGCTAAAATAGGCATACTAGACACGCATACAACAGAACTAGACATGTAATTTTTAGTATGATCTAGTGTCATATAGTCTCAAGATCATACTAAAAATATATGGGGTTCAGGTTTGTCATTTTGTAATTTTTTAGGCAACTATCAGATTTTACCAACTATAACAATAGCTAAAATAGGCATGCTAGACATGCATATAACAGAATTAGAAGGCATTCCATAAAGTATGGAAGAATTCCAACCCACCTGGATCGCTATCCAAAGGCAACAAGAAGCCGAAGTAGCGCAGAGTTGCTCTCCATCAAGGATCAGCCGGAATGGTCCCTCGGCACCCAGTCGCGCACCACCTCGCCAACAGTCCAGGAAAATCCTCCAGGAGCACTCAGCACACTCCCAAAAGCCTCAAGCTAAGTCCCTCTATGCTCAGGTCAAGACCACGGCCAAGCTCCACCAAGCTCACAGCACACACAGTCCAAGCTCCCTATCGCTCCACACAGTGAACAGAGCAACAACAAGTCTCAGCAGCTCAACACAGTACACCCAGCTGCTCCTCACAGCACAAGGAAAAAGAAAAGAGGAAGGAAAACTAATTCCAAGTCTCAAAATCCATAGTCTCAGTCAAAACCAAAATCCGAGAAAAATTCACAAAAGCTCAGAAAAGCACAGTACTCACCTCTAATGCTGATTCCTGCGTGCAAGCTCTAATCCGAGCTTTCCTCAACAGGGCATGTCACGCCCCGGGGGATTAATTTAGCGGAAACGGATTACAAAAGGGATGTACTCTTTTTTTTTTCATTTGAAAATCTTCTTCCCCGGCGCGTGCCCAGATCCGCCGCATATACAGGATCACTCTACAAACGGACAGAGTCTCCCCTGTATATGCACGGCATCGCGGTTTGTACAATGTTCAATAATGAGTAAACATTCAATCACAACAATCCACTTCATACAACCATTCACAATATGCTGAATTAACTCACGGCCGATTAGTTTGAAAGGATAAAACCCACGGTTGTTGAAACGGCGCCCACCCGGCACCCATATTTTGAAAACCGTTTTTGAAAGCAACATAAACTCAGGGTTTTGAAAACAGTGCCCACACGACACTTAGGTTTTGAAATCCATTTTCGCAAACCATAATTCCACAAGGTTTTGAAAACGGTGCCCACACGGCACCCGAGTTTTGAAATAATAGTTTTCGCAATCTGTTCTTTTATTTGCTATTTTATTTTCCAAAGCGGCCCACAGAAATGTAAAGAAAACTAAACAATTCAATTGTCACCGTACCAACATCCACACCGACCCCACGAGGGTATCGAGAACCATCCACAGTCTACAAATAATAAATGGAATGCGAAAGTAAAGAGTAAAGTACTGTTCCGGTCTCCTGAGACCCAAAACCTCTAGCCGTGGCCTCACCGTCGCCTAACTCTCCCCCCTGTAGGACCCTGTCGCAAAGTGGGAAGTCAGCGACTAAACAAAAAATGATAATAATATAGCAGGTAAAGAAAACGTCCAACCGTAGTCTATCCGGAGCAACCACCCCCGCAAGGGAAAAGTAAGATCAAACACCTGTAAACCTGCAATACCCGATCCCGTCGGACAACTAAACCGACGAATCGCACCGCGCCCAAGTCGGACAACTAAACCGAATGGGTCGCACCGCTCCCACGTCGGACAACTAAACCGACGGGTCGCACCGCTCACACCTTGGCGCATCCAAGCCCCACAACTAAAGAGGCCCCACGCCGTCCTGTGGGTATACACGGGTCATGGACCACTTTTCCGAAAAAACACACCCTTTGCGGTGGCCAAACCGCGGGTGCGCGTGTTGCAGCCGAGCATAGTAACCGTGAACCATATATATATATATCAATGTATGAAAACCGTATGAAATAACATATACATATCCGTGCATGAGAACCATATGAAACAATATATATATATATTCACAGCATACTCCTATACGTGCATGAGAGCGACATGAAACAATATGTATATCTAATCACGAGCACCGTAAAGTCATAACGAATAAATGATGCCTCCCTACCATGTTTAACCCAAGTACACTTAAGGATGACCCGGTCCAACATGATAGAATTAAATGTTAAGACTTAAGAGTAAAAACCCACCTCTACGAGCGATGATCAAAGCGCTACCCCCCGTGTCCCGGTGCGCTCCCCGAAACTACAAAATCCACCGGGAAGAAGTCAGCGACTACCAAACATAATACAAGGAACAAGAACAGATATTCGGGTCCCGTCGTGGAACGGGGCTCTCGGGTTCGACGGCGGCGGCGGCGGCCGAGTCGGAACCCGAGGCGGCGGCCAAGTCGGAACCCGAGGCGGCGGCGACCGTGCTGCCGCGTTGGCCGCACGCGTATCAGGCTCCGTGCGGTGTGAGGCCCACACAGCCCCCTGACAGCGGCGGCCCTGCTCGGTGCCTGGCCCCCCGCGCGGCGCCCCGGTCCAGCACGGGCGCCCAGGCCGCACGCACGGGCTGCCCTGCGCGGCGCCCAGGTCCCGCGCGGGCGCCCAGCCCGCACGCACGGGCGGCCCCGCGCGGCGCCCAGGCTCCGCGCGGGCGCCCAGCCCGCACGCACGGGCGACCCCGCGCGGCGCCCAGGCCCGCGCGGGTGCCAGACCCGCACGCACAGGCGACCCCGCGCGGCGCCCAGGCCCGCGCGGGTGCCAGACCCGCACACCCGGTGCCCTAGCCCTGCGCGCAAGGGCGCCTCGCGACGGCGGTGGTGCGGCCGGCCGGGGTGTGCCGTCTCCCCCCTTCCCGTGCGACGATCCGAAAGAAACCCTAGCTACAAAATAAAAAAAAACTCACAGAACCAATGCGCCTCCGACTCGCCGATGAAGAGGGAGGGAGAGAAGAGGATTATCCCGTTCTTGCGTGCCCGGTTCCGGAGGTGTGCGGTGTTCTTCCCGTTCCTCGATCGTTCCGCCGCGGTTCCTCGCGCCGATCGGATGGGAAGAGGAGGGTTTGGGAGGGGCGGTTTCTTGTCCTTCTTCAAGTCGCGATGTAACAGAGGTGAGAGGAACGGTAGGGGGGGGGGGGGGGGGCTAAATCTGAACCTACACCAACGAATTAAAAGAATAGCCGCCCGTACACAGGAACTTAACCCTAAGTCCCAAAAAGCAATTCAATCTCGGCGAAATGAGTTTGGGTGCGAACCTGGGTCCGGTCCGCCTCGAAGAACGTGTAAGTCGCCTGAACTGCTGCCAACTTCCGGAATTTATTCTGGGAGATTCCGGGGTCAGAATCCAGAACCGATTTCGCCCCCGTTTTCCACTTCGCGAGCTCTATTGTCTAAAAATACCCGCGAGCCCCGACAGTCTGCCCAGAGATAAAGAAAAATAAATCACCCCTGGACCCCTTAGTCGAAAAGCGGATCAACAAGAATTCAAAGGAAAGTCTAGAAAGACAAATAAAGTCGCGGTTATCACACCACTCACCTCTAGAAAACGAGTTTCGTCCTCGAAACTCAAACCCGGGTGGTGGTGAAGAGGTCGGGGTAGCACTCCCTCATCTTAGATTCCAGCTCCCATGTTGCTTCTCGTTCTTCCTGGTTGCTCCAGAGCACCTTCACGTAGGGGATGACTCGGTTCCGCGGCGCTTTGTTTTCTCTTGCTAGGATACGCACGGGGGTTTCCTCGAAGCTTAGATCCTCCTTGAGCTCGAATGTGGAGACGTCCAACACGTGTGACGGGTCGGATAGATATTTCCGGAGCATGGACACGTGGAAGACGTTGTGGACCCGGTCGAGGTTAGGGGGTAGGGCGAGGCGGTACGCCACTGGGCCTATGCGCTCCAAGATCTCAAAAGGCTCCACAAACCGTGGGCTCAACTTGCCCTTCAGCCCGAAACGCTTGATCCCTCTGGATGGCGAGACCCGTAAGAACACGTGTTCCCCCACTTGAAATTCCAAATCGCGGCGCCGTCGGTCTGCGTAGCTCTTCTGTCGGCTTTGGGCGGTCAGTAACCGCCGCCTGATGAGGCGCACCTTCTCTTCAGTCTCTTCCACCAAGTCGGGTCCCAGGAATTTCCGTTCACCTAAGTCGTCCCAACAGATCGGGGATCGGCAGCGTCTCCCATACAAGGCTTCGTAGGGTGCCATTTGGATGCTGGCCTGGTAGCTATTGTTGTAGGCGAATTCCACGAGGGGTAGGTAGCGTGCCCAACCGACTCCCCAGTCAAGTACACAGGCGCGTAGTAGGTCCTCGAGGGTCTGAATCACTCGCTCCGACTGTCCGTCCGTCTGAGGGTGGAAAGCTGTGCTGAAGTGTAGCTTGGTCCCCAGGGCTTGCTGTAGACTTTGCCAAAACTTCGAGACGAAGCGGGTGTCTCTATCCGAGGTGATCGATGCCGGCACTCCGTGCAGTCTCACGATCTCGCTGAGGTAGACTTGAGCCAACTGCTCTCTGGTCCAGGTTGTGTGGATGGGTAGGAAATGTGCCGACTTGGTTAGCCGGTCCACAATGACCCAGATCGCGTCGTGCCCCTGCTGTGAACGTGGGAACCCGGTGACGAAGTCCATAGTGATCTGATCCCACTTCCACTTCGGCACCGGTAAGGGCTGTAATTTTCCCGCCGGCCGCTGATGCTCTGCTTTTATCTGCTGGCATACCAGGCAATGAGCTACATGTCGTGTCACATCCCCCTTCAACTTGGGCCACCAGAAGGTCTGCTTGAGGTCCCTGTACATCTTCGTGCCCCCCGGATGCGCCGCATAAGGGGCGCGGTGTGCCTCTGTCAGAATCTCCTCCTTCAATTCCGGCGAATCCGGTACACAGAAACGCCCACGGAACCGCAAGACGCCGTCACTTCCCACTGCAAAGTCGTTCTCCTGGTTCGGGTGGATCTTGTCTCGCACGAGCTGTAAGTGCGGGTCTGTCAGTTGTCCTTCTCGGATTTTCTCGAAAAGCGTCGGCTTGACCACCAACGCTGTCAGTCGAGCAACAGTGCCCGCTGATACCACCTCCAACCTCAGTCGTGAGAATTCCGCGATCAGGGTGCTCTGCTCAGTTATCGCGCGTGCCGACGCCTCCTCCGGTTGCCCCTTCCTGCTTAAAGCGTCCGCCACCACGTTTGCCTTCCCGGGGTGGTATTGGATTGTTAGATCGTAATCCTTCAACAATTCAAGCCACCGCCTCTGCCGCAAATTTAGCTCCTTTTGGGTGAACAGATACTTGAGACTTTGGTGGTCTGAAAAGACGTTACAGTGGACACCAAAGAGATAGTGTCTCCATAACTTTAGAACGAAGACCACTGCAGCCAGTTCCAAATCATGAATCGGGTAGTTCTTTTCGTAATCCTTCAGCTGCCTGGATGCATAGGCTATTACTTTCCCCTGTTGCATCAAAACACCCCCAAGGCCGATCCTCGATGCGTCGCAGTACACTTCATAATCCTCTCCGGGCGTTGGTAGTACCAGTATAGGCGCCCTGGTTAGCCTCCTTTTAAGTTCTTCGAAGCTCTCTTGGCACTTAGCCGTCCATAGAAACTTCTCCCCTTTCTTGGTCAACCGGTTTAAAGGGGCCGCAATCTTCGAGAAACCCTCGACGAAGCGTCTATAATATCCCGCCAGTCCCAAGAAGCTGCGGATCTCCGTCACTGTCGTCGGTGGTTGCCAGTCCATCACCGATTCTACCTTCTTGGGGTCCACGGCGATTCCCTCTGCCGAGATCACGTGCCCTAGGAAACCCACCTCTCGTAGCCAGAATTCACACTTCTTGAGCTTCGCGAACAGCCTCTGTTCCCTGAGGGTTTGGAGAATCGTTCGTAAATGGTCCTCGTGCTCCTCGTCGGTGGTTGAATAGATCAGGATGTCGTCGATGAAGACCACTACGAATCGGTCCAGGAAAGGTCTGAAGATCCGGTTCATCATGTCCATGAAGACGGCGGGGGCGTTCGTAAGTCCGAACGGCATAACCGTGAACTCGTAGTGGCCGTACCGGGTCCGGAAGGCGGTCTTTGGAATATCTTCGTTCCGAACCCGGAGCTGATGGTAGCCCGATTGCAGATCGATCTTTGAGAACACCGTTGCTCCTCGCAGCTGGTCGAAGAGGTCGTCAATTCTGGGCAGGGGGTACTTATTCTTCACAGTAACCTTGTTTATCCCCCTGTAGTCGATGCAGAGGCGCAGGCTTCCGTCTTTCTTCCGTACAAAGAGTACTGGTGCACCCCAGGGTGACACACTCGGTCTGATAAATCCTTTGTCCAAGAGGTCCTCCAGTTGCGCCTTAAGCTCCTTTAACTCCGCGAAGGCCATTCGGTAGAGCGCCTTTGTGATCGGTTGGGTACCCGGTACGAGTTCGATAGGAAAAACCACCTCTCGTTCAGGGGGTATCCCGGGCAGTTCCGTCGGGAAGACATCGGGAAAATCCCTCACCACCGCAATGTCTGAAGGTGTCGCCGAGGGTCGTGTCACCAGGTCCACCGAGGCCAGGTAGGCCACCCACCCACCTTCCACCAATCTTCTAGCCCTCGCCGATGAGATGATTGCTGGGAAGGAAATGCTCTTACACGCCAGGTACATATTCTCAGGAAAGCTCGGCTCTTGCAATTGTACCATCCGCTTCTCACAATCGATGAGCACTTGGTACAATGAGAGCCAATCCATGCCCAGCACTACGTCATACTCCTTCAGGGGGATTACCACCAAATCCCTCGGACAAGCCAGTCGTCCTAGATTGATCGGGCAGGCGGCCACATAGCTGACCGCCTCCAACACCCCCCCCCCCCCCCGCCGTTTGGACCGTCAAACGATTTTGGAGGGGCACCACCCCAAGACCATGCACAAAAACGAAATCACTAGAAATGAAAGAGTGTGTTGCTCCGGTATCAAAAAGAGTTCTAGCGCGGGTGCTTGAAACAGAAGTAATACCTGCAAGGGCGCCCTCCGGCGGATCCGTCTCTTGGCGGGTCATCGAGAAAACCCACCCGCCAGGTTGTGGTTGCCTATCCTCCTCTCGTCGTGGTACAGGGGGTCTAGAAGTCGACCCCATAGGAGCTTTCCCCCGTCCTGACATTTGTGGCGTGGGCGTAGAAGCTGCAGAGGACGCAGATCCCCAGGCCAAGGGGCAGTTGCGGCGGAAGTGCCCCGATTTGCCGCATCGGAAACAGTGGTCACCCTTCTGGGGGCAATCTCCCGCTCGGTGTCCCCCCCCCCCCCCCACAAATAACGCAAGGCCTGTCTCCCGTCCTCGGCCCTCCTGCCGGTGCGCTCCGAGGTCCCGACTGTGGCCTCCACCGCTTGGGGGGTCGGCTTCCACCAGAAGAGCCTCCCCCGGAGTATTGCTGCGATCGCTTCTTTTCCTCATGGTGCCCCGGGCCCCCTCTCCTGGCGCGGGTAACGGCGAACCCACGCTCTACCACCGTGGCCCTGTCGACCACTTTCTGAAAAGTGTGCAAGTCGGCCGCTTGCACCACTTCGAAAATGTCACTCCGTAATCCATCCACGAAGAGCTGCGCCTTATGGGACTCGTCCCTTATCACGAAAGGGACGCAGTTGGCCAGTCGTACAAATTCGCGCTGATAGGCCATCACTGTCTTACTCCCCTGCTGGATGTGGTTCAGGTCATCCTCCAATTTCTTTTTAACGCTGCTTGTGAAAAAGGCTCCAAATAGCTCCTGTTTGAACGATGTCCATGACGGGAGCACGGCGGTGCCCTTTGTGGGATCAGGGCGGACCGTCTTCCACCATAAGCGGGCGTTCCCCTCCAGGAAATGAACTGCCAGGGGAACCTGCTCGTCGTCCTCCATGAGTAAGTCCTCAAATAACTTTTCCATTAATCCCACCCACTTCTCGACGACCCAAGGATCAGTCGTCTCCCCGTCGAACGTGGGTGGGTCGTACTTCTTAAAGTCGGCCAGGTTGGCCCGCACGCGGTCCCGCTCAGTCAGCGGAACTGACCCCTCCCCCGTGGCGGCGGCAGCCACAGAAGGGGAAGGGGCGATCACGGTCTCCCCCGAGGCACCCCCGTTGGTGCTTCCCGGCGCCGGTCCCGCAGTTGCCGTCGCGGTTACCGCCGCTGGTATCGTCGTCTGGGGTGGGGGTACCTCGACTTCGGCAGTCGCTGTAGGGGTCACTCCCGCGCTGACCCCCGTCGCCGGCGCGCCTAGCCCCTGCGGAGGGGCGGTGGCGACCGTCACCGTCGCGGCCGGTTGTTGCTGCGTCAACTGACGCACGTGAGCCGTGAGAGTCGCCAGCTGCCCCGCCATGTCCCTCAGCTGTTGTTGCAGGCGCTGGTTCTCTACGGCCGCCGACGTTGTCGCGTCCGCCCCTGCATCCTCGGCCGATGATCTAGTACGGGCCATGTCTGTACACAAAAACAACAGTCAGCTCTAGACTCCGCTAACATGCAACGAACCCCCCATCGAGAGAAAAGGACCCAGGCTCGTTCCCCCCCCTCGATCACTCGCGTCCTACTCTACTATAATCTATCCATTCCATTCCTTTGTAGTTAAGTGAGGTATTCCTGTGGACGTCGGCACCAATTGTTGTGATTGAAAGCTAAGCCTCTGATACCATCTTAATCTGTCACGCCCCGGGGGATTAATTTAGCGGAAACGGATTACAAAAGGGATGTACTCTTTTTTTTTTCATTTGAAAATCTTCTTCCCCGGCGCATGCCCAGATCCGCCGCATATACAGGATCACTCTACAAACGGACAGAGTCTCCCCTGTATATGCACGGCGTCGCGGTTTGTACAATGTTCAATAATGAGTAAACATTCAATCACAACAATCCACTTCATACAACCATTCACAATATGCTGAATTAACTCACGGCCGATTAGTTTGAAAGGATAAAACCCACGGTTGTTGAAACGGCGCCCACCCGGCACCCATATTTTGAAAACCGTTTTTGAAAGCAACATAAACTCAGGGTTTTGAAAACAGTGCCCACACGACACTTAGGTTTTGAAATCCATTTTCGCAAACCATAATTCCACAAGGTTTTGAAAACGGTGCCCACACGGCACCCGAGTTTTGAAATAATAGTTTTCGCAATCTGTTCTTTTATTTGCTATTTTATTTTCCAAAGCGGCCCACAGAAATGTAAAGAAAACTAAACAATTCAATTGTCACCGTACCAACATCCACACCGACCCCACGAGGGTATCGAGAACCATCCACAGTCTACAAATAATAAATGGAATGCGAAAGTAAAGAGTAAAGTACTGTTCCGGTCTCCTGAGACCCAAAACCTCTAGCCGTGGCCTCACCGTCGCCTAACTCTCCCCCCTGTAGGACCCTGTCGCAAAGTGGGAAGTCAGCGACTAAACAAAAAATGATAATAATATAGCAGGTAAAGAAAATGTCCAACCGTAGTCTATCCGGAGCAACCACCCCCGCAAGGGAAAAGTAAGATCAAACACCTGTAAACCTGCAATACCCGATCCCGTCGGACAACTAAACCGACGAATCGCACCGCGCCCAAGTCGGACAACTAAACCGAATGGGTCGCACCGCTCCCACGTCGGACAACTAAACCGACGGGTCGCACCGCTCACACCTTGGCGCATCCAAGCCCCACAACTAAAGAGGCCCCACGCCGTCCTGTGGGTATACACGGGTCATGGACCACTTTTCCGAAAAAGCACACCCTTTGCGGTGGCCAAACCGCGGGTGCGCCTGTTGCAGCCGAGCATAGTAACCGTGAACCATATATATATATCAATGTATGAAAACCGTATGAAATAACATATACATATCCGTGCATGAGAACCATATGAAACAATATATATATATATATTCACAGCATACTCCTATACGTGCATGAGAGCGACATGAAACAATATGTATATCTAATCACGAGCACCGTAAAGTCATAATGAATAAATGATGCCTCCCTACCATGTTTAACCCAAGTACACTTAAGGATGACCCCGTCCAACATGATAGAATTAAATGTTAAGACTTAAGAGTAAAAACCCACCTCTACGAGCGATGATCAAAGCGCTACCCCCCGTGTCCCGGTGCGCTCCCCGAAACTACAAAATCCACCGGGAAGAAGTCAGCGACTACCAAACATAATACAAGGAACAAGAACAGATATTCGGGTCCCGTCGTGGAACGGGGCTCTCGGGTTCGACGGCGGCGGCGGCGGCCGAGTCGGAACCCGAGGCGGCGGCGACCGTGCTGCCGCGTTGGCCGCACGCGTATCAGGCTCCGTGCGGTGTGAGGCCCGCACGGCCCCCTGACAGCGGCGGCCCTGCTCGGTGCCTGGCCCCCCGCGCGGCGCCCCGGTCCAGCACGGGCGCCCAGGCCGCACGCACGGGCTGCCCTGCGCGGCGCCCAGGTCCCGCGCGGGCGCCCAGCCCGCACGCACGGGCGGCCCCGCGCGGCGCCCAGGCTCCGCGCGGGCGCCCAGCCCGCACGCACGGGCGACCCCGCGCGGCGCCCAGGCCCGCGCGGGTGCCAGACCCGCACGCACGGGCGACCCCGCGCGGCGCCCAGGCCCGCGCGGGTGCCAGACCCGCACACCCGGTGCCCTAGCCCTGCGCGCAAGGGCGCCTCGCGACGGCGGTGGTGCGGCCGGCCGGGGTGTGCCGTCTCCCCCCTTCCCGTGCGACGATCCGAAAGAAACCCTAGCTACAAAATAAAAAAAAACTCACAGAACCAATGCGCCTCCGACTCGCCGATGAAGAGGGAGGGAGAGAAGAGGATTATCCCGTTCTTGCGTGCCCGGTTCCGGAGGTGTGCGGTGTTCTTCCCGTTCCTCGATCGTTCCGCCGCGGTTCCTCGCGCCGATCGGATGGGAAGAGGAGGGTTTGGGAGGGGCGGTTTCTTGTCCTTCTTCAAGTCGCGATGTAACAGAGGTGAGAGGAACGGTAGGGGGGGGGGGGGGGGGGGGGGGCTAAATCTGAACCTACACCAACGAATTAAAAGAATAGCCGCCCGTACACAGGAACTTAACCCTAAGTCCCAAAAAGCAATTCAATCTCGGCGAAATGAGTTTGGGTGCGAACCTGGGTCCGGTCCGCCTCGAAGAACGTGTAAGTCGCCTGAACTGCTGCCAACTTCCGGAATTTATTCTGGGAGATTCCGGGGTCAGAATCCAGAACCGATTTCGCCCCCGTTTTCCACTTCGCGAGCTCTATTGTCTAAAAATACCGGCGAGCCCCGACAGTCTGTCTAGAGATAAAGAAAAATAAATCACCCCTGGACCCCTTAGTCGAAAAGCGGATCAACAAGAATTCAAAGGAAAGTCTAGAAAGACAAATAAAGTCGCGGTTATCACAGGGCAAGCTCTCCTCCAAGCTCACGATCAAAATCCGAAGCTTCACGACGAAGAAAATCCACCAAATCCATGATGGAAAGCTGCTGTGGAGCATCTCTGGTGCAACAATGGCGCCTGCTGCTTCATGGGCTGGAGGAAGAAGAAGAAGATGGAGAAGATGAAGATGGAGGGGATGGTGATGGGATATATAGACCAACTCTCTCCCATACCTCTGGCATCACACGTGCGGCTCAGCAAGTACGCCATCACGTCAGGTGGTGAAAAGTCCCGTAGAACAACAGCGACACTTACCTGTATCGCGGAGAAAAATTTGGGTTTCGGGCGCCCTAAAACTAGGACCGGGCGCCCTAAATTATGGCACAGTAACTCTCAGACGCACCCCGGCCGCCCGCTCCGCTACAGTAGAAAGCCCGAAATCTCGGTACAGTGTCAGATCCACTCCTCAGTCCTGCGGGCACCCTATCCAAGGGTCCGGTGCTACAGTGCAACATCATAGATCTCACCATCAGCAAATAATTTGGAGAAATCACAGCCATCCAATCCTCGGGTCTGCTACAGTAACTTTTAAGCGCCCGCACCTGAGTTCCGCAAGTTTCTGGCATCGGAAACAATTCCTAGGGCGCCCGGAAATGCTGAAACATCCAGTTTCAGCTATTTTGCGGTCTCGAGTTCGTTTTTCGCGCCATTTGCGCATCCAACGGCACTCACACTATCCAAGCATCTTGAGATGCTCACACAGGCACACCTGAACAGTTACTTAACCCCGGTACTCTACAAAAACTCTTGTGGAGAATGAAAAGGATTTAAAAATTAAGTGCCTACGTTCCGATAACGGATTGGAGTATTGTTCAAGAGAATTTGATGAATTTTGTAATGAGCATGGAATTAAGCGGCATCTCACAGTACCTGATACACCACAACAAAATAGTGTAGCGGAGAGGTTAAATAGAATACTCATGGAGATGGCCCGTAGCATATTGAGTACCTCAAAACTCGACAAGAGATTTTGGGCGGAAGCCGTGAGCACGGCTTGTTACTTGATTAATCGAGCGTCGACAAAATCACTTAGTTTGGAAATTCCTAAAGAAGTCTGGAGCGGCAAGTCCGTTGATTACTCCTATCTTCGTGTCTTTGGATGTGATGCTTATGTGTGGATACCGAAGGAGAAAAGATCAAAATTAGATAAAAACTCTCGGAGGTGTATATTTCTTGGCTAGGCGAAAGGTGTTAAGGGGTATCAATTGTGGGACCCTACTACCCACAAAATAGTCGTAAGTTGTGACGTTGTGTCACGCCCCGGGGTCGAAACTGCGCCCTGGGCTCGCCAACAGATCCGCCGCCCATACGGGAAGCCCCGTATAGACGTAGCGACTAACCTGCAAAGAAACATCTATACTAGCAGATATCAGAGCTGAAATAGTAAAATCTGAAATAAAAGACATAAAATATAACTACAACTCACAAATATACAGACCAACCTCACCAGAATACAAGAGTCTCTCAGAAAAGCAGAAAAGAAAGGTACAACTCGATACCTCACTACAAAAGTCACTCGACATAACACACTCCAAAATAGTACAGGGGTACATCTACTCTCATTCTGATGATGACAGGAAGGGATCTATCTCGAAGAGTAGATGTCGATAGAGTCCTGAATCGTCGAAATCCGATGTCCGGATGAGGAGATAAAAATCTGACAAGCAGGTGCTGTCCAAATCAACCAACAGTCGCAAAGGGGGTTAAAAATGTACCCAAAACCCCAAGAAGAGCTCAGTTCCAGAAAAAGTGTCCAACACGAAAGTTGTAGATTTACCTCTTACGAAATCGTCGCTGTAGAAATCGTCCAAAAATATCGTCGGGGTAGCTCTGTAGACCTCCCAGACTGAAATGCGACGAAAATGGTCCTCCTACAGGAAATCGCCGCTCCGCACCCCGATGCAGAAGTCGCCATCGTCGCGGCCTCCAAAAATCCTGAGCTTCCGTCAAAAGATGCACAAGAGGAAGAGGAAGAATTTTGGTAAAGGGCTCAGGAGCTAAAATGTAATGACACGACTTTTCTAGTATTATTTTACCCTCCTGCTAATAAAGTGTAAGTTAGAGGGAATTAAAATATTAGGCTCTTTAGAGTTGACTAACATGCGGTGCGGGTATTTTTCGGTGATAGAGCTCGAAAAACGATGAGCGACGGTGCAATCGGATCCAAAATCCGACTTACGGATCTCCCGAAATAGGGTTTCTAAGATCGCGGTGACTTCAGGTGTGCATCGAAATCCGTGTAAAATATCCGGCACGCTTTTTGAGGAATTTTGGATATTCCGTGTGATTAATTAATTAAGGAATTAATTAATCAATGACGTGAAATTAAATCTGGGAATTTATTCCCTATATTAATTAATTAGGAAATTAATTAATCGGTGACTATGATTTAAAAAGGTGGGGTTTATCTCGTGGGATTAGATATTTATTGTTAGAAGATAAATATCCGAATATTCGGGACTTTTCCTTTTTACGTACGAATAATAAAAGGGAAATAAAAGAATAAAATAAAAGGGGAAATTAAATTAATAAGAGGATATTTAAACCCCGGTCACCGGAAAGCGGAAAAAACCCGAATTTAAAATACCGCCTTCTCAAATCCTTGTTTTTCGTGCGTACCGAAAACCCAACGAAACTCGAGTTGGAAAAGAGAGAAAAGAAAAAGGAAACCCTAACCGGAGGAGAAAAGAAGGAAAGAAGGAGAAAGCGGAGGAACCCGATCGCCCCAATTGACGTCCGGAGACCGGAGAACGAGATCGTCGACGGGGAGCGGATCCGGATCTCCAACGCCGCGAGGACCAAGATCGGTTCTTTAATTCCGATAAATTAAGGTTAGTGATCATCGTTTCGTTGTCAAATTAATCGGGGGTTTTCCGTGTTCTTGTAAGATCGTTTTAATTGGTACATCGATCGCGGATTTTCGTCGGGTTTTGATCCATGTTTTATTCTCGTTCTTGATCAAGGGTGATCGATGGTTTTTAATCAGTTTCTTTTTATCGGGCTTCCGATCGACGTTTTGGTTGTTCGTCGATCGTTGGTTTAGTCATTAGAATTATCGTGTATTTATTCAAGAATATTTGGGGATGTTTCGTCGGAACATAGTGGGTTAACGGGAGGCCGCCGCCGTCGTTTTTAAATGGGAGGCCGCCGCCGCCGTTACCATGTCCGCGGGATCTTCGCCGGGGTCGCACGGGAGCGAAAACGGAGAAGAAATCGCGAAACGGGAGCGAAAACGGAGAGAAAACGCGAAAAGTTAGGGTTTACTGTGCTGTCCGTACGGCGGCGGTCCACGAACCCCGGGCGTGCACCCGGTGCACGCCGCGCTGTCCCAAAAGCGCAGACCCGGCTCACGAAACCGTGCGCCGGGCTGCACAGTGTGCGCGGTGCACGCCCTAGGCTTGCACCCGGCACGCGCGCTTGCGGCCGAAGAGCAAGGACCCGGTGCACGCTCGGGTCGTGCACCGGCCCGGCCCGAGATGCGCGGTGCACGCTTCCTGCGTGCACCCGGCGCATGCCGCCGCCGCCTGACGCCGTGAACCTGGTCCACGGTTGCCCCTGTGCACCACCCGACAGCCCAAAGTTCGGTGGCTCCGTTTGGGTCCGTTTTTCCACCGTTTTGAGCGCCGTTTTCGCCGTTGGGATCACCATCTCCGTGATTTTCTTGGCATGGCCACCTGGGATCTTTTTGGTCACTGTTTCGCCATGTTGGGTGCTATTTTCGCCGATGCTCCGCGCCTCGACAAAATCGTCGGGGGCGCGCCGTCGGGTCTCTTTTCTCATCATTTTCGCCGCCGGGGCCTTCTTGGTCTAACCATTGACGTCCCGAGTGGGCTGCCGGTTGAGAATTGGGTTTTGCTGGTTTTTCGTTAGCGGTTTTGGGTTCCGACGGAGTTCGCGACGAAATAGTCGCGTTCCGGTTGTTGTTAGTCTTTGATGTTACCGGTTTGATATGAGTTTTTAGTTTTACTCGATGGGTTTGACTTGTTGGGTTTTTGACCGACGTTGCGGTCCCCTAGGCACGACGATTCCGGTTTTGCGGGTTTAACGTAACAGTGGTTGGGACCACTGGTTTTTACCTGATTAGGATAAGGTGTTAATTTGTGCTCTTGGATATTTTAGTAGGCAGCAAGGAGTCCTGATTTGCTTAGGAGGGTCGCGGGCGCGGTCGTATATCTTCAACTAGGTGGGTACCCTTGCTATAAGTGCAACAAGTGCAGTAAGTGCATCTATCATCATAAAAAGGCTCGTTAAATTGTCTAACAAAGTAGATGGAATGTTAAATCTTTTGCTTAAATGTTTCTTTTCATTCTAACATGATAATTGTAGCGACTGCGGTCGCGGTGCTCAATACACGCCGACACCGGCAAATATTGGGGTGGGATGCTGCACGTACACAGGCGGATTGGCCTCCGCATGGGTGTACTTTTCCGGAGAAGTGGTCTCTTTTGACCCGTGTGCCTCACAAAGGGGTGGGAGCCGTGAGGACCTCTTCACGACAGCTAAGGTGGCCGCACTAGCTCCGTGAAGGGGTTAAAAGCATCAATGGGGTTGTGCAAGAGGAGGTACTTCCGTCTCTCCGACAGGTACTCTGGGGTTGGTGCCCAGCTTATTTGGTGACAGGGTTTTAGCGAAAGGTTCCGGTGTATTTCGGTTTGTTCTTGAATCTATGTTAATCGTTAAGACATCTACTTTGTTTGTCACTGACTTTACCCACTCCGTGACAGGTTTAACTAGGTGTAGTAGTCGGGACGACGGTGAGGCAGCGATTAAAGAACATTAGCTGGATAAGTTTATTCCATTATTTCTTGCTTGAGTTATCTCTTCCCCTTGTTATCTAAGTTTAAGTTCTGAATTGCTTGATTGTGGAATGTTGTGGATGTTGGATTGAGAGACGGTTTTGTGATGTGATTTTTATAATGTTCCTTGATGATTTATATGCGGCATGTTTTATACCGAACAAAAAGGGGTTTCGAAAATGTTTTCCAAAACCAAGTGTCGTGTGGGCACTGCTTTGAAAACCTGTGGATTTATCCTTTCCGAAACGATGTAGCCGCCTTACTGTGAATGTGTAGACGTTTTTAAAGGAATGGGTGTCGAGTGGACACCGTTTACAAGCTTGTAGGTTCCTCTTAATGTGATTAAATGTTTTTACACTCTCGCACTTGTTGACTGTGACTGTGTGGTTAAAGATTGTATGTTGATGTTGTAAATGAGACGCCGTGCATATACAAATGAGACTCTGTCCGTGGGCAGGGAGAATTTGTGTATGTGGCGGTCTGACACGCACCGGGGACGAGGCTGATGCCTATTTATTAAGGAAAAAAAAATTATACACGCACATTTCCGCTTATCTTTACCTAAAAACCCCCGGGGGCGTGACAGATTAAATGGTATCAGAGAAAAACAAATTTAACCACAGCAGTCAGTGATCCACATCCACAGTGTATGATGCCACAAGCAAATCGAACATGAGATAACCAAGGTGTAGGTGCGGTAGATCGTGAGTGTACGAGGGATAAAGGGGTATTTAATTTCGGTGTGTCCGTAGGTCGTGGTGCTAGACCAGTTGGGTCTAGGGTTGACTTGGTTTCTTTGCATATAGCGAATAATGGCCCGAAATGGGCTATCAGCGGAGAACACAGGGGCAGAAAGTACGGTGCGAACAGCGGCGGAGTATCAGCTTCTCCGACAACGACTACAAGAGATGGCCGGGTAGCTAGCAACCCTTATGGAACAGATGCGATAGTGGGTGCAATGGTCGACTACACCAATGGGGGTCGCCCAGGCTTCTCTGCCCGGACCAGCCGCACCAGCAACTTTGTGTTGGGTTATATGTAATGTAGATCTAAATAGGGGAAGAAACACCTAGAGGGGGGTGAATAGGTGTAAACGTATAAACACTCAAAAATCGTTGCGATAAAAACCCAATGCGGAAATAAAAATAACACGCAAGATTTTTACGTGGAAAACTCCATCACCGGAGTAAAAAACCACGGGACCGATAACACGGCAGAAATCCACTAGAATTAAAACACGTACAAGGTGATTTACCGTACACACTTACGACCCAACCTTTTCCATACGCTCCTAGAGGATCTTCTCCGCTCGCTCCGCGATGCTTCTCGAATCCACGATCTGCGCCCAACGCCGAATCCACGGCGTCCAACGTCGAATCCACGACGTCCGACCGAATCCACGGTCTGCACCCAATAGCACCCTTCGAATCCACGAACGTGCCTCGCTCCGAATCCACGAGAGCGGTTGAACCTTGAATCCACAAGGACACGCGAATCCACGCGCCGATTTTGGGGAAATCGTTGTTTTTTGGGTGGTGATGATCCGCCGAATACTTAGATCAAAGATAGATCGGAAATACCATCTAAGTATTCATTAGTTTGATTCAACTCAAGATGTGAGTATGAAAACCTAGAATCAAACTAATCAATATAGATGAAGAAACATAGAGTATTCTCTAATGATTTCCTTTCTTCTCTATATGTGGATCTTAGGCCGTATAAAATGATATTTGAATATGACGGCTATCTGGATTAACCCTAGAAAAAGAGTCATAGGGTCTATTTATAGGTTAGAAACATTTGGAAGGAGATAAGAATCAAAAACCTAACATTTCTGGAATTTTGACGGACGGCGATCCGGATCGGATTTGGGCGATCCGGATTGCAGTAGCAATAAAGACGGTTTCCAGAAAACAAACATTCGGGATCCGGATCGGAATGCCTGATCCGGATCGTTCATACATTTCAGAAAACTCAACGTTCGGGATCCGGATCGTGAGATGCTGTGATCCGGATTGAAGTAATGTATGAAACAACAACCTTCGGGATCCGGATCGCTGGCTCTGATCCGGATCCTGAACATGTCCGAACACCAGTTTTTGATTTTTATGCAGTTAAAAACTCTTCCAGGTGTTTCTACACTACAAGAAGTATTCGGATCACCAATAATCTTTAGTTAAACATACCTGATCCTTTTGAATTCTTCTTTCTTGAGATTGAGTTAAATGATCCAACTTTCTTCACCTTCAATCTTCAAGACTTGAACCTTTCACGAAACTACGCCAACTCAAATTCCGTAACAATCTCCCCCTTTGGCGGTTTCGTGACAAAACACAGATCCACTAAAGAAAATTTAAAAAGATATTTTTGTTGCTATCACCATACAACAAAAATTTACAATGGAGATCCGAAAATTTAAAAACATGAGATAAACTCCTAAAACAGACTCTAGACTTAGACATCTGTACTCTCTGCACAAAGAAATCATTCTTGACAAAAAGAGATCGTTAGATACCTCAAGAATATTTAGCATTCAAAACCTAACAGAGATAGAGTTTATGCTCACCATGACATTGAGTTATTCAGATATGTAATAAGATCACAATCAAGCATTGACATATCTTCTAAGCAATAAAATTTCAAATGTCATAACTTTGCTTTGTTAGTAATCAACCAACTTGTTAGTAATAATACATGTCCAAATAGTTAGTCGAATAGTTAGTAGGAACATGCAACAAATCACAAGATAAAAACCAAAGTTGTAATACTTACCTTTCACCAAAGTCAAAGTTGAAATGATACTTACCTTGATGTTCACACATTCACATCAATCATTGTTCAAGTTCTCTCTAAACTTTCTCCCCCTTTTTGTCACAAACTAAGCCAAAAATTACAAAACACAAGGAGAGTTAAAAAGTTCACAATCAAGAAAATCCTGAGAACTGAAACTAAAACCTAAAACTTAAAAACCTGCAATAGAAACAATAAGGGTTAGAGCATAAAAGATCAAGCCAAATCAGAACTGTCTGAGCTAGTATCGTCTATCTTGTTCAAGATTCCTTTCAGCATTCGCGATAATTTGGAACATTTCTTTTTCATCTGTTTTTGGTCAGCGGCCATTTGTCGGAGACCTAATCCCAATTTCTCTTGCTCAGCAGAAAGTCTTCTTTGGTCCTGATGAATGGCGGCCAATACAGTAGCTTCTAGAGCGTTTCTCTTGGAAGTCGCTGGACGAGTTGTAGAAGCAGATGATGCATGCCGGTCTTCAGTCCATGCGGATTCGCTAGGTACAGAGTATGCTCTAGAGAGGGATTCAGTAATTTGAATTCCACTTCCCTCTTCATTTTCCTTAATCCTAGCCGAGCTGATAAAGTCATGTGGAGATGCTTGGCTAGCAGCTGGTTGCTCAATGGAGATTCCTTGAGCACACCCTCTTTTGCGAGCAACACTTTTTCTTCTTGTCTTCCCAGAGGTTTCTTCTATTGGGGCTTTGCCCTTTTCAGCAGTAGTAGGCTTTGAAGCTTCAGCAGTTGCTTTCCCTTTGGAGACAATGGGAGCAGCTTGCTCGATTTCGATGTTATCCCAGTCGATCGACTCCGTCTCTGATTCAGTGTCGGAATCATCCTTGGTCTTCTTCGCTTTCTTAGCCTTCTTAGGCTTGACAGTATCCTTGGTATGAACCATGGCAGCAAGTAGGAAAATAATCCAAGTGATCACCATTTTGATTGATAGTGAAAAATGTATCCTGTGAAGACCAACTCAAGAACACATGAAAAATTGTTAATTTTCAAAAAATTGAAAAATTGTACCCAAACAATCATAATCATGTAGAGAGACTAAGAATCAAAAAAAGTTTTGCAAAAGGACTTTTAAAAATAGATCAATTGCATGATTTTCGAAAATCCTTTTTATATGCCCTAAAACCGAAATTTTAGAAATCGAAGCCTAAAAATCCGTTAATCAGGAGAATACCTAGCATATAATCAAAACTAATCTACCCAGAGTTCTAATTTCAAAAGAAATTTGATCAAAAACCATCCACAAACGAAATCGATCCAAGAAATTCATCACGTTTTGAGGAGGAAAAAGAAAAACGGTGAAAAACCGAGATTTTGATCAATAAAACTTACTTGTATTCGAAGAACTTGAGTTTGAAAGCTTCCAAGATGGGTGAAATCTAGAGAGAGAAGCTCTGGAAACTTTGGAACAAAAGATTGGAGTAAAAGAAATCAAAACCCTTTTGTTCTTTATAAAACCCTAGCCGCGATCCGGATCAGTTCATGATTGCGATCCGGATCGGCTACCCGCAGTGAAAGACTGCGTTCGGGATACGGATCGGCAGGTCCAATCCGGATCGTCTGCCCGCAGAAGAATATCTGCGTTCGGGATCCGGATCGGCAGGTCCAATCCGGATCGGCTCCAACTTTTTCATTAGAAAATTTCAGAGAAATTCAAGAAAAATCAGAAAAAGTATGTAAGCACAATTTTGTATCAACTTTAAACAAAAATCATCGTTTCATACAACAAGAATTAGATTATGCCAAATCTATCAATAATATCCAAAAATGAAACGAGAATTTACAAAAATTAAATCCCTTAAAGTTGAACACCTTCAATTACATCTAACTTGATCTTATGAGTAATGCCTTTATCAAATCATCAATTCAGTAAAGAAAATGAAATACAAAGATCAATAGATGTTTGAAATCCCAAATATAGTAGATAATGTATCTAGACAATCTGTTGAAGAGAGTGGCTCTTTGAGCATCTTTCTTTAAAAACCCACCTTATACCAACCTTGAAATTTGACGGAGTCAAGTATTTCAACATGCATTTTACTTAATCAAAAATTGAACAACCATGCTTGGTATACATGTGGTAGCTGCACACAAAACTCGGACGACCGAGGTGGTAGCTCTTTCCTCCGTGTGGTGGTAGTTTTCACACTCCTCATTGGGATGTAACTCTTTCCACATCTTTTGAGCATTTTCCATTTCTTTGACTCCCCCTCAATTGGCTATCAATTATTTAAGATATAAAGTATTCAACCAAAAATTGATCTCGATTTCATACTCGACTAAGCAGTCAAATAAGATAATGACTATACCAAGAGATCATTGAGAGAGAAATTGACTTTGATCACTCAGAAGATGATTTAATTAACATAAATGATCATTGCAACAGTGAAATATTATGATGGCAAAAGCATAATAAATTTCTAAATATGCGAAAAGATGCAATTAAAGTCAATTATGATCTATGCTCAAATAATGTCCTATGAACAGACATAGATAAAGAACAAAACAAAACAAAAACAAAACCTATCCTAAGCAAAAGTTTCAAAAAGAAGTTTATTTCAAGGAAAGCATTCCAATTGCTTTTCGCAAATGAATAAAACGTTTTTGATCCAAAGGTTTTGTTAAAATGTCAGCTAATTGATCCTCAGTTGAAATATATGAAAGTTGAAGAGTATTTGATTCAACTAGCTCTCTAAGAAAATGATATCTAAGTTCAATATGTTTTGTTCTAGAGTGCAACACAGGGTTTTTGGAAATGTTAATTGCACTTGTGTTGTCACAAAGAATTGTTACCGAAGATGCTGAAATCCGGAAGTCGCTCAATACGCTTTTCATCCAAATGAGTTGAGTTGAACAACTTCCAGCTGAAATGTATTCCGCTTCGGCAGTCGAGAGTGCTATGCAATTCTGCTTTTTACTGTGCCATGCAACAAGGCAATGGCCAAGATAGAAGCATGCACCACTCGTGCTTTTCCGATCATCCACTGATCCTGCCCAATCGGCATCTGAGTATCCAACAATATCCAAACTTGTTCCCATAGGATACCAAATTCCGAAATTAATTGATCCTTTGACGTACCGGATGATCCTTTTCACCGCTTTCAGGTGAACCTCCTTTGGTGCTGATTGATATCTCGCGCAAATCCCAACACTAAAGGATATATCCGGGCGACTAGCCGTGAGGTAAAGTAGACTTCCAATCATACTTCGATACAGTTTCTCGTCTACATTCTCACTTTGTGATTCACTTCCAAGTCCCTTGTGGCTAGTTCCCATTGGAGTCGGAAAATCCTTCGAATTTTCAAGATCAAACTTTTTAACCAACTCCATTGCATACTTGGATTGACTCAAGTGAATACCTTCATCATTTTGTTTAATTTGCAATCCAAGGAAATAAGTCAATTCGCCCATCATGGACATCTCAAATTCGCTTTCCATGGTCTCCGCAAATTTAGAAGCATCATTATCTCTTGTTGCGCCAAATACAATGTCATCGACATAGATTTGTGCTACAATAAAATTGCTTTGATAATGCTTCACAAAGAGAGTCCTGTCAGCTCCCCCTCGAGTATAGCCCTTCTCCAAAAGGTGCTTTGTCAACCTTTCGTACCATGATCGCGGTGCTTGTTTCAGACCGTAAAGAGCCTTTTTCAAACGAAAAACATGGTTAGGTTGTTTATGGTCCACAAAACCTTTCGGTTGAGCCACATAAACTTCCTCATTTAAAAACCCATTTAGAAACGCGCTCTTAACGTCCATTTGAAATAATTTGATTTTAAAATGACAAGCAATAGCAAATAGTATACGAATGGACTCGAGTCTAGCTACAGGGGCGAAAGTTTCATCAAAGTCTATACCTTCTACTTGAGAGTAGCCTTGAGCAACTAATCGTGCCTTGTTCCTGATGATAGTACCATCCTCATTTTTCTTGTTCTTGAAAATCCATTTGGTACCTATCACATTATGTTGCTTTGGAGGCTTCGTTAATTCCCAGACTTTGTTTCGCTCAAATTGATGGAGCTCTTCCTGCATTGCTTTAATCCAGTAGTCATCCTGAAGAGCTTCATCTATGTTCTTTGGTTCGATTAAAGATACGTAGCAAGCGAATCCACAAACCAACTGCCTCCGAGTTCTAACTCCTTCTTGTGGATCTCCAATGATGTTTGATTCAGGATGATCCTTGGAGATTCGTAGCGTTTGTTGAAACGGAGTACTCGGAGGTATATGAGATGATTCCTGCACATCAGATAAACTTGAAGAGCCATTAGATGCATCATTAATATTGGAAGTATTATCATGAGAAGATGCACTTACAGGAGTATCATCATCTAGAGAGATATCGAGGGTAGATTTTTCAGATGCAAAGTGAAAAGCTTCATCTACTTTAACATTTATAGATTCTACAATCGTTTTAGATTCGATGTTAAATACTCGATATGCTCTGCTATTTGTAGAATAACCCAAAAAGATCCCTTCGTCACTTCGAGAGTCAAACTTTCCAAGATTTTCACGGTCACGTAAAATGTAACATCGACTCCCGAAGATACGAAAGTATTTGATATCCGGTTTTCTACTAAACCACAGCTCATATGGTGTATTTAAAGTTCCTGGGCGCAAATACACTCGATTTATGACATAGACAGCGGTGTTCACAGCTTCAGCCCAAAAATGTAGCGGTAAATTCCGGCTATGAAGCATCACACGCGCCATCTCTTGAACAACCCTGTTTTTGCGCTCAACAATACCATTCTGCTGAGGTGTATAGGGTGCTGAGAATTCATGTTTTATGCCGTTGGAAGTGCAAAAATCAATGAATTTGGAATTTATGAATTCTCCACCTCTATCACTCCTAACACGAATGATCTTTTCATTCTTTTCAATCATAATACGATGGCAAATCTCATGAAAAGAATCAAACGTATCAGCTTTCTCTTTTAAAAATGCTACCCAAGAAAACCTAGAGAAATCATCAACCAATAAGAAAATATACCATTTACCTCCCAAAGATGGTTGACGGGTCGGCCCCATTAAATCCATGTGCAAAAGTTCCAAATGCCGTTTTGTACCTACGTGGTTCAAGTTCTTGTGTGCAGTCCTAAACTGTTTTCCCTTTTGGCAACCACCACACACAACGTTTTGTTTAAATAAAAGTTTTGGAACCCCCTTGACCACGTCCTTGTTTGAAATTCTAGCAAGTTCCTTAAAATTTAAGTGACCTAGCCTCTCATGCCAAAGTGTTTCATTATCCAAAGAAACTAGGTTACATTTTTTAGAAAACTTATTAGGAACAACATAACAATTGTTTTCAGATCTAACCCCTTTCAGAAAGAATACATGGTCCTTATCAGTTACAACACATTCAACAGATGAAAAGTTAACTGAAAAACCATTGTCGCAAAGTTGACTTATGCTGATGAGGTTAGTCTTAAGGCCATCAACAAATAACACATTATTTAGAACCGGGCCATCTGGAATAGCTACTGTTCCTTTTCCAACAATTTTGGAAGATCGACCGTCTCCGAAAACAACGAGTCCTCCGGAGATTTTCTCAAGATTTTGAAAACTATTTTTGTCACCGGTCATGTGACGCGAACACCCGCTATCCAGATACCAAGACGAACTATCATATGCATGCAAGGAAACATTGGTAACAAGACAAGGAAAAATTTCACCTTTGCGCACCCAAACCTTTTTGGAGTGCGTCGGTAATGGTCGTGAAGTTATATGCCTAGGTGAAAGCGTCTTGTTAAAACGATTGCTGCTCCTTGATGAAGTCGTCTTGCGCGGTAAACTACCAAGGTTCTTTTCCTTCAATTGATTTGCAATTGATTTCCGAGGAATCACCTTTGTGGTAGTCATTGCAAGAGGTGTTTGAGGTGCGCGTTTGACTCCCGTCTTGCAATGTCTTCTTATGTGCCCTGAAACACCACAACGAAAACATACCTTAGATCTTGACGATCCCAAAGAGGATGAAGTAATTTTGTTGTCGTTGTTTGTCTTGAATTCCGGTGTCGGAGGAGGAGATACCGACTGAGGCACAAAAACTGTCCCACTCGAACTTGGACTGTTTCCAGTTTGAGTGTACCCGAGGCCGAACCGATTTGTTTGACCAAGACCAAGAAGCCTATCCAACTTACTCCTTCCTGAAGAGAATCGCTTCAAGTCATCCTTGAGTTGGAAAATGGTCTTTGTCATTTCCAGGTTATCCTGTCGAGCCTCGTTGTAGAGCTTTGAGAAGTGATCCGCTTTATCCACCAGTTTTGTATGTTCCTTCTCAAAAAGCTCATTGGACTCTTGAAGGGAAACATTTACTTTTATCAGATTTTTCCTTTCCACTTCAAGAGCGTTTGAGAGAGAAGTTGCTCTTTTTGCTTCTTCTTCGAGATCATGCACTCTCCCTCTCAAACTCTTGTTTTGCTTAGCCACTTTCTTTGAATCCCTCAAAAGTCTGTGGTAGGCTAAAGCAAAATCTTCACCTTCCGAATCATCCGATTCGTTGTCCGTTGCAATCTTTTCAACAGTGGAGTTAGACAACGACTCGGATGTACTTGCCATAAAGCACATGAAGGGTGAAGATATGGACGCGTGGAATGCCGTGGAGCTCTTTTCTTTATCACTTGAAGACGACTCATTTGACGTTGAGTTGTCATCCCAAGTGACGACTTGCATCGCCTTCTTCTTTGCAGGATACTTGTTGGGACACTCCGTTGCAATGTGGCCATAGCCTCGACATTTGAAGCATTGTAGTTGTCCCTCTGAACTTTTCTTATCCTTTGAGAAGTTCTCTTGCTTTCTTGACTTGTAACTTGAAGTACCCTTGCCTTTGTTCGACTTTCCGAAGGATGGAGATTTACTTGAATTACCCCTTCGAAAGTTGCGGCGAAACTTTCTTGTCAAGAGAGCGAGCTGCTTCTCAAATTCCTCCATAGAAAGGTTCTCGTCATCGTCTGAGGAGGATGTATCCGCGTCTTCTTCCTTAGTTGTTTTCAACGCATAACCTGAAGACTTAGAAGAGGATGCTTTTCCAGAAGAATTGTTAGTGGTAAATGTCATTTCATAAGTTTGTAATGAACCAACTAATTCTTCTACACGTATTTCGTCCGGGTGTTTAATAGTTTCAATGGCTGTAACCTTTGGGCGAAATCGTTCAGGAAGAGTTCTTAAGATCTTTCTTACAATCTTAAATTCTGGAATCTTCTCTCCCAGGTTAGCACATGAGTTTACGATGTCTTGCAATCGTGTATAGTAGTCCGTGAAAGATTCATTTTCTGCCATCAAGATAGAGTCAAACTTGCTCGTAAGCATTTGCAGTTTCTGAATCTTCACGAGGTTAGTTCCCTCATGTGTAACCTGAAGAACATCCCAGATTTCTTTCGCAGTCTCACATGCCGAGACGCGAGAGAATTCAGTTTGAGATAAGGCATTAAAAATAGCATTAATTCCCTTGCCATTGTAAGAAGATGAATCTAACTCTTCCTTGGTCCATTTCGACCTAGGTTTTAAGGTGCGAACATCAGAGATAGTTTCAGTTGGATTAGACCATCCTAATTCAATTGATTGCCACACCCTTTCGTCGATGGAAATTAAAAAATCTTTCATTCGTACTTTCCAGTACGCATAATTTGTTCCATCAAAGAAAGGGAGTCGATTGATGTTTCCACCTTCAACCATTGTTTACAACCCTATTCCCGCTCTGATACCACTTGTTGGGTTATATGTAATGTAGATCTAAATAGGGGAAGAAACACCTAGAGGGGGGTGAATAGGTGTAAACGTATAAACACTCAAAAATCGTTGCGATAAAAACCCAATGCGGAAATAAAAATAACACGCAAGATTTTTACGTGGAAAACTCCATCACCGGAGTAAAAAACCACGGGACCGATAACACGGCAGAAATCCACTAGAATTAAAACACGTACAAGGTGATTTACCGTACACACTTACGACTCAACCTTTTCCATACGCTCCTAGAGGATCTTCTCCGCTCGCTCCGCGACGCTTCTCGAATCCACGATCTGCGCCCAACGCCGAATCCACGGCGTCCAACGTCGAATCCACGACGTCCGACCGAATCCACGGTCTGCACCCAATAGCACCCTTCGAATCCACGAACGTGCCTCGCTCCGAATCCACGAGAGCGGTTGAACCTTGAATCCACAAGGACACGCGAATCCACGCGCCGATTTTGGGGAAATCGTTGTTTTTTGGGTGGTGATGATCCGCCGAATACTTAGATCAAAGATAGATCGAAAATACCATCTAAGTATTCATTAGTTTGATTCAACTCAAGATGTGAGTATGAAAACCTAGAATCAAACTAATCAATATAGATGAAGAAACATAGAGTATTCTCTAATGATTTCCTTTCTTCTCTATATGTGGATCTTAGGCCGTATAAAATGATATTTGAATATGACGGCTATCTGGATTAACCCTAGAAAAAGAGTCATAGGGTCTATTTATAGGTTAGAAACATTTGGAAGGAGATAAGAATCAAAAACCTAACATTTCTGGAATTTTGACGGACGGCGATCCGGATCGGATTTGGGCGATCCGGATTGCAGAAGAAATAAAGACGGTTTCCAGAAAACAAACGTTCGGGATCCGGATCGGAATGCCTGATCCGGATCGTTCATACATTTCAGAAAACTCAACGTTCGGGATCCGGATCGTGAGATGCTGTGATCCGGATTGAAGTAATGTATGAAACAACAACCTTCGGGATCCGGATTGCTGGCTCTGATCCGGATCCTGAACATGTCCGAACACCAGTTTTTGATTTTTATGCAGTTAAAAACTCTTCCAGGTGTTTCTACACTACAAGAAGTATTCGGATCACCAATAATCTTTAGTTAAACATACCTGATCCTTTTGAATTCTTCTTTCTTGAGATTGAGTTAAATGATCCAACTTTCTTCACCTTCAATCTTCAAGACTTGAACCTTTCACGAAACTACGCCAACTCAAATTCCGTAACACTTTGGGACCTACGCTGGGAGCCGTTATTGGGAATCCCTTGAGGGAGAGACGGCCGACCCTTGGGTCGTGGGAAAATAGGTAGATACCATGGAAAGGCTCTTCGAAGCTTCGCTAATGGAGGAGGGTGAATGGGTCCCTTTGGCAGTCCCTTTTCTTGAGGGAGACGCCCGCAAGTGGTGGAAGACGGTGCGCCCGGACCCCTCGGAGGGCACCGCCCTTCCATCTTGGACCACGTTCCGAGGAAAACTGTTTGGGGCATTTCTCTCCGACAGCATCAAACAGCAGATGGAAGATGACCTGAAGCCCATCAAGCAAGGAAGTCGGACAGTTATGGGATATCAACGGGCATTTGTGAGGTTGATCAAATGTGTTCCCTTGTTATAAGAGATCAATCTCACAAGGCCCATCTATTTGTGAATGGCTTATGGAGCGACATCTTCAAGGTGGTGCAAACGGCGGGTTTGCACGCCTTCCAGGAGGCGGTCGATAGAGCCACCGCGGTGGAGCGCGGATTTACGATTTCACGAGCCCGACGGGAGAGCTCAGAACACAACAGGGATAAGAAACGAACTCGGCCAAGCTTCGGAAGAGAGCATACCAAGAGGAGCCGGCCTCCTAAATACTCGAGATTGCAACAAGGAACCAAGAATGCGCCGACGAGAGGACAATGGCCGGTGGACAAGTCTTGCATCATTTGTGATGGAATACACCAAGTGACCGGATGTCTCCAGAAGCAAGACCATTGTTTTCGAAGTGGCAAACCGGGGCACTATCGTTGCAACTGCCCCTCGAAAATGGGGACATCATCCGTAGCAACATCTACACCCTCGTCTCCGCAATCGGGAGGAGGGAGAGTCTATACGATGACCCACCATAGGACGGACCCATAGAGCATGATGTAACAGGTAATACTCGAGTTTCAGACCATCGTGCTAGAACTTTGGTGGCAACACCTAAGCATCCCACTCTTTCGCCTCGCTTCATGTTTTCACCCTACCTTAGTTATTAGAAGAAATCCCTATCGTAGGAATAAGTTCGGTTGGACCCTCTGGCTACCCCTCGGGGCAGGCGGCTGTACCCCTTCCTGCCCAGTGAGGGTGAGGCGGGTTCTTAGTCTCTAAGAACTAATGAGGTTCCGTTAAAGGTTGTCGGTGTAGCGCTTGGGGCCGACAGTCGCGGCAATCTTTAAGCGGTAGTTGACTGCTTGAAGTTCCAAGCGAGTCTCCGGGAACGGACTTACCGGAACTTGTAAACTTAGCTTGTAGGAAAGCCTTCTGCTCGCTTTTCTTTGTTGCGGGCAAGGAGCTTGGTAGAAGGCAGTCGAGTAGCGTTCACGAGTACCGTATGGATCTCGACACGAGAAGGACAAATACTCCTCTACCTCGGATAGATGACCTACGCGATCAACTACAAGGAGAAACGGCGTTCCCAAAGAATGATCTGCGGTCCGGCTATCGCCAGCCTAGAGTCCGGGGTAATGACATACTGAAAACAGACCTGCGAGCTCGGAATAGTCAACATAAGTTTACAGTTGTACCGTTTAGACTCGTTAATGCACCAGCGGTGCTCATGGGCATGATGAATAGGATATTCAAGCCCTTCTTAGACCAGTCGGTGATGGCCTTTTAGTGGACGTTCCGATCTACTCTCGCACAGACAAGGGGTATGGGGAACACTTGCGAGTAATCCCCCAGACCCTTCGGGGTCAGAAACCATATGCCAAAACTTATAAAGTGTGAGTTATGGTCCGCAAGGGGGACTTTTTGAGGCATATCGTTTCGGTGTCTGGAATTGCAGTGGATCCAAGGAGGATTGGATCAGGGATCAACTGGGCTCGACCAACAGAGATGATGGAAATCCGAAGCTTCTTAGGACGGGCAGACCGCTACAGATGCCTCGTGGGAGGCCACTTCCCCAAATCGGCTAACCCAAATGAGGGAGAGATACGTCTAGATGGCCCAGTGCCAGGAGGGCTTCAAGGGACTTAAAGACGAACACGCACAGGCGCCAGTGCTCACATTGCCGAAGCCCGGAAAGGACTATAAGATTTAGTCTGACGAATCTCCAAGAGGATCTTGGGAGATCAAATAACGGACACGCGACTACGACTTGTGCGAGACAGAATGTCCTCGGAGCAAGACGGAGTTTGTATGACTGACACAGATGATGTAATAAGGTGCCGGGGATGAATTTGTGTACCCGGTAAGCTAGAAATAAGGGAAGAAAGTCTAGCAAAGGTATATAATACCTCCTATACCGTGCATCCCGGAGGTACAAAGAGGTGCAAGGATCTGTGGCAGACCTTCTGGTGGCCCAAATCGGAAGAGCGACGCGGCACAAATTGTGGCGCAATATTGGGTGTGCCAACGGGTGAAAGCGAAACATCAGCGACCGGCAGGGGAAAGCAAACGTTTCGGCTACGAGAGAGGTAGTAGCAAGGAAGACCTCTTACAGAGAGTAATTTTGGCCACGACCCCAGAGGGACCCTTAGAAGTAATGCTTCGTACCTTCCTGCCCAATAAGGAGGTGAAGACTTAGTTGTCTTATTTGTTGGCTATTTAGTTAAGGGTAGGTCCAACTTCCGGCCTTGTGACAATAGACCCGAGGCGTTGTAACAGTATGCCTTGGACGTCCAGGTGAGGTGAGTCGGGCCAAGACCCGAGGCGTTGTAACAGTACGCCTTAGACGTCCAGGTGGGTTGAGTCAGGTCAAGATCGGTGGCGGTGTGACAGAACGCCTTAAGTAAATGGGTTGCGTATTTCTTATAATTCGAGCATTTGGGATTGTTGGTTGGAGTCGACGACCCGACATTTGGGATTTCGGGGCACGTAGGCCCGGTGGCATACCGGTTGACGTTACTGCCAAACCTCGATACGAAGGCTGGCATGGGAGGAAAAGAAACTCCGCAACTAGACAATCCCTTACGTAAAGGTGTAATGGAGTAACCATGAGGAGCACGAAGCGACTTGGGGACTCAAGACGAAAATGAAGGAAGTTTTCCCAGAATTGTTTAGCGAGGGTTGAGTTTAAGTTTCGAGGACGAAACTTTTTATAAAGTGTGAGTGGTGTAATGACACGACTTTTCTAGTATTATTTTACCCTCCTGCTAATAAAGTGTAAGTTAGAGGGAATTAAAATATCGGGCTCTTTAGAGTTGACTAACATGCGGTGCGGGTATTTTTCAGTGATAGAGCTCGAAAAACGATGAGCGACGGTGCAATCGGATCCAAAATCCGACTTACGGATCTCCCGAAATGGGGTTTCTAAGATCACGGTGACTTAAGGTGTGCATCGAAATCCGTGTAAAATATCCGGCACGCTTTTTGAGGAATTTTGGATATTCCGTGTGATTAATTAATTAAGGAATTAATTAATCAATGACGTGAAATTAAATCTGGGAATTTATTCCCTATATTAATTAATTAGGAAATTAATTAATCGGTGACTATGATTTAAAAAGGTGGGGTTTATCTCGTGGGATTAGATATTTATTGTTAGAAGATAAATATCCGAATATTCGGGACTTTTCCTTTTTACGTACGAATAATAAAAGGGAAATAAAAGAATAAAATAAAAGGGGAAATTAAATTAATAAGAGGATATTTAAACCCCGGTCACCGGAAAGCAGAAAAAACCCTAATTTAAAATACCGCCTTCTCAAATCCTCCTTTTTCGTGCGTACCGAAAACCTAACGAAACCCTAGTTGGAAAAGAGAGAAAAGAAAAAGGAAACCCTAACCGGAGGAGAAAAGAAGGAAAGAAGGAGAAAGCGGAGGAACCCGATCGCCCCAATTGACGTCCGGAGACCGGAGAACGAGATCGTCGACGGGGAGCGGATCCGGATCTCCAACGCCGCGAGGACCAAGATCGGTTCTTTAATTCCGATAAATTAAGGTTAGTGATCATCGTTTCGTTGTCAAATTAATCGGGGGTTTTCCGTGTTCTTGTAAGGTCGTTTTAATTGGTACATCGATCGCGGATTTTCGTCGGGTTTTGATCCATGTTTTATTCTCGTTCTTGATCGAGGGTGATCGATGGTTTTTAATCAGTTCCTTTTTATCGGGCTTCCGATCGATGTTTTGGTTGTTCGTCGATCGTTGGTTTAGTCATTAGAATTATCGTGTATTTATTCGAGAATTTTTTGGGATGTTTCGTCGGAACATAGTGGGTTAACGGGAGGCCGCCGCCGCTGTTTTTAAATGGGAGGCCGCCGCCGCCGTTACCATGTCCGCGGGATCTTCGCCGGGGTCGCACGGGAGCGAAAACGGAGAAGAAATCGCGAAACGGGATCGAAAACGGAGAGAAAACGCGAAAAGTTAGGGTTTACTGTGCTGTCCGTACGGCGGCGGTCCACGGACCCCGGGCGTGCACCCGGTGCACGCCCCGCTGTCCCAAAAGCGCAGACCCGGCACACGAAACCGTGCGCCGGGCTGCACAGCCCGGCGCGCGCGCATGCGGCCGAAGAGCAAGGACCCGGTGCACGCTCGGGTCGTGCACCGGCCCGGCCCGAGATGCGCGGTGCACGCTTCCTGCGTGCACCTGGCGCATGCCGCCGCCGCCTGACGCCGTGAACCTGGTCCACGGTTGCCCCTGTGCACCACCCGACAGCCCAAAGTTCGGTGGCTCCGTTTGGGTCCGTTTTTCCACCGTTTTGAGCGCCGTTTTCGCCGTTGGGATCACCATCTCCGTGATTTTCTTGGCATGGCCACTTGGGATCTTTTTGGTCACCGTTTCGCCATGTTGGGTGCTATTTTCGCCGATGCTCCGCACCTCGACGAAATCGTCGGGGGCGCGCCGTCGGGTCTCTTTTCTCATCATTTTCGCCACCGGGGCCTTCTTGGTCTAACCATTGACGTCCCGAGTGGGCTGCCGGTTGAGAATTGGGTTTTGCTGGTTTTCCGTTAGCGGTTTTGGGTTCCGACGGAGTTCGCGACGAAATAGTCGCGTTCCGGTTGTTGTTAGTCTTTGATGTTACCGGTTTGATATGAGTTTTTAGTTTTACTCGATGGGTTTGACTTGTTGGGTTTTTGACCGACGTTGCGGTCCCCTAGGCACGACGATTTCGGTTTTGCAGGTTTAACGTAACAGTGGTTGGGACCACTGGTTTTTACCTGATTAGGGTAAGGTGTTAATTTGTGCTCTTGGATATTTTAGTAGGCAGCAAGGAGTCCTGATTTGCTTAGGAGGGTCGCGGGCGCGGTCGTATATCTTCAACTAGGTGGGTACCCTTGCTATAAGTGCAACAAGTGCAGTAAGTGTATCTATCATCATAAAAAGGCTCGTTAAATTGTCTAACAAAGTAGATAGAATGTTAAATCTTTCGCTTAAATGTTTCTTTTCATTCTAACATGATAATTGTAGCGACTGCGGTCGCGGTGCTCAATACACGCCGACACCGGCAAATATTGGGGTGGGATGCTGCACGTACACAGGCGGATTGGCCTCCGCATGGGTGTACTTTTCCAGAGAAGCGGTCTCTTTTGACCCGTGTGCCTCACAAAGAGGTGGGAGCCGTGAGGACCTCTTCACGACAGCTAAGGTGGCCGCACTAGCTCCGTGAAGGGGTTAAAAGCATCAATGGGGTTGTGCACGAGGAGGGACTTCCGTCTCTCCAACAGGTACTCTGGGGTTGGTGCCCAGCTTATTTGATGACAGGGTTTTAGCGAAAGGTTCCGGTGTATTTCGGTTTGTTCTTGAATCTATGTTAATCGTTAAGACATCTACTTTGTTTGTCACTGACTTTACCCACTCCGTGACAGGTTTAACTAGGTGTAGTAGTCGGGACGACGGTGAGGCAGCGATTAAAGAACATTAGCTGGATGAGGTTTATTCCATTATTTCTTGCTTGAGTTATCTCTTCCCCTTGTTATCTAAGTTTAAGTTCTGAATTGCTTGATTGTGGAATGTTGTGGATGTTGGATTGAGAGACGATTTTGTGATGTGATTTTTATAATGTTCCTTGATGATTTATATGCGGCATGTTTTATACCGAACAAAAAGGGGTTTCGAAAATATTTTCCAAAACCAAGTGTCGTGTGGGCACTGCTTTGAAAACCTGTGGATTTATCCTTTCCGAAACGATGTAGCCGCCTTACTGTGAATGTGTAGACGTTTTTAAAGGAATGGGTGTCGAGTGGACACCGTTTACAAGCTTGTAGGTTCCTCTTAATGTGATTAAATATTTTTACACTCTCGCACTTGTTGACTGTGACTGTGTGGTTAAAGATTGTATGTTGATGTTGTAAATGAGACGCCGTGCATATACAAAGGAGACTCTGTCCGTGGGCAGGGTGAATTTGTGTATGTGGCGGTCTGACACGCACCGGGGACGAGGCTGATGCCTATTTATTAAGGAAAAAAAAATTATACACGCACATTTCCGCTTATCTTTACCTAAAAACCCCGAGGGGCGTGACATAAAAGCTTCGGGAAAAGCCTCAAAAATGAGGCCCAAGTCACCTATTTATAGGCTACAGCAGAAAAAAAAAAAACCAAAAAGTCCAAGAGATGGGCTTTTGGCCCAAAAATTCGGGCGCCCGAAACAATTCGGGCGCCTACAGTGTTGGGCCCGGCCCAACACTGTGCACACCCGGATTGCTCCGGTGCCCCCACGTGTCCCCCGAACAGGGGACAGCGGTGCGGGGCCACCCGATGGCTGCCACGTGTCCAAGCTCCGCGCTCCCCGCGCCCGGCGCACATGTGCCCACCAATCATGGCGCGCCACGTGGCAGCGCGGTTCACGACAGGGACCACGGGCCGCGGTTCACGGCGGCCCACCCGGGTCGCTGCGCCCACCAATCAGCGGGCGACACGTGGCCAGGCGAGTCCATCGTGCGCCGCGCCCGGCGCGGTCCACGCGATGTCGCGCGTGCGTTGACCCGCCAACCGGCACCTGCCACGTGGCACTTTGCCGCGTCGCGTACGCCAGGTGCGCATGGACCGACGAACCAGGAGCCGCCACGTGGCCCTCCCGGTCCACTGCACCAGCCGCGCGCCCCCGTGGACCGAGCTGCGTGAGCCCGCCAATGGGTAGCCGCCACGTGTCCAGGCGCCGGTCCATGCACCCGCGCCCAAGCTCTTTGGACCGAGCGGCATGCGCCGGCCCAACCAGAAGCTGCCACGTGGCAGAGACTGGTCCACGGCTGTCCCCATGTACCGAAACGCGCGAAAAACTTCCAGGAGTCCGTTTTTGGGCATCCGGACTCAGAATCAAACAAGCAAATAGCCGTTTTCAAGCGTTTTTCCGTGCTGAATCCATTTACGACCTCTGTTTGGCCTAATTCTTTTCCAAAATTTCGGCAAACCCAGCCGAAGGCCAACACAGCTAAAAATATCTCAAAGGGTCCATCTGTGGCATCCCCTTGATGCACCATGGGCCAGATACACCAATACCAGGTGTTCTAACAGTGGATTCATCGAAAAAATGTTGCATGGGAACCAGGGCCACTACACGTTGTCTTCAATGAAGGGTCCTTTCAAGGCACCAAGGAAAAGCAAGATGATGATGCTATGATTCCAATTGAGCTCTTTGAAGCGCGCGATGAGGTGCAAGTTGAGCAAGCACAGCAGGACAATGAAGTGGTTGATGATGAACCAGACTTGGAATCTCCGCAATCATCCAAAGATACAAATTTACCGGTAGAGTCACCAGCGGATTCCAGGCGTCCTAGGAGGGTCATTAGACTTCCTGCAAGGTATAATGACTATAACACTTCATTTATTCCTTCTACTAACCATGTTAGTGAGTATGTTGCTTTGGCGGAGGAATATGAACCGACTTCGTATAAGGAGGCTTGTGAGTCGACCGATGCTGGGAAGTGGCAATGCGCGATGGAGGAGGAGATGGAGTCAATTCAAAAAAATAGGACTTGGGAACTTGTTGATTTGCCGAATGGAAGGAACGCGATTAGATGCCAGTGGGTGTTTGAGGTGAAGTAGGATACATATGGGAATGTAGAGAGGTTCAAGGCAAGATTGTTGGTGAAGGGATATGCTTAGAAGTCGGGAATCGACTTCGATGAGATCTTCTCACCGGCGGTTCATCTTACCACTATTCGGGTTGTTTTGGCGATTGCAGCGGTCATGAATTTGGAGCTTGAGCAGATGGATGTAAAAATAGCATTCTTTCATGGTGACCTCTAGGAGGAGATATATATGTCGCAACTAGAAGGCTTTGTCGAAAAATGTAAGGAGTATTTGGTTTGTCGGTTGAACAAATCGTTGTACGGCTTGAAATAGACGCTAAGGTGTTGGTACAAACGATTTGATTCCTTCATTATGAGTTTGGATTTTGATAGGTTTGAAACAGATCATTGTGCATATTTCTGCGATTATAATGACGGGAGTTTCTGTATTTTATTATTATATGTCAACGACATAGTGGTCGCCGAAAATAATAAGGGTCGGATATCTATCTTGAAGACTCAGCTAACCGGTGAGTCCGATATGAAGGACTTAGGAACTGTGAATCAAATACTCGGGATGAAGGTACTACAGGAGAGAAAGAATAGGAAAGTTTGGCTTTCACAGAAGAATTATGTGGAGAAGGTTCTGCAGCGCTTCAATATGCAGAACACAAAGCCGGTTTCTACTCCATTTCCTATTCATTTAAAATTGTCATTTCAAAAAAATTTAAATTCAGTAATATTTATAAATATTGCTAAATAAGTAAAAAATGCAACTTCTTTTGGCAACACTTAAAATTTTGTGTTGCTTATGCCCGTGTTGTTGAATTTTTTAGCAGCATATAAATTGAGTGTTATTGATGCTGAGAAATTAGCAATAATTAATAAATATTGCTATATGAAAAGTTTAAAATGGCATTTTCTAAATGATGGTGAATATTATTTAATTAATTTTTATATTAATATAATTTTTATTTTTTAAATTAAATAAAAATATTTCATTAATTATAGCTAGCTAAAAGTAAATAATAGCAATGTATCAAATTAAAGTAATAGCAATGTAATAACTACAAATTTAAAATCTAAAAGTAAAATATAAAAAAATAGATAAAAACTTAAGAAACAAAAATTCTTATATCATACCATATAATGCAATAAATAAATGTAAGGACGAATCAAAAGGTTATTCTAGCTACACTACTTTATTAGAAAAAAAAAAAAAAAAAGAAAGAGAAAGAATCTAAAATCTATAACAAAAAGAAAGAAAAATGAAAGAAAAATAAAATTTGTCTATACTTGTTTGTCTCTATAACCAAAATTAACATTTTGAATTAATATTTTTTCTTCAATCTCACAAATTTAAAAAATTAGTGAGAAAGATTTTATGGAATTAAGGACTAGAAGAAAAACCAAGAGTAGAAAATCTCTTCAAGGTGAAGAGACAAAGAAATGAGAGAGAGGGATAGAAGAAATTTTCACTAAAAGGAGGGAAAGATGAAATTTTGAAAATTAGGTGGGATTTTCAAATTTTGAAAAATTTATTGTCATTTATCACCAAAATGTTGCTAAACATTGCAACATTTGATAATAAGTATTGGTGTTATTTGTATTTAGCAACATTTGTATTTAAGTGTTGGCAAATAAATATATTTAGCAACACAAATAAAAAATTGTCTCTAAATTTTATAATCAACATCACTTACTGAAACGTTGCTAGTTAAATGTTGCTAAAACTTAAACTTCTTGTAGTGTGTCGACCAAGCAATCACCGGGTACGGAAGCAGAAAAGGCTGACATGACTTGGATATTATATTCATCAACAGTAGGGAGCCTTATGTTTGCCATGATGTGCACGAGACCCGACATTGCTCAAGCAGTGGGAGTAATGAGTCGGTATATGGCGAATCCAGAATGTGAACATTGGAATGCAGTGAAGTAGATTCTCAAATATTTGAGAGGCACTGCGGATTTCTCACTCTTTTATGCTTCTGCGGGTTTGTAATGCGTTGAATATGTGAATGCAGATTTCACAGGAGATAAAGACAAAAGAAAGTCTACCACAGGTTATGTTTTCTCCATAAGCGGTAGTGCTATTAGCTGGGAGTTGAAGCTTCAGTCAATAGTCATTTTGTCGACGATGGAGGCGGAGTACATAGCAGTAACACATGCTTGTAAGGAGGCTATCTGGCTAAAAAAACTTTTAGGAGAATTGAAAGTGAAGCAAGATGTGGTGGGAGTGAATTGTGATAGTCAAAGTGTAATACACTTTGCGAAGAATCCGGCGTTTCATTCTCGGGCGAAACATATTGATATTCGTTATCACTTCGTGAGAGATGTGGTGGATGAGGATTTTATCTCATTATTGAAAATTCAAACAGATGCGAATCCAGCGGATATTTTAACGAAGCCGGTGACTCGAGAGAAGTTCAATTGGAGCATGAATTCACTCGGTCTTGGAGCTACGTGAAAAGAGTGGGAATTTGGCAAGATCTTAAATTTTGTGTTTTATGGAATTCGGCACATGTTTTTAAGTGGGAGAATTGTTGGATTATATAAAACCATGTTTCGAGTCGATATCATGGTACTCAACTCCGCGATGGGTTGAATATGTTGGATTTGATCCTAATCTGATCCAATCTTGCTCCTAAAGATTAAAGATGATTTAAGAATATTTTAAAGAGAATTCTTAAGAATTCTCTTTAAAATATTGCTCCAATCTTGCACATGTTTTTAAGTGGGAGAATTGTTGGATTATATAAAACCATGTTTCGAGTCGATATCATGGTACTCAACTCCGTTATGGGTTGAATATGTTGGATTTGATCCTAATCTGATCCAATCTTGCTCCTAAAGATTAAAAATGACTTAAGAATATTTTAAAGAGAATTCTTAGGAGGATATCGACGATGACTAGAAGTGAATTGGAAACTCAGATGGTCGGTGGAGATCGTTTCCTATTAAAATTAGGTTTTTAGAGTTATATTAACTCTTATAATTCATCTTTTATTTTTCAGAGTTTTATTGAAAAAAATCCTAATTAAGAAAAAAAAACGTAGAGAGCCTCCGTGAGAAAGTTTCTTCTAATCTAATTTTACTCCTTATACTTTTATGTCGTAGATTAATCGAAGAACGCATTGAGATGGTTTTGCCCGTGGACGTAGGTCGACACATTGTTGGCCGAACCACGTAAATCTTGTGTCATTGTGTTTTCTCATTCGTTTTATTTGCTTAGTTATTCTCGTGCTTGTTTTTTACGATCGTTCGCGTTTACTTTTATCTACGAAAGATTCTTTTTTCGCTGCGCTCGTGTGCTGTGTGGGTTGAGATGTGCTCGGTAATCCCATGGCCGATTCCCCCTTCACTGACCATCCACTCACACTGCAATTTTATCTATTTGGCAAGGTTCAGTAAACTACAAATTAAATACAAGCAATTATTTCTAATTTGACAATAGGACTAAAAATAAAATACATTAAAAAAAAATTCAAAAACTAATTTGAAATCAAACAAAGAGTACAAGGTCAGAAATTAATACAGATGGGATTAAAAATTTGAGGACCAAAAATAATAAGTTGCATCAAAGTTCTGGGACTAGCTAGTACTAGTGCAATTTACTCTATTTTTAATTGTCCCGTTTAGTATCAATTATTGAAATGCGGTTTAGGGGGTGAATGTATTGGTTGTTGGGTTCATGTATTAATTTCTCCAGTTGGGGACACTAAAATGGTACGAAGTTTACGTTGCTTTGAAAGCCTCATGGGAAGGTTTTAATTTCCACGTACATTTTTTTTAAAAAAAAAAAACGCAGTGTCAGAGGGACAGCGCCCGTCATTAACGGATCCGTACATGTGATCCCACGCGGCTAACTGTACCACTCCCAAATTTGTAGTCTTGGACAGGACCTTTTTACAAAATATTCTTTAAAAATATATATATTTAATTAAATAGTTTTTAAAAAATAATTTAGGCAAATAAAATTAAATTATTTTATTGTATTCAAGCAAAATAGAACTGTTTTCAACAAAATATAAAAAGTGAGATATTGTTTATCATTTTTTTTTTTTAGAGAAAAAAAATGTATTTCTTTCTTTTTTATATTTTTCTCATACAATACAAATTAATAACCAAAAAAATTGTAACTATTCTAACAATCAACATAAATAAACCAAAAAATATCTAACATTAATCAATATACAACCTTAACAACTAAATAAAAATCTCAACAACTCACCTACATTCCTAACAACCAATATAAAAATTCTATAAATGATAATATAAAATAAACTAAAATTTTTTAAAGACGATAAATAATTTACTGTTTTTAAAATTTTATTGAATACGGTAAAAAATTCATCCTTGTTCACTTCTCTATCCACCTTAGCATTGAGTTGGACAAAATAAAATTAGTTTCTTAATTAAAATTTTGACAGAATTATTTAACAAATTATAAATTTTTAAGGATTAATTAAAAAAAAAATTCCTCAATGAGATTTTATCGAAATAGTTTGAAAAATTGTATGATTCATCACGCATCAAAATATTGAAGATATGTATTTAGATTAAATATTGTGTTTAAATTTTAACACCATATTGGATGACAGATTTTATATAGGATTTCCTAGGAAAGAATGAAGTGCTTTTTCTTTTAAGATTCCTTTTCATATATGCCCAAGAAAGGCAATATATATATATATATATATATATATATATATATATATATATATATATATATATATATATATATATATATATATATATATATATATCGCGTGTTAGGCTGGAATATTATTAATAGTATCAAGTTATTGATGCTATTAAATTTTTAATCCTTATATTAAAAGATATGTGGTTGAGATGATAGTGGACTCCTTGGGTTTAATAGATGGTTGAAGAAATAGTAAAATTTAACGAATAAAAATGATCAAAAAAATTAATCTAAGTGTAAAAAACTTGATAACACTAATAACTTGATACTATTAATAATATAGTAACCGGACTATATATATATATATATATAAAATAACGTAGCATTAAAATTTGGACATCCATAAATTACACACCTTACCAGAATGTCTTAATGAGATCTCAGTGACGATCTCCTCGACACAATCATGCATGGTATATAATACACCGTCGAGTTAGAATTTTTTTTAGGCGGCCGTAATAGCAAATTATATGTGAAGATTCAATCAACGGGAGTCTTTCAACAAAACGCATAACCAATTAAATAAAAAATTATGATCCAAAAGAGTTTTTAGCAGTGTTTTATTACTATACTTTTTTTTATAAGCGCTTACTATATATATATATCACTATAATAAAATTATACTATAGCGATTCTATTAAGTATTTTTAAAAGTAAAAAAAAATATTGCTGGCAAAAATACCGGCACTTATTACTAGTGTCACTATATGTGCAATTGCTAAGATATATAACGACATATTATTGTAATATGTTCTAAAAAAATATTTTTATAATCTAATTTTATTATATATATATATATATATATATATATATATAAATAAAAGTTAGATGCTAGCTTCAAATAATAGTGGGTATTAGGTGATGAGGGGCACCATGAACTACGTACATACAATAATCTCTCCCCTCGCCCCTCCTCTCTCTCTCTCTCTCTCAACAAAAACACTCCCCCGTTAGCATCCTACCAATCAGAAAGTCAATTACTTTCTCTCTCTCTCTCTCTATCTGTCTATCTCTCTCTAAACTTTTTTCCAATCATGTAGAACTAGAACTATAGTCAAAGGCAATGAAAGGTGTAGTAGAGAGAAGAGTGGTTCTGCAACGCCTTCTCTTCCTTCACCTGCTGGTGATCATCTTTTCCATATGGGCCCTCTTCCATTCCACACCTGCAGGGGCAATCTCGTTATTTCGCCCAAAAGAGAGGGCAAATTCAGAAGCAGCGCAGCTCTTCACCGGCATCCGTTCTGGCCACTCGGCGGCCTCAGGCAGAGCTGGCGCCGACATCGTCGGCGACAGCAAGCGGCAGGTGCCCTGCAGCCCTGATCCACTCCATAACTAATTGGTAATTTATTAAGAAGATATATAAGCTTTGGTAAAAATGCATAGAGATCCTTTGCAACTTTTATATATATATATATATATATATATATATATATATATATATATATATATATATATATGAGTCTTGCTATTATGTTATTGGTAATATTAAATATTTTGTGTTATTAAATTTTTTACTATTTAATTTATTTTTTTTATTATATTTATTTTTTAAATTATATTATTTTATTAATTATTTATTAAATTTTATAAAATTATTATTATTTTAATTGTACGTTTTTTTATTTAAAACTTAAAAAGTTAATAACAAGTGTTATTAATATTATAATAGCTTAGTTATATATATATATATATATATAGGGTTCGGCTATTATACTCTTATGAGTAAAATTTTTTTATACTCATAAATTTTCATTCCTTAGATGAAGAAATGTGCGGCTAGGATTATAGTACTTTCTAAGATTTTTATTATTTTTCCAACAAATTAGTAAATTCTAGAAAGACCACTATCATTCTAACCGTACATTTCTTCATCCAAGGATGAAAAAGTTATGAGTACAAAGGGGTTTATACTCATAAGAATATAGTAACCCTACGCCATATAATTTATACGTATAATTAGACTTATACTTTTAAAAATATATAAACCCTACTCACTCTCTCTCTCTCTCTCTCTCTCTCTCTCTCTCTCTCTATATCTATATATATATATATATATATATATATATATATATATAGAGGTAATTTTGAAATGAGCAAACAGACCCTTAGCAATGTTTCTTTTGATTGGTACCTTCTTGATTAGCTTTGATTTGGTTCTTTACCTTTAAGCTTCTTATGTCACTTAAAAGTGGTGTTTAAGTATTATCAAAAACAAAAATGATTTTGTTACACTGTTACTGCTCAGGAAAAACTTTTATTTTTTAATAATACTGTACTCAACGGAGTATATTCTACGAAAATAAACAGAATGTATATTTTTCGTGCAGTATCAAACGACCTTGGAGTAGTTGGTTGTTCGCTACGAGGGAGATTGTGTATCCAAGTAGTCCAGCGATTCAAATCCCCGATAAATAAATTTCAAAAAAATGGACAAATTTAAAAAATAAAAAATAAAAAAAATAGTAAGTGTGTTTAATTAGTTTAACTATTTTAAATATATTTTTTTTGGCTGATGGAATTGCGGATTCTAGTAAGCTCTTGACAGCTGATATATATAGCTATATAGAAGCATTAATTTTTGTGAATCCATAATACAAATTTAAAATTGTAACTTAAATCGAAATTTATGGGCTATGTAGCTTCAATCATGGGGAAAAATTGGGGTGTATTTGAAAATGACCATAGTTGAGGGGCCTCCATGCATTTTCACCAATAAACTTTTTGTTGTGTATGCTTATTTTTCTTGTGCATGTGTAGTAGAAATTTAAGAGTGAAGCTGGGATCGAATTACATTAACGAGAGAAGTAACGGCATTGTATTAATGGAATCTCCTGCTTTAAATTTGTTTATTTTATATGTAATTTTGTACCCTAATATTGGTGAAGTTGTAACAAGCTGAGATCCTTGTGTTAAGGATTCGCATATGAGAGTACATATAAAAAAAAAAAAAAAAAAAAAAAAAAGAGTGATTATTTTTTTTTTTTTTTTTCTTATGTTGCATTTGAATCTTCCACTCACTTTCTCGTTGAAATTTTGTTCTTATTACGCAAAACCATCTTGAACACAAACGGTCGAATATTCTGCGAAAAAATAAGGAACTATTTGGTTGCACATATTAATATATATTTTAAAGCTTATATTTTATTAGATCGATTTTTGTATAATGTGATATCAAAACTAACTCTAAATCCCTTTATATAATATAATGAGTTAAATTTTTATTTTCTACCTTATTAATCAACCTTCAAGTATTTGTTATATTCATCGTGCACGTAAATAAAAATGTTAATATATATTTTTAAATCTATTTTCTATTAGGTCAATCTTTTATTATTATATTACAGGTTTAAGCAGTGTTAGAATCTGTGCACATTTCTATATGCAGCTATTGGTGAGGAATAGAATCACCCAAAATAAAAATAAATAAATATATATATATATTTTCGAGACTAAGTAGAAGAGTAGCTGCAACACTAAGCTTACGATAGAACAAAATCACACAAAATAGGTACAGTTATAACTAGTTCATTTTCAATTGTTTAAATATTTAAATTTATCATATTTATAATTATATTGGTATCACCTTATCGATAGTTTTCAGAGTTTTCTTTTTTCCTTTTTTTTTTTGGTGTATGTTGTTCAAAAAGCACAAAAATAAAAAATAAAATATAAACAAGGCGTAAATACTCATTTTTATTGTTTAGTTTATTGCAACTCCACGTTTGATTAGAACTAACTCCCAAACATAGTATAATTCATGACTTGGGCCATTCTATATCAAACTCAGTTATAGAACAAAAAAAAAAAAAAAAATTAAATATTAACTCATCTCTCATACTTTTCAGCTTTTACGTTATTTATGTTTTACTAAACAAACAACAAAATTAAAAAAATTTCAGATATGCAATTATATAAATAAACAAAAAAATTATAGAGGTCTTGGAGTTTTGACCTCTGAGCTGAATTTGGCTTAGATATAAAGTAGAATTATTTATTTTAAAAATAAGTATAAGTTTAAAAACAAGCAGAAATAATATTAATTTTACGTTTGGATGAAAATTAGATGTTTCTGAGAATAAAAAAAATAGTGTTTGGATAGTTAGATTGGAATAGTAAAAATAAAAATAATTATAATTTTAAAATAATAATATTTTATCTAGTTAATTAATATAAAAATATTAATTAAATAATATTTTATTTTATTTTATTCACTATTGCTAGATAACCCTAAATATTAATTGATAAAATAATTAATAATAATGATTTTGTTAATTAATATTTTAATTAACTACAAATAATTTAATAAATTAATAAATTAATTAGTTAATTATCTAATAGTTAAATAATTAGTTAATAAAATAATTAGAGTAGTCAAAATATTAGATTAATTAAAGAGTTAATATAATAATTAAAATTATTTTACTTTAATTAAGTTTATTCATAAGTGGAAATAAGTTTGTTCCAGAAAAAACTTATTATAGGAAGACGAAAACTACTGTTCCATCCGAACCAAACGCGGTTAGAAAACAAAACTAGAACAAGGCCTTATTCCAGACCTTATTCCAGAACCAAACACTAGAACAAGACCTTATTCCAGACCTTATTCCAGAAACAAACGGTACTCGTCCGCTTCTCGAGTAATATTAAAGTATATGTTGGATCGGTATTCACGCTAATATTAACTATATAATCCAGAATTTAAAATTCTAAAATAAAATAATAAAAATAAAAGATATTAGAAAAAAATTAATATTTTATTAATAAAAAAATATTCAATTATACCGTCAACGACATTCTTGGCCTTTACTGTGTACCCCACATCTAGCTATATATATATATATATATATATATATATATATATATATATATATATATATATAGCCACCAAGTCATAACAAATAACAAATCTAATTTTTATTTTGAATAATTACAAATAAATTTTTAAATATAATTTGTATAAACTCTATCTCTAACTAAATTTTAGATTAAATTTGATTTATTAATCCAAACTTTATCTTCGAACCACAAATTTCATAAAACGTGAATTTTAATTTTGCAATCTCCGTCGTTGTTGTTATCGTAGTATTCGGTCGTTGTTGTTATCGTAGTATTCGAGTTGTTCACCATGATACATGTCCAATGATACTATGCGAAATTTTTGCCACCTGTAATCTTAATTATCCACATCATTTTTAAAAATTTGTAGGTTTCTGTAAATATCTGGATCCGATATTCGATATTTTGGGTTCGTTGGTTTTAATGTGCATCTTGCACCGTGCCAAAGCTCTTTATTTTTAATTATATAATTTTATGTACTCTTTTTTTTTCTTCATTTTCTTCATTCATATTCTTATATGTAAAAATTTTTTCAGTTACATTAGAAAAGGGGCCAATTTCTTATTTGACTTATGCACAATTACTTTATCGACAAAAAAAATTTTTAATTACATCATCATTGTAACTTTTTTATCATTCTAAATCTCGTTTTGATTATCACATATTTTTTTTTGCATCAAATCTTCTTGGCGTTTTTTATTAAGATTTTCTTTCCAAATTTTATCATGGGATTTCTACGTCTTCATCATATAATTTAATTTCTTCTTCTTCTTGAATCGAATTTCAATCTCTTTCTATAAATTTTCTCCTTCAATTTTCGCTAAAATTTTTCAAACTTCTCGTGTCGTTTTTGTCGTTGAAATTTTTCCAACCAATAATAAATTTACTATTTAAAAAATATTGGAATAAAATTTAAAATTCCAAAATTCAATAATTTTCTTTATTATCAATTTTCAATTACAATGTATCCTTATTTATTAATTTTAATTCACTCTCCTTTATTATCATTATTAGGTGTATTAATCTTTTTTTTAGAACGTTGAAACCAACGTTAACTTTTTACGTTCTTCATCTTTAATGTGCATTAATCCTCACTTGTACGTTGGGTTGAAACCCAACGTACACTTGCTTGCACCCTATATATATATATATAGGGTGTGTGCCACACAGTATTATCACATATAGTATTATATAGCTGTGTTTAAGAGCTAAGTGAAAAGAATTGGTTTTAAATTTTTTTTATCTTGTTGTTTTACTATTGGGTGTTGAAAGAAACTTCGTCAACTTCTTCCGCGGTCGTGCACGTAGGAAGAGAAATTCCGGTCGTACCTTGGGGTGGTATCTCCGATTAATCCGCACGAAGGACGAAAATATGCCTTAGGGCAGTGCCTCGCACGCTTCCGGATCAATTTCTTTCATTTACAAGTTTTGAATAGCGATTAAAGGTAAGTTATGTTATTCAATTTTAAACAAAAAATAGTTAGATAATTTAATCACAATCAAAGTTAGTACGATTATTTTTCTAACAAAAAATATATAACAAAACTTCTATCTCTCTTTCTAAATTTTTCTTTACCAAATTCTTTTTCATAATTTCTATTCTCTAACACATCCTACAAATTTTGAGATTTCAAAAAAATATTGAAAGATAATTTTTCATCGTTTAAAATTTGTTTCATCGAACTTTAGTAAAATAGGTTGAAAAAATCAATCTAAATCTATAACGAAACTAGAAAAATCAAAAATTGAGTTTCAAACTTGTACTTTCCTGTTCGAATGATGTTTTTATTTAGTCAAGACCTCGTAAAGTTTTTTTTTTTTTTTTAATCTCGGCTTGCTTGCCTATCCCTACTAGCTATTTGGACGAGTATTTTTTATCTCTTCGATCACATACTCTCCTCGCTCTTTTTTTCGAAACAATTTATTTACTTGGGTTTTAACTGAACGTCACCTTCGTCAATCTGTTACAACTCGCTTAATTTTGATACAATTCCATATTCTTTCCAAATCTATTATCGTCTAGCTTAGAATTCGTCTGATACTTTTGAACTCCGATATCAATGGTTGAAACTAGTATTCGCGCTAATAACATATTATTCACGCTAATAACAATTATATAAAACAAGATCTAAAATTCTAAAAAAATAAAAAAATAAAAAAATATTAAAAAACAATTAATATTTTATTAATAAAAAATATTCAATTACATCCTCGACCGCATTTTTGATTTTATACGGCTATGTTTACTTTATCCCCATTCATCTAGCTATATATAACCATCAAATTATAACAGATAATAAATTTAATTTTTATTTTAAATAATTATAAATAATTTTTAAATATAATTTGAATAAATTTCTTCTAACTAAATTTTATATTTGAGTTTGAATTACTATTTCTAAAAAAATTATAAATTCTTGTGAGGTCTCTCTCAGCATGTCCTCTTAACTATAGCTTAATCACTTCTCACATTGGCGTGTAAAAAGAGTTCACAAGAAACAATGCGCCATGTTCAAAACCTCAAACTAGGAAGTTTCTACTTGCATCAATTCCACACTGCGACAAAAAGTAAGTAATGTGATTTCAAGGGAAAAAAAAAATGGCTAAAAATCTCTAAATAGCTCTATTCAAAAAACACTCTTTCAGCCAGGCATATCAGATTCTACACAAAAATATAATATATAAATCTGCCAGCAATTATAAACTAAACAAGAATCTGATCCCATTACTAAAGTTAACTCTATATTCTACATACCCTCATCACAGTAAAAAGTGCTCCCACACATGTAAAGAGAATATCAAAATCAGGAGAAAGAAACACGAGCCACACACCAGTGTAAAGAGAATATCAAAATCAGGAGAAAGAAACACGAGCCACACACCAGATGCCTTAAGACACTCCGACAAGCTATAGATGTACCAGGCCTTTTCAAAACCTAGATCAAAATATATAACTAGTTCAGCTCAAATCTTGAAGATCTATGAACATAAACTAGGGTTCAATCACTCGCAGCTATGGATATCCAGTCATCCCAACATTCGAGTTAGCCTTGGTGGTCTTTCGCGCAGCCTGGCTCGTAGCCTTGGTGAAGTACATGTAGTAGTACACATTAAGAATCATTGTGAACACCACGAAGACCGCTCCCGCGATGAAGACCCCTTTCCTTAGAGATTCGCACGTCCAATTCTGCGCGTAGATCACGTGCCGGTACTTTGTGTGGTATGCATTCTTCGTTGCCCCAGCTATGAGGCATGCAGTGGCTATTAGGAATGTAAGCCTGAGTTTATTAAGAAAGAGAAAAAAAAAAAATGATCATATCACAGAAGAGTTTAGAAAAAAGGAAGATTCAGTAAATTTCCATATATTTGCCCCTGAAAACCTATCTATCTATCGAACATTTGTATCCCTATATTTACAAAACGACCTCTGAGTCCCCAACTAAAGGCAATGGTATTTTCATAAGAAACTGCACTTCCTTCAGACATACAAGAAAATTGAGATTTTACAGTAGTTATGTAAATAGATGATTTTGCAGAGATCATAGATGTAAAGTCCCTATTATATATATGTTTTAAATTTTTAGATGGTTGCTGCTGAACATAAAAATATAAAAAACATCGTTCTCTGGTAGCCTAAGTTTTTGGAGAATAATGATTGTTTCACATTATTTAACATGATATCAGAGCAGAAGGTCCATAGTTCCACTAGGCTTCCTAACATTATTTAATTTTCTCTCGTTTAATTTAGCTTAAACTTCTAGAGAATAATAGTTGTTTCACATTATTTAACAGTCGCTTTTATATTTTTCTGATAAAAGGGAAGAAGAGATCACCATGAGGAAGCAAAATATATGATAGACCAAGCCCTACTTCCACCAGGGGCCAAGGGTATGCCGAAGCACATGCACTTAGTCAAAATCATGAGAAGAGACTGGCTCGTGAGAAGAAACAAGAAAGCGCCGACGCCATAACCAGTGGCAACATCTGAATCGTAGACACAGTATGTGGCGTTGGAGTTGTCGGTGACTATGGAACCCTGCGATGCAAAGCGTGTTAATTTTACAGTATTAATATTCGGATGAATGGATGCAAGAGTACAATTTTGATAAATGTATGCAAGGATTATGTTCTGTGCACAATTCATGATTGTGAAATGGCACATGTCCAAATGATAGCTCCAAAATCTATAAAATCACTAAAATCATTAAGCAAACAACAAGGAACTTATAAATGGGAGTTTACATTACATCGGAGATCATGTTAGGTTTACAAATGGGAGTTTACATTAAATATGGAGAATGCGGGCCAATCAGAGTATCACTTCATAACAAAACCAAAATTTCTTAGACCAAAGCTTAGGTTTAAAATTTATCTTTGACAAATATGATTAGCACTTGTTCAAATATTAAAAATGCATCACACTATAGTGAGGAATATAAAGAATTTACACTGAGAACAACTGAGGTTCAGAACTATCATTTTTGCCAATTTCAATTCCTTCCGTCAATTGTTTACCGAAGGAATGAAAAGAGAACCTAAAAAATGGTCTAAACGAGTGGTCATATACCAAGAGTATTTGAGAAAGAGACCTATCCTCTAAATTTCTATTGATAGATGCACACAAGCCGTGTAATAGCTATAAAGCATTAAGAGTACTAAAACAGGCACATCAGACACAGTAAACTTCACATAAATATAAACAGTTTGGACATACGCATCTTACGGAGCCAATGATGTAAAAGTTTGATACTCACCAAATCAATCCCCATATGAATAGCCAGGAATAGTCTTAAAACCCTTACATGTGTAATGGAGATAAAAATATACACACGACATACTGTTAAATCGAAACAACGAAAAATAGATCTAGAGGAAAAATAATGCAAGAAAAAAAAAAAAAAAATAGGAAAGAACACACCAAAATTTACATGGTTCAGCCAGTGACCTACGTCCATAGGCGAAGACAGAGCAAAGACTTTATTAATGTCGCAAGCGGAGTACAAAAAACAAAAATAATTCTTGAAGAATCCAAAACCAAAATAAATATCGTCGACTCGCTCAAAGGTGTACAGCCAAATCCGAAAACACGTCGGTACAGTGAGACCCCAGACTCAGCTCTCTCTCACGCAGCAAGTCAATCCGTACGGACAATCAACACGTCGCTATTCTCCTGAGCACACTATACCTTGGATGACTTGATTAATTAGAGCATGGCCTCTAATTAGAACACGGCTTCATTAAGGTGGTTGTAGTATGTATATATAATACATGGCTCCAATTTAGAGTCTAATTCTAATTCTAGTTTATTTTGACTCCTATTTATACTCCACATAGATCAAATTAAAACTAAATCATATCTAATCCTAATTAGATTAGGATTTAACTTCAATTTAGAAAATTACAAATTTAAACCAAAATACAACACAAATACTGACAGGAGAGGTACCAGAAGCAGTAACAGATGAGGATTCAGCCAATTAAATGAATGTCAGGATTTGAATCCACGACTTGCTGCAGGCACGGAGACCTTAGTGCTCTAATACGATACACCACTTGCTACCAAGTCGATCTGACAGTAAACCAAAGAATAGTATTAACACTTTTGACATCCTCCATATAGCTACCCTGCCTCTCTTATTTTATTTCCATCACCTGCGGTGCTCTAGAGTCAAAATTTGTAAACAAGCAAGGTAGTTGTAAAAGGTGCTCATTGTTAACAAATTGGAGCACTAAATGACTAAGCAAAAATCAGAAGGCTTCGATCTACATGAGAGTCTGAAGAAATTTGAGGAAATATAAAAGCACTTTCTTCTCTCAAAGCAGAGAAGTACAATGTCAAATAATATAGATAACCCTATAATCCTTCATTAGTATTCATTGCAAAGACAGGGTAAGCCTTCAAATATAAGAATGACAATTTTTGCAAAACAACTACAGGTAGATACAATTCTTTGTTGTCGTAAAGAGTAAAGGATAGAGACTATATGTGTGCTTCTTTACTGTTGGATCAATCTTTCGGACAACATTGTAATAGAGCCACTCCTAAGCCCCCAACTATCATGAAGTCATGGGTTCAAATAAACAACATCTGATGTTTAAAGGATTAAATCCTCAATTGTCACCACATCTTCTATTCCAGCTTTATCGGTGCCATATGTCCATCTAACATCCACTATGAACATGAGAAAGGGCCGTATGTCTATTACTGGCACACTTACATACTCTGCAAGGAATAAACTAATAGCAGTCATTTTATTTAAATAAAGTTCCTTTGATACTTCAGTAACACTAGTAAAACAATAGTAGAGCTGACTATTTGCTCAACTGCAGAAACCACTCAATGCATGCCTTCGCTCTACAACTAGAAAATCCAACAAAATTGAGACAAAAATCTCCGATCATACTACTTATTCAAGAACTCTTTGCTCTCCCTCTTACAATAATGGCATTACAAAACTTGTACAAAACACTGATCAAAATTGCAATAGACAGTTTGTTTGGGCAAAGTACGAGCTGTAAAATGATTCATTGACTTATTACATTTAGTTGCTGCAGCCTGAAAAATGCAGCAAGATAGGAAAGGTGGAAATTCCAGCACAAAGAATCTGGATGATTGATATTAAGATTTCTCTTTAGCAAAGGTGGAAATTCCAGCACATTCATTTCACACAAGGTAAACCGAGACACAGTGAAAGCAATTCCAAAATGCTTCTATTATATACTGTCCCCCAGACAACAAATTGGAAAACCACAGCATCCAGCACAATAATGTTTTAGCAAACCCAAATTAAAAATCCTCATTTAAATTGCCAAAGGACAATCTTCAGCGCTTCCAACAAAGATCTTCTACGCCTTCTGTTAAAGATTTTCGAGAGCTTCATAAATATGTACATCTATATATATATATTATATTGGCAGCACAATAATTTAGTTTAGGCTCCTAGCAAACAGAACAGAATCATCAATTTTATCTCGCATAAAAGTCAATTAACTCTTGAAGAAATTTATTTTCAGTCCACAGAAATTGTTATGATCACTTCAGGAATAAACCTGAATCCCTGCCTGACCCAAATGCTGAGTTCCTTCTCTAGTAGATAAATATTATATTACTTATTAGATTATAGAATTTACTTGTATTTAGCATTTCTATTTGTGTTGTTAGTAGAATTTTGGGGCTATACTTTCTTTATTTGATTTTGTTATCATGTTGGGGATTTTCAGGTTGTAGGCACATAAATAAGAGGTCTCTCTTTTATTATAGCATAGTAATAACAGTAAGCAGAAATAGCAGTAAGCAGAAATAGAAGAAAAGAAAAAAAAGAAAGGGAGAATGGAGATAAGAGGAAACGAAAGATTGAGAGATAGAGAAAAGAGAAGAAGAGAAGATGAGATTAGAGTGGGAGAAGAGTTATTCCAATTTTTCATTAAAAAAACTCAGTTGGAAATCTGGTACTCGCCCCGGTACCAGATTTTGTGAATCCACAACCCTCTCCGGCACCGCAATCCACGCCGGCACCGCCTAGTGTTGAGATTCCGCAACGAAAGCGTCAAATCGAATTTTTACCATAAACCCGTTCCCTCAACAAAACTGGAACCAACACAACCACAAAGAGAAAAAAAAATCAAAACAGAAAAATATGCGGGTGAAATAAAATTCATTAACCAAGAAAATAATTACATCGACTCCTCTTCTACAATAGAGTAGCTTCAACCCGAGCCCTCATCCTGAATCTCTCTCACCCTTCTCTCGTCTTCTATAAATCTAGAAGACTTCTCTCTTTGAACGCACCCATACGTGCATCCAAAATCATGGACACCTTGGCCATGCCATATGGATGTGGCTAAACCCTAACCCCCACCATATCATATGGGTGTGGTTAAATCCTACCACCACCGTGGGTGTGGCTAAACCCTACCACCACCGTGGGTGTAGTAGCTAAACCCTATCACCACCACCAAATAATAGCACCTATGCTATATTTATAGCTTACATCAAAAGCTATCCAAATCCTAGTCTAAATTGATTTCTATTAATATTTAAATCTTAATAAACTTATCTCCAACAGATTTAAATATTAATCTTAATCTAACTAGAATTCAACTACAAATCTAACCAAATCCTAACAATCTCCACCTTAATTTGATTTGTAGTCTTCAATCGCTACATCGAGCTCTCCGCCGCTCCACCTTGAGCGACTGCATCTCTGTACGATCCGATCTCGCTTTTGGACCCTTTTAATTAGCTCCACCTAAAGCCAAAAAATCACATACCTTCGAGTCCAACACGCCTAGAGAGATCAAATTGTGATCATCCCAAGTGATGATCGATAATCCAGTACTCTGATGTCAATTTCTCATAAGGATCGGTAACCTTTAGCACCGATACCAATTGTTGGGAATTTGGTACTCGTCCCGGTAACAAATTTTGTGAATCCACAACCCTCTCCGTTACCGCAATCCATGCCGGTACCGCCTAGTGCTGGGATTCCGCAATGAAAGTGTCAAATCGGATTTTTACCATAAACCTATCCCCTCAACAAAACTGGAACCAACACAACCACAAAGAGAAGAAAAACCAAAATAAAAAAATATGCAGGTGAAATAAGATTCAGTAACCAAGAAAAGAATTACACCGACTCCTCTACAATAGAGTAGCTTCAACCCGACCCCTCCTCCTGAATCTCTCTAACCCTTCTCTCGTATTTCTATAAACCTAGAAGACTTCTTCCTTTGAACGCACCCGTACGTACATCCAAAATCATAGACACCTTGGCCATACCATATGGATGTAGCTAAACCCTAATCCCCACCATATTTATATGGGTGTGATTAAATCCTAGGTGTGGCTAAACCCTACCACCACCGTGGGTGTAGCTAAACACCCACCACCAAATAATAGCACTTATGCTATATTTATAGCTTACATCAAAAGCTATCCAAATCCTAGTCTAAATAAATTTCTATTAATATTTAAATCTTAATAAACTTATCTCCAAAAAATTTAAATATTAATTTTAATCTAACTAGAATTCAACTACAAATCTAACCAAATCCTAACATCCCCAAATTACATCTAACTCTTATATATCATAACTAGCATCGAAATAGAAGGTAACTATCCCACTTTGTTGTCCTAATTCAAAAGGCAAAAGATTTATAAACACTTGGGCTTCTATGCGTGGTGGGCCTGGGTCTTCAAAATGGATCAGCAACTCCCTACAGAACCGCTTGGACCCTGGGTGTTGCTCTCTCCCCCTATTGTTGGATCAGTTCTTTTGTTGACAACCTGATCCTTTAAGAGGTTAAAATCTGCAACTCTTTCACCTACCCTAATCTTGTCGGACTACTCCACCGCCTCTTCTACCCTTCCTGGCCCTTCGGTTGAAGCTCCTCGACCCTTAGCTTCCCAGATTGCACCTTTTCTTCTTCTTCCCTGGTGTTCATGAAGATGAAAATGAAAGCTAAGTCCTTGTTCACTTTATTTTATTCAATTTCCGCTAGTTCTAATCATACTCCCCATATCTCATACTCTGCTTTATTAGTAATAGATGGAACAATCCCTTCTTCTTCAAATGATCCTTGTCCTCAAGGATCAAAGGATGGGAATTGATGCTTAATATCCCAGTATTCCTCCCAAGTGGCTCATTCCTCTAGACGATTACTCCACTTTACCAACACTTGGGGTTGTAGCCTTATTCTCATGTTTCACCATTCTCTTTTCCAAAGATTTTTTCTGGTTCTGCGAGTAACTGGCCATCCTCTCTCGCGAGTGGTATAGTTGGTGATGCTGCTATCGTCGTAGGGGGGCTTTTCTTTAAAAGTGATACATGAAACACTGGATGAATTCTTGACCCTTCAGGTAAAAGTAATTTATAAGCAACTAACCCTACATGTTCCAAGATCTTGAAAGGTCCATAGTATTTTGCTGATAGTTTGATGCTCCTTCTTATGGTCAATAGTGGATTGTCGATAAGGTTGTAGTTTGATATATACCTAATCTCCCACTAGATACTCCTTTTCTTGTCTATATTTGTCCACCTGTTGCTTCATTCTGTTTTGCACTACTTGGAATTTGTCTCGTAATTCTCGAGTTAATACCTCTTTCTCCTTGACCCACTCCTTAACCTCCTAGGTGGTAGCTGTGTCCACAATGGCCACTAGATAATATGGAGGGGAATGCCTGTACAATGCCTCGTAAGGTGTCACGCCCAAAGATGAATGAAAATTGGTATTGTACCACCATTCGACTAATGCTAGCCATGTATGCCATTTCTTAGGATGTTGGAAGCATAGGCATTTTAAATAGGTCTCTAAGCACCTGTTAGCCCTCTCTGTTTATCCGTCAGTTTTGGGGCGGCAAACTGAACTCACATGTAATTTAGTTCCTGGTGGTTTAAATAGCTCCTTCCAAAAAAAGCTGGTAAATACCTTGTCTCTGTCGGAAACAATTCTTTTCAAACATCCATGTAATTTATAAACTGTTCCCATAAAGGCATTGGCCACCTCTGGGGCAGAAAAAGAATACTTCATTGGGATGAAATGGGTGTACTTCATAAGTCTATTGACCACCACCAATATGGTGTCTTTAGCTTCTGAATTTGGTAGCGCCTCTATAAAGTTCATACTCCTCCTAAACTTGTAAAGGAATAAGTAAGGGTTGTAAAAGTCTAGAGTAAGAGGAGCCATCTACCTTGTTCTACGCACAAATTGTACATTCTTTTATCAATTCCTCTATATCTTTCCTAAGCCCCGGCAAATAAAAGTGTTGTTTCACTCTTCTGTGAGTATTATGTATCCCTGAATGCCCTTCTATGAGTATTATGTGTCCCTGAATGCCCTTTTGTGAGTATTATGTATCCCTGAATGCCCTCCGAAAGCCGAATTATGCATTTGTTCTAGAATTCTATTTCTCAAGTCCCTTGTTTTGCCTATATATAATTTTCCTTTGTGTCATAGTACTCCATTGCCATAGGAGTAGTCCCCTTGAGTTGTCGGTTGTAGAACTAGTTCTGTTCTTATCTTCTCACAATCAAGGTCTCCTTTATAACTCCGTCACTTCCTTTACCCAGGCTGGTATCGCTGCAGATATGGCCAAAGTAACTCATTCTTCTCTCCTATAGAGAGCATCAGCGGCCACATTTTCTTTACCTTCTTATTCTGTATGATGTAGTCAAGACCCATTAACTTTAGCATCCTTTTTTGTTGCATGGATGTAGAAATCCTCTGCTCTAATAAATGTTTTAAACTCTCATGATTAGTTTTAATTACAAATGTTCTAGGGCTCAATAATGCTTCCATTTTTTAGTATAGCTAAAATTTTTTTTCGTATGTGGATAATCTAAGGTGCTTACCTACAATCGCTTTACTCAGATAGGTTATTGGTCTCCCATCTTAGGACAAAACTGCTCCAATTCCAGTACCACAAGCATCTACTTCGATGGAAAATGGTCGGTAAAAATCTGGCATGGCTAATACCAGAGCCTCCATCATAGCCGACTTCAATTTCTCAAATGCAGTTGGATCCTTCTTTCATAATTCTATTAGGGGTTTGCTAATTCCGTCGTACCCCTTAATGAATTTTCAGTAGTTCCCGATCAATTCCAAGAATCCTGTAAGCCCCTTAATTGACTTCGGAGCAGGCCACTTGGTCATTGCTTCAAGTTTGGAAGGATCTATAGCCACTCTTTCCCTTGAAATTATGTGACCCAAATATTCAACCTTATCTTGATCAAAGTAACATTTACTCCTCTTTGCATACAAGTTATTTTTCCTCAACCCCTTCAGTGTAATTTGTAAATGTTTTACATGATCCTCTAAGTTATTGTTGTAGATCAGGATATTGTCGACAAATACCAATACAGACTTTCTCAAATAAGGTTCAAATGTATAATTCATGATTGCTTAAAAGGTGGTCGGTACATTAGTGAGGCCGAAAGTCATAACTCGAAACTTATAATGGCCTTGGTGGATACGGAAAGCCGTTTAGGGTATATCCGTCGGGCTTATTCTGATTTGATATTAACCGGATCGGAGGTCTAACTTGGAATAGCACTGTGATCCCCCCAATTCATCCAATAAGTCGTCTATGATAGGTATTGGGAACTTGCCTTTAACCGTCAATTTATTTAGTTGCTTATAGTCAATACACATTCGCTAACTTCCGTCCTTTTTTTTGACAAGCAAGACAGGAGAGGCAGAAGGGCTATTGCTACGTTGTATGATGGCATGGTCCAGCATTTCCTTAATCTGTCTTTCAACTTCCTCCTCTTGCTCGTGCAAATACCTATATGGTCTTACATTTACTGGGGTGGAATTGGGTTGTAAAGGAATACTGTGATCTTGTAATCTTGGTGGGGGTTAACTCCGAAGGCTCCCTAAAAATATCTTGATAATGTTCTAGTACCTGTTGCAACTTGCGGTGTATGTGCATGCCTTCCCCTGCTTCTTCGGTTGTTGTATGGTGTCTTATGAGGAAACATTCTCCTTTCTCAACTTCCTAGTACCATTGTGCAGCAAAAATGAATTTAAGTTTGGCCCCTTCTTCAATTCCCTTCAACTCTAGTTCTTGGTCGTCTTTAGTAATAGTCGTTGAATTCAGCCGGAAGTCGAAGGTTACCTAACCATAGGACTTAAGCCAATCAATCCTTAATACTATGCTTGAACCTTCCAATCTGATTACCCTCAGATCAGTAGTGAATAGGTGCCGCCGCATTGTCCATAAGAACTCCGAACATCTTAGTTTACTCAACACTTTAGGTCTGTTGGCTACTGTTACCACTAAGGGTGTTGCTACTTCACTCTTAATCTTCACCTCTTTGGCCACTTGTAAGTCAATGAAACTATGTGTACTCCCGGTATCGATTTATACAGTAAGTGTTTTGTTCTTGACCTGTTGAGTGATCATCTCTTGTTCCTCCTCTACTGTTATTATCATCCCACTTGTCTCCTCCTATAAGCAGTCTTCATCATATGTCTCTATTACCTTCTCGGAAGCCTGTATGATGTTTAGTGATTTGTTGGCGCAAATGTGACCTGGATGATATTTTTCTCCACATTTAAAGCATAACTCCGCAACCCTATGTTGCTCCATTAACTGCCTATGACCTTGGTGCTGGTTTGTAGAGGTTCTCTGCGTGCCCTGGTATTGAGGCTTGGCAGTTTCATTAACTCTCTGGCAGCGGTTTCTATTAGGATCTTTACTGATGGCTTAAGAATAGAATTGAGTTCCAAATGACTTGGGAATAACCTTGTTCCTCTTGTTAACGACGGCTAAAGCCCTTTTATGTAACTTGGCATGTTCATAGGTTTCTTCTAAAGTCTCTGGATGAGCTATATCCAAAAAGGGAACTAACCTTTCCTTAAGGTCGTTAATGTAACAAGAAATGAAGTTTTCTTCCGTTAATTGTGGGTTGCAATAAAGAAGTTGGGATCTCAACTCCTCAAACTTCTCTTGATACCTCTCGACGGTTCCACCTTGCCTCGGGTTATTTAAATCTCTAATCAAATATCTTTCACCAACCTAAGCAAACCTACTGCAAATTGCCTCGGTGAACTCCTCCCACGTGATTTGATGTCAATTGATAAAATAACCTTGCTTCCATGTTCTAACCTTTCCTATTAGATGCATAGTGGCAATACTCAACCACTGATGCCGAGGAATTTGGTATACTTCAAAAAATTGTTCACAATCCTCTATCCAATTTTTGGGGTCTTTCTAACCAGGGGTATGATATTTATTGATGTTGATTGAAGTTTCTAGCAGTCCACTACGGCGATTGGACCTGCTCTTCTTCTTGACGTCTTCACGAGAGTAGGTAAAAGTCCTTTACTTTATCTTCTCTGATTGTCAGTGGAGTGTTGCTACTTCTAGGGTTGTTGCTATGCGGAATCTTGTGATCTGAAGGTGCTGCCAAATTCTGGGTTTGAGTAGAGACAATTAAGTCATTAAAAGCTTCAGCAACTCCTTATGCCTATTGGTAGCTTCTATCTATAGCGCCTCATATTGTCTTTTGCTCCGTCTCCCTAATTTTAGCTATCTGGTGAGTTAGCCCTTCCATTTTCATCTAGTATTCAATCCCAAACTTCTATAACCTTTACTCCAATGAATGGACATGCTCATTGATATCTCGCAGTCTATGTCACGCCCCGAGTTCAAAAAAACAGTGTATAAATTTTTTTTTTTTTTAAATCAGAGTTGCAAATCATCCAAGGCAATGACAGACCGCCACATATATAGAAGAGTCCCAATCCCCTTTGGAATTGGACCTTTCCTATATATGCACGGCTAAGCTATACTACAACAATACCAGAGTTACTAACTACGTAGTTAGTAACTCTGGTATTGTTGTAGTATAGCTTAGCCGTGCATATATAGGAAAGGTCCAATTCCAAAGGGGATTGGGACTCTTCTATATATGTGGCGGTCTGTCATTGCCTTGGATGATTTGCAACTCTGATTTTAAAAAAAAAAAAAATTTATACACTGTTTTTTTGAACTCGGGGCGTGGCAGTCTAGTTCCTTCCGCCATTTCTATTTCTTCTAAATAAAATTTTTTATTTAATTTGAACTAATTCTTCGTCTTACCCTCTATCGTGAATCTGATTGTTGTCGGTTGGCTAATTGGTTGGTTGCTCTGTGATGGTCTCCTAAGAGCGGATCTATAGATTGGAGGATAGTGGGAGTGCCCTCTGATCTACGCTTTAGAAATCAGTGGGGATCTCGAGGTGTCTCCTTTTGTCCAGATCCGATCTCCGATCAGTTCTAGCAGCGCAGGAGATTTATGCGCAGCTTAACTCAACAATGCTAAGATCGGAGTTAACGTGCGATTCACCTTTTTCTTCCCTAGGATCTGACCGCTTTAATACCGATTGTTGCGTACCTGACTCTGCGCAACCCATCTATGAAGACAATGCTCTGAGACGAGGATGGCGTAGAGGATGATGGGTTTTGATCATAGATTATCCTATGATGTTATCTAGATTTTTAGGCAAGGAACAATGAAGGTGATTAATTTTGAGATGTGGTAATAACAATAAGAAACAAAAGAACAGAAAAGAGAGATAGGGAGAAAGGAGAATAGAGGAAAATAAAAAATGAGAGAGAGAAAAAGGGAGAAGAGAATATGAGATTAGAGTAGGAGGAGAGTTATTCCAATTTTTCATAAAAAAAAACTCCCCAAATTACATCTGACTCTTATATATCATAACTAACATCGAAATGGAAGGTAACTATCCAATTTTGTTATCCTAATTCAAAAAGCAAAAGACTGATGGACTCTTAGGCTTCTATGCATGGTGGGCCTTGGCCTTCAAAATAGATCAGCAACTCCCTACAGAACCCCCTAAACCTGGGCCTTGTTCTCTGCCCCTATTATCGAATCAGTTCTTCTGTCGACAACCCAATCCTTTAAGAGGTTAATATCTACAACTCCTTCACCTACCCTAATCTTATCACACTACTCCACCGCCTCTTCTACCAACCCCTCATGGCCCTTTGGTTGAAGCTCCTCACCCTTAGCTTCCTAGATTGCACCTTCCCTTCCTCTTTCCTGGTGTTCATGAAGACAAAAGCGAAAACTAAGTCTTTATTCTCTTTATTTTATTCAATTTCTGCTAGTTTTAATCCTACTCCCCATATCTCATACCCTGCTTTATTTGTAAAAAATATAACAGCCTCTTGAGAATCAAAGACAATAATTTAGTTAAGAGGAAACTAGGCATCAAAATAGTTGAATGCAATTGATAGAGGTATCTCGAATCCTAGAAGAATCAGGATGCACATTAGAGAGCGACCCAACCCTAAAATAATCTTTCATGTTTCCAAAAACTAAGAATGATCTGTAAGGCTATGACACCCCAAATAGTCCTACATCGGATGGGAACGAAATTATGATTGGGTATATAAGAGACAATGGACACTAGTAATAAATAATAACTAGGCTTAAGTATTTTGTGCTGTGGTTTGAGCCCAACAAGTTATTATTGCTAGTATGTCAGGTCGTTCCAAAAGCTCTCGGTGGCTTTTAATCCGCTTTGTGGATATTGTGTATAGCCAGAAAATTGAAGGTTCAAAATCATCAATGAAATAAGTTCCTAACTACCAAAGAGCTTTAATCTCATACTGACGGCGACCTCAGCCGCTTATGCTCACGATTACATACTATTCTAGTTTATGCCAACAAGAACTTTAAGAATTCTTCACAAAAAAAAAGATATTCGTGCTAGAAACCCGTGTCTGAACCTAATCACCATTCACCAAATATGGCACAAAAAGCCTCGATACTACATAGGAAGGCATATAGCTTTTACAATTGCTTTTTAATTTGCTTGCTGCAATGTCTTGGAATTCAAGAGAATAGGAACGAGCTTCATGCCTCAATTTTGGCGAAACTAATGTGTCAAAGAATGTCTTTTGTCCATAATAAGAATTTTGGTAAGATATATTCCTTTTACTGTAGAAAAAACCATCCGTACTCTTCATTTCCCTTTCGCTGGAAGTTTAAAACTATGACTAAGCAGAAGAAAGATCATTCAATTAAACCATTCAACTTGCTACAAAGAACACACTTTTGCAAGGCCTTTCATGGACAAAAATTATCTCCGTTGGGAATCTGGTACTCGCCCCGATACCATATTATGTGGTACCACAATCCGCTCTGGTACCACAATCCACGCCGATACCGCCTAGTGTTGGGATTCTGCCACGGAAGCATCAAATCGAATTTTTACCATAAACCCCTCTTCTCAACATAACTAGAACCAACACAACCACAAAAAAAAAAAAAAAAAATCAAAATAAAAAAATATGCGGGTGAAATAAGATTCATTAACTAAAAGAAGAATTGCACCGACTCCTCTTCTACAATAAAGTAGCTTCAGCCCGAGCTCTCCTTCTGAATCTTTCTCACCCTCTCGTCTTCTATAAACCTAGAAGGCTTCTCTCTTTGAACGTACCCGTACGTGCATCCAAAATCATGGACACCTTGGCCATGCCACATAGGTGTGGCTAAACCCTAGCCCCCCCATATCATATAGGTGTGGTTAAATCCTACCACCACCACCGTGAGTGTGGCTAAACCCTACCACCACCGTGTCACATGGGTGTAACCACCGTGTCATATGGGTGTGACCACCACCGAAAAATAATAATAGCACCTATATTATATTTATAACTTACATCAAAGAAACACCTGAGAGCAACCCTAGAGGCTAGGTTTTTATCGTTCTTCTTTTTAGCCTCTCTTAGGTCAATTCGACGGTTTTTCACGATATGCTTTTTGTCGAATTGATCTAATCTTTGCTTAGAGATTTCATCCATGGTTCTCTAATGTTATTCTAAGCAAAGAATCACTATCGAAGCCTATACTTTCGTTACGGCTGAGTTTGCGTCAAGGATTTGACGTGGCAACGTGGATTCGATGTGTTAAAGGCGTTTCGTGGATTCGAAACGTGTTGCCCGTAGATTCGAGTGGCGTTCGTGGATTCGGACGTGTGCATTGGACCTGCAGTCGATGAGCGCAAGATCCAGAGAAGTTGAAGGAGGGGTTGGAGTCCATAGAGTCGGTAATCAGCTTGTTATCTTTCTATTCTTAGTAGATTGTTATTGCGTGTTGGTCCCGTGGATTTTTTACTCCTGGTTGGAGTTTTCCCACGTAAATCTCGGTGTGTTGTTTTTATTTTCCGTATTTATTTTAAATTGCACTGAGATTTGTTTTTTGGATATTATACCTATTCACCCCCCTCTAGGTATTTGATAGAACCTATTTAGATCCTTGGGGATCCATAACCTACATAGCTTACATCAAAGCTATCCATATCCTAGTCTAAATAGATTTATTTTCTAATTAATATTTAAATCTTGATAAATTTATCTCTAACATATTTAAATATTAATATTAATCCAACTAGGATTCAACTACAAATCTAACCAAATCCTAACCATCTCATTTAATTGTGCCAGAAAACTAGGAAGCAAATGGTAAAAACATAGGTAAAGAGGAGTAGATGATGAGAAGTTTCTATCACAGCAGGCCCAGATCAACAATCCATGGACCTAACACTAATCATTAAACAGACTGAGAAACGAAAATTCAAATTAAAACAGGGAGCATACTAAATCAGAAGATCCGATTGGAGAAAGCCTTAGTTCAATATCCCAAAACACAAACTTGATGGTAGTGAGAACAAGGAGTACAGATCAAAATAGGTGTGATTTAAGAAAGATAAAGAATATACTTATCTTGATACAGATGTGTACGGTTTCCAATCAGATAAGCCAAAATACATCCATATCCAGCGAAACTTCAAATGCAGAAGCTCGATTGGATGGGTATTATCCAATACATCTTTTCCCCCCTAGATACTACCTTTAAGGCATGTTTTGGTTCACCTATTTTAGACTCTGGAATCGGAATGAAATTCACTAATTCCGATAGATGTTATTTGTTTTACAAGAACCGAATTCTGATCGCCAGCCCACTCAGGAATGGGAATGGCCCAATCCATTTATGGCCCAATCTGGCTTTGAATTCTGAATTGGCCTATTTCATAGTAAACCACTCAAAACCCAGTCTCACAAACACCTCCCCCTCCTCTCCATTCATCACTCTCCTCTCCCTAAGTAAAACTCTCTCTCAAAATCCTAAGTATCCCAATTGTCCATTTAGATTTTCATTGTAATAATGAACAAAATATTTTTAGATAATTCGTCATTTAATTTCTCATTCCAATACAATCCAATTTCATTTCTCATTCCCATTCCATTCACGAACCAAACATGCCCTTAAAGTCTTCCAGATCTGCTAGGTTTACGACTTATCTTTTTAATCCCATTTTTGCAAAGAAGATCTTATATATGGAACACGAACTGATTCAAAATCTATCAAGATGTAAATCTAATTAAGGATTCTATCTTAGCAGCGAACAAACTTTATGTTTTATGAGGTTTATACGAGCATAGATTGACAGTCGTAAGAGAGGAAAAACAGATTACAGTTCATCTATTGCAAATTTCTAAATCACAGTCATCACCAGAAACTGATAGTAATGATAAATAAATCATTTTAGCATAGCACAAACAATACAGTTCTACCAAAATATGAAGGTCGTGGGTAACTGCAACCGAAAAAGCAGACAAAGGTAAAGGTAGTAACACACAACAACCAAGTTGTTCAATTGCAGGTAAAGACAGACAAGCTTTGATGTCATCAGAACAAGAAAATGAAGCTATAAAAAACAAAGTCAAAAGGCAGCACGATGTCAAAGATCAAGAAGAAAAAAGCATTTTCCGTAGTATGATAAAAGATAAAGCACAACTTTTGTCACTGGCATGACCCAATCGGCCGATACAAGTAACCGATGTACATGCAACATACTACTTGTCCAGTGAGACAGCAAAGAGAGGATGACCCTATATTCCGCCCATAACAAACAACTTTGGTGCAGAAGTTAAGCTTCCCCACATAATCAAAGCTCTTGCAAGCTTGCATTTGATAAGATAAGATAATGCAGCTTAAGTTTATTACAAACAGAAGAAAGCAAGCAAGTGATATGATCATTAATTAGAATTTCACCAACCAGCAAGCACAGACAAATAATTCAAGGCGAAAATGCAAAGTACTAACTTCGACAATAAATCTAGGTTTGAATTTTGGATTTACTAATTGTACTGTATAAGAACCATCCCATCTCTTTAGGGAAAGAATTGGAAAAATCTTGTGTAAAAAGGAGATGATGATGATGTAAGCTTCACATTTCAAGCTAAGAGCAACAATCCACGAATTGAACTATAGAATCGTTGGTGCTAAATATTAATTCCAAAAGCTCGAGCGATTAGTAATATATAATCAATTTATTTAAAGTGTACAGACACACAGTACCAACAGATCTCATGACTCGGTCCAACCCAACCTTCGCTACTTCGAATATCACTCAGCCCAACCTGATCTTTCATCATTTTGAATGTTACTCGGCACAACCCAATCTCCGGTCTCCCAAAACAAGGCAGAATGCTAGCCCAATTAAGCAAACACGAATAGCTAAACTAAGATCTAAGTACTTGAGCAACATACATAAAAGATCAAGAAAATAAATTCCAAACAAGACATAGAACAAACTAAATTGTAAGATCAAAACATCAGACTATTCTCGAGTTGCTTCATATCAAATCAATCTTTCAGAAAGTTTGGTTTCCCAAAATTTGGTAAGAATGTATAAAATTTACCCCAACTACAGTCTATCTAATATTTAAAATTTTGATTTTATTATCTAACTTTTTAATTTATTTAATATAAGCTAATTAGTAATTTTTTAACTTCAAAATTTAAATATATTATTTATTTTTGCAGATTTAGTTAATCTATTTTTTTATACAATTTACAAAACTATAAAATTTTGAAAGATGTAATAGCTCAAACTATGGACTATTTCTGAGTCATCTTCTATCAAATCAATCTTTCTAAGTTACATGTAAGATTTATGTTAAGACCATTTTCGGTCTATCTAGATTGTCAGTACATCTCTACTGGGCACATTTGAGATGATTCATCTGAATATTAATATTAAGATTATTTTTGAACTGTTTTTTTATCAGATCGATTTTTTTAAGATAACTGACAGAAATGAGACCGAGAAGCCGAAGGCGGTGGGCTGACCGTGCTGCGGCGGCGCTCGGCGGCGATGGCGAAGCCGAATGCGGTGAGGCTGAGGGCGATGACGAGGATGTGGACCAGCGTCGACCCTTTCCCATCCACCATATCTCCCACCTCTCTGCTTCAACAAGAGAAGAGTAGCAGTAGTAGATTTCTTTTTTTTTCTTTTTTTTTTCTTTTTTTTTTTTGAAGTGTGGGAGTGGGAAGTGGTGGAAAAGGGAGCGATGGAAAGGGACAGAGAGAGAGACAGAGGGGGCTCTCTCCTCTTCCGGGGAATAAAGACACGGGAACCGCGGCTCCTACTTTTTGAGCTGCGTGCTGGACATTTGCCACTGTTGATTGGTTGAAATTACGGAAATTTGCCATTCTTTAATTAATGAATTAATTATATTGAGAAATTCTCTGGGTCACCACATTTATGTATTAAAAAAATGGAAAATGCTATGTGTACACCCCTTTCGGGGTGTACATCATACACCCCATCCATCTAAGGGTGGGGGTGTGATGATGGGTCACTTGATGTGACCCGTAAAAAATATCGTCACCATTAAAATGATGGAGGTGTATGATGTGCACCCCTTCGGGGTGAACATGTAGCATTGCTCTAAAAAAATATCGTTGCTATGTTTGCCGCTTATATTTGTCGGATTCAAATTTTAGAATTTTTGGGTTGGAGTAGATCTTGGAACTAATGCCCCAAATAGTCTCATTCAAGAAAAATATTTTTCATCTAGCCTTCTTTTTAAAAAAAATTTCAAACTAGCCTCATTTATATGGATTAGAAAAAAAAATAATAATTAAGAGTATTTACACTTTAATTAAGAAAAAAAATATTGCGTTATTTCTTAATATTCCTTTTCACCGTGGGTGTGAGTAGTTAAACCCTAATATTTTTTGGTACGGTGAAAAGGAATATTAAGGAATATTAAGTGCTTTAATTAAAGTAGTTGTGCTAAAGGAATATTAAGAAATAACACAAAATATTGCTAAACCCTAATATTTTTTTTCTTAATTAAAATGTAAATACTCTTAATTATTATTTTTTTTCTAATCCATAGAAATGAGGCTAGTGTGGGAAATTTTTTAAAAAGAAGGCTAGATGGGGAATATTTTTTTTGAATGAGGCTATGTCACGCCCCGAGTTTCAAAACAGTGGTAGAATTTTTTTTTTTTTTTTTTTTTTTAATCGGAGTTCAAACTTTAAACTCAGGACGTGAACAGACCGCCACATGCATAGGAAATTCTCTGTCCACACGGACAGAGTCTCCCCTATACATGCTCGGCTAATCAATTGCAGTGATACCATCAGAGGGCAACATAATCAACAGTTAAACCAAAAACATAAACTCTACAGATAATACATCCACAACTACTCACGACATAATCCACAAATACTCCAACTAACTAAAAAGAAATACAGTGAGCTATGATCATGATACTGAAACAAAAATACTAGCACTGGGCCACTGCGGCCAATAGCGGGGAACAACTCTATCGCGACAGCTCACTGGATCGTCCCAATCTCCCAGCACCCGACTGACCTGAAAAACAGGCACCCAGGGGGTGTGAGATACACTCTACATGTATCCCAGTGGGCACGACGGGCCGAGAAATAGCAAGTTGTACCTACCGGATACAATAATAAGCGGATAACAAAAGCAGAATATAACTGAAAGCTGAATAACAAGATGCAGATATAAAATCTAAGCATGCTGAAGTAAAAACAGGTAATCATGCTGTAACTGGCAAATCAGACAAACAAGAGCTAATCATACTGTAGCAGGGGCACACATGTCGCCACTCTCGTCCACTATGTGCAGCCTGGGGCTCACGGGTCGCCACTATCGACCACTATCACAAGGACCAAGACCAATGCCAAAGCTGGCACGTTCGACTGACATATAACCTGGCACCATCGGTGCACTCAGGCCCACATGTGTCGCCACTCTCGTCCATCATGTGTAACCTGGGCTCACGGGTCGCCACTATCGACCACTTTACCGGTAAAGAACGCGTTGTGGGGGATCAACGTAGAACAGGAAGTGCTACTACAACTAGGCTGATGACCAAACAAACATGGCATATGTCAAGTTGTATATATAAATATACTAAATGCTGAACATGAAATCATATCGGGAACTGAACTGCCAGATCGATGCTACATAACTAAACACAATGAATGCTGGAATGAGAGCAAATAGAAAGGCTCAAGCATAGGTTCAGGGCTACGCCAAAAAAACAGGGGTCCAACCTACCACGGCACCCCATAGGGCCAACCTGATAAAACCCGGACCGAAGATAAACCCACCTCAATGTAGATGATCACAGTGGCTGCTGGATGGCTCGCAAGCTGGCGGCTGACTGCTGGGACCTGAATCACATACACAGGTCAGAAAAAATAGACTCTCACACATACCCAACCCACTGACACACTGTGTACAGCAGTCTACCAGGCTACAATTACAAATTGGCCCCTAGGGTTTTACCAAATTGCACTTTTACAATAAATTGAGGGCCGTTTTCACTCGTTCTCTTAACTGGGATATTATTTTTACGAACCGTCACTTCCAGTAAGTGACACTCGACCCGCTGAACACCGTGCTCACCCATTTGCAGCAGCACGGAACCCGAGGAAAACTTCGGGCCATAAAATACCTCTCTAACATAGCTTAAACACATTTTTGTTTCTTCGGCTCAACGAAACCGAAATCCGACGCGAGCATCGCGTCCAGTGACCCCAAAATAGCCAGGAGCTTACTGTCGCGGCTTCGCAAACAGTCCCAAACACCACCACGGCCAATTATTAGACATAAAGCTTAATAATGCTATAACTTTAAACCTACATGTCCCCATTTAAAATAACTTGGATCAATTGTCTCTGGAAAATTCCAGGACACCAGGGCTTGCCCTATTTGCAACCCAGAATTGCTGGATCGCAAGGATCCAACACCCTTGCTTCCTAACATGTCAACATTGCTCCACACACAAATCCACACAGATCTACTTTGATCTGAAGTGAGCATCAAGCTCAGGGAACAAAATGAAGCATCTTTCATATTATTCTCAAATCCTAATTCCATATAAAATCTCACTGTGGCATTAACACAAACAGTTGGTGTGCACCATTACACATACAAGCACCCAAGCCATGCCCGAGTTGGTTCTCTGCAGAGGAGAAACCTGGGACTTCCTAACTTGACTGGAAAGCTGTTACAAGGCATTAGGAGCATTTCCCTTCAAGCTCGAGCCAACAAGTCACCTCGGTTGGCCGAGAACAAGAAAAAGAAGATGGAGAAGATGAAGCTCCAAAGACCATTAATGGTGTTTTTCCACTTATTGGATCTGGGCCTCAAACATTAGCACCAACAGGTGCTACTTGACCCTACTAAGTCTTCTGGACCCGTGCCCGGCGACAGGACACGGCGGCGGCGGCGACAGAGCAAGCTCGGATTGGAGCTTCATTAACAATGGTGGATTCTTTCTCGGGCAGCATGGCCTCCATGAAAATGCATGGAGAGATTCCAAATACTCCCAGAAACCTTCCTGGGCATGCCACCAAGGCCGGGAACCTGCGGACGAGAGGCCGCCATTAACGTAGCCGAGCTCCACCCATTAATGGCGGATTTCACTCCGGCCTGCATGGGCCACATGCAAATACATGGACCCCTTCCTCTCATTACTAGGAAGCTAACCAGACCCTTCCCTGGCGCCGAGAAGCAGCGGCGGGGCCGAACCGGCCAACTCGGCCAAAGACTTCTTTTCCCGAAACTAGGGCATCGTGGTGTGAAGCCCATAGTTCACCAAACCACTCCAAATTTTGAGGGGAGCAAGAATAGATCAAGAGGAAGAAGACCATCATTTTACTTTTCATTAAAAGTCACTGGGAGCAAAGAAAGCTCAAGGCGGAGCTCTCGGCGGTGCAACTTGGCCGCCGGCCAACCGATGGCTTCCCATTTTCGGGGCTGGGTGTGGAGCATCCTTAGAACCTACAGGGTTCACTTCCAAGGGTCTCTGGTTCTAAAGACCAGAGGGAAAAGAAAACTCACCTCGCCGGAGTTGGAGAAGAGGGGATGAAGCCGGTTTCCCCCGCCGCGTCGCGCAGCCCTCCAACTCGCTCGGTTCACTCCCCAGGAAGAAGAAGAACTCCCAGAAGCCCAAGAAATCAAGTTGGAGCAACTTTGCTCCAACCTTTCTCTAAGTTCCAAAAAACGCAATGGCCTCCCCTCCTCACTCCGGCTATAACCGATGAAGAGCGGTTCCAGGGCACGGAGTTCGTGGCAGAGGGGAGTGGGGGTCGTGGATAAGCAGTTGCAACTGCCCCCCAACACACGACACAAGAATCTAGTACCATTTAGCGTACTTTTCCCACTTTCTTTGCATTTTACCCCTTCCACACATCACCCCTTGCACTAAGACCCTTATTGTAGATTCATCTTGCATAATAGACCTTCTACACCAAGTTTCCCTAGTCATGGTGCATAAAATATCGAGTTACACCGAAAATACAGTAAATTTTACCATATTTCACGCATTTCGAGACAACCGGGTTGTCAAACTGAAAAATGGACACCACCACGACGTCCGGCTCGACGAAACCTATCTGGTAGCGATTTTGGTTCGCTAAAATTTAGCTCCATAATCTTTAAAATCCATCTTATACTGTAAATTATACAGTTCGGCACGCTTTACGAGGCTTTAGGCTCGTCATATGCAAATTTCGTCAGCGCCACTGCGCTTAGAATGACGAAGCGGTTAAAATCGACTACCTGGACCGTCATATTCGGACTCCAGACGGTGACTCAGTCAACGTTCACTCAGCGGGGAATTAAAACAGGAGGTTACTATTCACGACTTAAGTCGTGGGCCCCACTAGCTTCCTCACTGATTTCAGAACAATCCGACCGTCGGATAGAAAATCAGTTTATACCATTTTTGATCGATTCGACGAGACGGTCGCACTGGCGATTTCAGATTTTCAAGATCAGACTCGGATCTGAAAGACAGACATACTGCTCCGATAACTGTGCAATTTGCACACCGATACCCAACCACTTAGGTTTATTTTGCATTTCCTTATTCAAATTGACCTTTTAAATTCTTCAATTTCAAATTTGAATTTCATGGGTACTACATTACCCCCTCCTTATTAGAAGTTTCGTCCCCGAAACTTAACCACAGTAGGACATCTAACAGTCCACTAACACAGAGTGCCAGACTAACACTACACAGTGACAATCAGTCACGGAACACCTACACTGTCCAAATCATCCACAGTGACAATCAAGTCACCAAGCACAACTGAAAACGGTAGAGGCGCACTATAAAACAAGGAAAACTGCATAACTTAAAGCTTACCACTTGGCAGCATACCTGTAAGGTCTACGACTGGTGGATCACTTGGAGCAGTCAGGGCATACACTCGCCCTCCAGAACTCTGACGCATCCCGCCAGACTGATGAGAAGGCGAAGATCGTCCATGGGAAGACGTGCTCGATGCAGGACTCTGCCGTCGGGAAGAAACGGCCGGTGCAGAAACAGCAGACGGGGATGGTGTAGGTCCCTGAGGGCACTCAGCTATGACATGCCCAGCCTGGCCACACCTGAAGCAACGACCATGGCGCTGCTCACAAGTAATACCCCGGTGTGGTCCACCACAAAATACACACGGTCGCGGAGCCCGCTGTTGACTGCTAGCAGAAACACTCGTAGTCTGATCATGGGGTCGAGGATATTTGGGTGGCTTCCCGCTGCTCGAGGCTCCTCCCCTGTCTCCAGGAAACGATCTCTTCTTCTCCTTACCTTTCTCTGAAGCCTGACGCTCCGCACGAGTGGCTACTATGTCAGCCTCCACAGAAAGGGCACGGTTGACACAGACCCTATACATCCGGATGTCCAAGGAAGAGAGAAGTCGCCTGATCTCAGGTCGCAGCCCTTGGGAGAAGAGCCGGACCTTGCGTTGCTCATCCCGCACCGCATGCGGAACCAAAGCACCAACACGGGAGAACTCCCGCTCATAATCCCGCACAGTGCGGTCTCCCTGATGCATAGTCTCCAGCTGCCGCTCTAGACCCTGCTTCGTTACATCATTCAGATAGCGGTCGTATAATGCATCCTTGAAGTCTTGCCACAGGGGTTCAATTCCCCCGTACTGATCTCTCAAAACCTCAGACCACCACTGATCCGCCTCACCTTCGAGGCAGTGTGCAGCTAAGTGTACACGGTCAGGATCCTCTGTATACACATCTCTGAAAAGCTTCTCCATGCGCAACACCCATTTTTCGATAGCCCGATCATCATCAGTGGCGCCATCAAAGGTAGGTGGCTGAAACTTCTTAAACTCCATCAGGACCGCCTTCGCTCGGGCCCTTTCAGCCTGAGCCGCATCCTCTGTAGCGGCAGGCGTCGTCGGCCGAGAAGAGGTCCCGGCAGCAGCAACCGGTGGGTCGCTAACAGTAGCAGCAGCAGCCCCAGAAGTAGTGGTAGTCGCCGGGGCTGTCGCTACAGGTGGCGCTGGGGCAGCAGGAGGTATAACTGGCTCCTCCGGTACTGGCTCAGGTGGCTGAACAGGTGGCGGGGCAGGTGTAGCATGAACAGCAACCTGCTGCTGTACAAGCTGCTGAACCACAGCAGTCAGTGCAGTAATCTGGTCCTGCATCTGTTGAAATCTATCGGAGCCCTCTGGCTCCCTCGGCACTCTGGGAGGTCGGCCGACACCTCGGCCTCTGCCTACACCTCGCCCATCATCACCACCATGACGCCCAGGTCGAGCCATAACTGAAACACAACAACCAGGTTAGGATAAACTCGAATAGTGATAAAGACTCTTGAGTTCCTAACTCCAGGAACAACACACATCCCCGCGCACTCACGTCAGACTCAGTCATCCTAGGGCTCAATCCTAACCAGTTCCTAGGTATCTTAACCTGGCTCTGATACCATCTAATCTGTCACGCCCCGAGTTTCAAAACAGCGGTAGAATTTTTTTTTTTTTTTTTTTTTTAATCGGAGTTCAAACTTTAAACTCAGGACGTGAACAGACCGCCACATGCATAGGAAATTCTCTGTCCACACGGACAGAGTCTCCCCTATACATGCTCGGCTAATCAATTACAGTGATACCATCAGAGGGCAACATAATCAACAGTTAAACCAAAAACATAAACTCTACAGATAATACATCCACAACTACTCACGACATAATCCACAAATACTCCAACTAACTAAAAAGAAATACAGTGAGCTATGATCATGATACTGAAACAAAAATACTAGCACTGGGCCACTGCGGCCAATAGCGGGGAACAACTCTATCGCGACAGCTCACTGGATCGTCCCAATCTCCCAGCACCCGACTGACCTGAAAAACAGGCACCCAGGGGGTGTGAGATACACTCTACATGTATCCCAGTGGGCACGACGGGCCGAGAAATAGCAAGTTGTACCTACCGGATACAATAATAAGCGGATAACAAAAGCAGAATATAACTGAAAGCTGAATAACAAGATGCAGATATAAAATCTAAGCATGCTGAAGTAAAAACAGGTAATCATGCTGTAACTGGCAAATCAGACAAACAAGAGCTAATCATGCTGTAGCAGGGGCACACATGTCGCCACTCTCGTCCACTATGTGCAGCCTGGGGCTCACGGGTCGCCACTATCGACCACTATCACAAGGACCAAGACCAATGCCAAAGCTGGCACGTTCGACTGACATATAACCTGGCACCATCGGTGCACTCAGGCCCACATGTGTCGCAACTCTCGTCCATCATGTGTAACCTGGGCTCACGGGTCGCCACTATCGACCACTTTACCGGTAAAGAACGCGTTGTGGGGGATCAACGTAGAACAGGAAGTGCTACTACAACTAGGCTGATGACCAAACAAACATGGCATATGTCAAGCTGTATATATAAATATACTAAATGCTGAACATGAAATCATATCGGGAACTGAACTGCCAGATCGATGCTACATAACTAAACACAATGAATGCTGGAATGAGAGCAAATAGAAAGGCTCAAGCATAGGTTCAGGGCTACGCCAAAAAAACAGGGGTCCAACCTACCACGGCACCCCATAGGGCCAACCTGATAAAACCCGGACCGAAGATAAACCCACCTCAATGTAGATGATCACAGTGGCTGCTGGATGGCTCGCAAGCTGGCGGCTGACTGCTGGGACCTGAATCACATACACAGGTCAGAAAAAATAGACTCTCACACATACCCAACCCACTGACACACTGTGTACAGCAGTCTACCAGGCTACAATTACAAATTGGCCCCTAGGGTTTTACCAAATTGCACTTTTACAATAAATTGAGGGCCGTTTTCACTCGTTCTCTTAACTGGGATATTATTTTTACGAACCGTCACTTCCAGTAAGTGACACTCGACCCGCTGAACACCGTGCTCACCCATTTGCAGCAGCACGGAACCCGAGGAAAACTTCGGGCCATAAAATACCTCTCTAACATAGCTTAAACACATTTTTGTTTCTTCGGCTCAACGAAACCGAAATCCGACGCGAGCATCGCGTCCAGTGACCCCAAAATAGCCAGGAGCTTACTGTCGCGGCTTCGCAAACAGTCCCAAACACCACCACGGCCAATTATTAGACATAAAGCTTAATAATGCTATAACTTTAAACCTACATGTCCCCATTTAAAATAACTTGGATCAATTGTCTCTGGAAAATTCCAGGACACCAGGGCTTGCCCTATTTGCAACCCAGAATTGCTGGATCGCAAGGATCCAACACCCTTGCTTCCTAACATGTCAACATTGCTCCACACACAAATCCACACAGATCTACTTTGATCTGAAGTGAGCATCAAGCTCAGGGAACAAAATGAAGCATCTTTCATATTATTCTCAAATCCTAATTCCATATAAAATCTCACTGTGGCATTAACACAAACAGTTGGTGTGCACCATTACACATACAAGCACCCAAGCCATGCCCGAGTTGGTTCTCTGCAGAGGAGAAACCTGGGACTTCCTAACTTGACTGGAAAGCTGTTACAAGGCATTAGGAGCATTTCCCTTCAAGCTCGAGCCAACAAGTCACCTCGGTTGGCCGAGAACAAGAAAAAGAAGATGGAGAAGATGAAGCTCCAAAGACCATTAATGGTGTTTTTCCACTTATTGGATCTGGGCCTCAAACATTAGCACCAACAGGTGCTACTTGACCCTACTAAGTCTTCTGGACCCGTGCCCGGCGACAGGACACGGCGGCGGCGGCGACAGAGCAAGCTCGGATTGGAGCTTCATTAACAATGGTGGATTCTTTCTCGGGCAGCATGGCCTCCATGAAAATGCATGGAGAGATTCCAAATACTCCCAGAAACCTTCCTGGGCATGCCACCAAGGCCGGGAACCTGCGGACGAGAGGCCGCCATTAACGTAGCCGAGCTCCACCCATTAATGGCGGATTTCACTCCGGCCTGCATGGGCCACATGCAAATACATGGACCCCTTCCTCTCATTACTAGGAAGCTAACCAGACCCTTCCCTGGCGCCGAGAAGCAGCGGCGGGGCCGAACCGGCCAACTCGGCCGAAGACTTCTTTTCCCGAAACTAGGGCATCGTGGTGTGAAGCCCATAGTTCACCAAACCACTCCAAATTTTGAGGGGAGCAAGAATAGATCAAGAGGAAGAAGACCATCATTTTACTTTTCATTAAAAGTCACTGGGAGCAAAGAAACCTCAAGGCGGAGCTCTCGGCGGTGCAACTTGGCCGCCGGCCAACCGATGGCTTCCCATTTTCGGGGCTGGGTGTGGAGCATCCTTAGAACCTACAGGGTTCACTTCCAAGGGTCTCTGGTTCTAAAGACCAGAGGGAAAAGAAAACTCACCTCGCCGGAGTTGGAGAAGAAGGGATGAAGCCGGTTTCCCCCGCCGCGTCGCGCAGCCCTCCAACTCGCTCGGTTCACTCCCCAGGAAGAAGAAGAACTCCCAGAAGCCCAAGAAATCAAGTTGGAGCAACTTTGCTCCAACCTTTCTCTAAGTTCCAAAAAACGCAATGGCCTCCCCTCCTCACTCCGGCTATAACCGATGAAGAGCGGTTCCAGGGCACGGAGTTCGTGGCAGAGGGGAGTGGGGGTCGTGGATAAGCAGTTGCAACTGCCCCCCAACACACGACACAAGAATCTAGTACCATTTAGCGTACTTTTCCCACTTTCTTTGCATTTTACCCCTTCCACACATCACCCCTTGCACTAAGACCCTTATTGTAGATTCATCTTGCATAATAGACCTTCTACACCAAGTTTCCCTAGTCATGGTGCATAAAATATCGAGTTACACCGAAAATACAGTAAATTTTACCATATTTCACGCATTTCGAGACAACCGGGTTGTCAAACTGAAAAATGGACACCACCACGACGTCCGGCTCGACGAAACCTATCTGGTAGCGATTTTGGTTCGCTAAAATTTAGCTCCATAATCTTTAAAATCCATCTTATACTGTAAATTATACAGTTCGGCACGCTTTACGAGGCTTTAGGCTCGTCATATGCAAATTTAGTCAGCGCCACTGCGCTTAGAATGACGAAGCGGTTAAAATCGACTACCTGGACCGTCATATTCGGACTCCAGACGGTGACTCGGTCAACGTTCACTCAGCGGGGAATTAAAACAGGAGGTTACTATTCACGACTTAAGTCGTGGGCCCCACTAGCTTCCTCACTGATTTCAGAACAATCCGACCGTCGGATAGAAAATCAGTTTATACCATTTTTGATCGATTCGACGAGACGGTCGCACTGGCGATTTCAGATTTTCAAGATCAGACTCGGATCTGAAAGACAGACATACTGCTCCGATAACTGTGCAATTTGCACACCGATACCCAACCACTTAGGTTTATTTTGCATTTCCTTATTCAAATTGACCTTTTAAATTCTTCAATTTCAAATTTGAATTTCATGGGTACTACAGGCTACTTGGGGCATTAGTTCTAGATCTTGAGTTGAAATAAAATTTAAGTAAAAAAATTTATTTTTTTACTGTTTATTTTTATAATTATAAAAACAAAATATTAATTTAACTTAATAAATAATAAATTATAATATAATATAATTATATTTTAATATAATTAAAAAAATATATATTTAAATAATTAAAGGAATTTTTTTATATATAAATTATAACAATACAAGAATAAAATTATAAAATAAACAAAATATTAAATACTCCACTAATTAATTTTTATATATATATTGTAAATAGACAAACTAAATAAAAAAATACTAAAATTTAAATAATTAATTTTTATTATATTTTAAATATATAAATTAAATAAAAAAATGATTAGTACTGTAATTAAATATATTTAGTATTTCTATATTTAGTATTTCTATATTTTTTTTTCATCTTTCTTCACCGTAATTGATTTCGGCCCAGTGAGCCGAAATCAATTATATTGTTTTGGATAACTCAAATTTAGACTGTATCTTTATTACGATAGACCAAACAATATAAATAGTTATGATTGATATCCGAGATCCGAGTTCAAAATCTAGTTGTTTTGCATTTCTAGTTAAGTTTATTTCAAAAATAAACGAAACAGATAGCATGCTATCTTTCTCTCAAAAAAAAAAAAAAAAAAAAAAATGTCTGATATCAGTCGATTATGATAAAACCAAAAAGATCTAATTCGCAGGGTGCGAAAATACTAAAGAAAAACCAGAAAAATTTATAAAAATAAACGAAATAGGTAGCATGCTATCTTTCTCTCAAAAAAAAAAAAATGCCTGATATCAGTCGATTATGATAAAACCAGAAAAATCTAATTCGCAGGATGCGAAAATACTACAGAAAATCAAGAAAAATCTAAAAAAAAAATGCCTGATATCAGGCGGTTATGATAAAACCGGAAAGATCTAATTCGCAGAGTGCGAAAATACTAAAAAAAATCAAAAAAATCTAATTCGCAGAGTGCGAAAATACTAAAGAAGAATAAAACAAGAGATAAGAAAAATCGACCACTAATCCACGAGTGAAAACGAAGCAAAAATTTGTATTATAATCAAATTAGTTTATAAGAGGAATGCTATATTACACCGAAAAGGGATGTACATTATACATCCTATCTATCTAATAGATAGGATGAAGTAACCTCTTATCACACTCCGACCCATTATACACACCCCACGAGGGTGTGTACATTTAGCATTTTTGCTTATTACACTTCTCTTTGTATATTATTTTGGCACATAATAATAAAAAGAATTTGCCACTGTTGATTGGTTGAAATTACGAAAAATACCCTTCTTTAAATGCTTAATTATATTAGATGAGAAATTCTTTGGGTCACCACTTTTATGTATCCACGAGAATGTGATTGATGTGCTCCTAATTTATATTACAAGTATTGTTATGTGTATATCTCATTTGATGTATGATCATTCATTCAAGGATAAAATTTTGTTTACTAGTTTTCATATTAATGAAACTAGTATAATTCATCATATTTTAGAATAAGTGGGATGTAAAATGTATACCGTTTTTGAATCATATTTTAAAATAAGTGGAATGTAAGATGTACAACCCTTTTGAGTATACAAATAATATTTTTCTTATATTATATTGCCGGTTTAAAGTTTAGAATTTAGGTATTTAATTATGTTCTTAGAAATTCACGACTAATATTGATATTAGATTTTTTAAATACCAATTTATTATGACAAAAATAGAAAGATTTAATTCTTCAAGTGTATAAATACTAAAAAAAATAAAAATAAAAAAAGAGATAAAAAATAATATACAAATTTTTACGTGGTTGAGCTATTAGTCGAAATCCACGGATATCACGCCCCAAGCTTGAAAATCGGACTAAATTTTTTGTTTTTTTAAATCAGAGTATAACTGAAACTGGGCATGAACAGATCGCCACATGTATAGAAAAATTTATTATCTATTCGGACAGAGTCTCCCCTATACATGCATGGCTAGGCAAATACAATAAGAATAGTACTATCTACTTCAAAATAAAGCTGATTTTTACATATAAAATCTCATCCACGATAGTTCTAAACAACTACTAAATACCAGATAACATCGGAAAAGTACTTAACCAAAATCCATTAAACATCATATATAGTCTCAAAGATAAACAAGAATCATCATTATGGGGACAGCTCTATCGTAATCGGCTCACCGGACCGTCCTGACATCTCACCATCCGAGGGACCTGAAATGATGGTCACCCAAAGGGTGTGAGATACAACATACAATGTATCTCAGTGGGCACGACGAGCCGAGAAATAGCAACTCGTACCTACTGGCATACAATAATCTGCGGATAGTAATAGAGCAATAGGTAAAAGCTGATATACAAAAGAATGACTGCAGGTGAATCAAATCAATCTGCGGATAGTAATAGATCAATAGGTAAAAGCTGATATACAAAAGAATGATTGCAGGTGAATCAAATCATGATGCTAAGTAGATATGGGTACAGAATATAATAACAAAGCATGCTAGAATATGATAATGTAAGCTATGCATCAATGATGGAAAGCAAGTACCCAATCGATGCCACTGTTGGTCATGAAGACCTCAGGCTAAAGCCACTGACGGGCACCTATAGGGCTGACATAGCCCTACACCCACAGGTGCTATCGGGGGCTCACAAGTCATCCTGTCGGCCACTTTACCGGTAAAGAACACTGTGACGGTGGCCAAACCATCAGTGTATGTGAAGTACATCGGTGCATGGCGATCATAATGCTGATGGTTAAGCTCATGGTCTTAGGACCGAGTAATCGGCAATAAGCCGGAATCCCAACAGGGATGCTGATGTCTGTATATCAATCATAGGTCATCTCATACAATGTGGAATACAAGGAACATGTATATCTGAGTAAAAGCAAATCTATGTAATAACCAAGCAGGCATGATATATGTCCAAGTATAGCTACTGTACTAACATCTATCTAATGACCAATCAAGCATGATATATGTCCAAGTATAAGCGAGTAATAAGCAATCAGTGGAGATCAAGCTCAAAGATAAAATCAGGGCTAATATGAAAAACATGGGTCCGACCAACTATGGTACCCCAGAGGGCTGCGCTGATAAAGTCCGGACCGAAGATAAACCCACCTCAGTGAAGACAGTCCCGAAGCCTACTGGACTACTGGGGTGCTGGCGCCGAACTACTGAGCCCTGAACAATAACTCGTATCAGTAACAGACTCACTCATACCCATCCCATCGACACTACATAATCATAACAACCATTATACCATAGACTTTCCATAAGTCACGGGGTTTACTGGAATTTTCGAAAACCCGCCGAATGATCGACTACTACTCAAATAGCATCTACATGACTCCAAATGCGACGAAACTTTATATGCTGCCCTGGAATGATCCATTTAACATGTCCGGGCAGCCAGGAACTAATTTGTAAACATCCGTGCTAAGTCGGAGTCATAATTACCCGCGAAGCTCCCGAAAAGCCGATTTTGGCTCCGGGAGTTTCCGACACGAAACGAAGATCACTGGACCAGCCAGGACAGCGCTAGGAATCAATCAGGGACAGATAGCAATAATAAATAATTATTCCACTACTTCGAAATACGTGAACTTGCGTCAAAAACCGTTAAACCACTGATTTCGCCAATTTACGGTTCGTTAACCAATTCCCGCTAAACGAAGACCACTGGATCTCTAACGAAAAGTTTAGAGATCATGTACACGCTGCCCGAAACAGCCCATAGAGTTACATTTGCATATAGACCCCTAGATTTATCGAAAATCGCATAATTACATGAATTTTAGCAAGTTTTGACTCGTTTACAGAATCCGAGGGGTTTTAGGTTGAACCGAAGGCACCAGTAGATGGGCCTCGACGTAACTAAACCCGTGCTCACTGTTAGAAGGTGGCACGAAGACCGAGAACAGCATTGGGTCCATAGTTACCAATCTACTAAAGCTTGACTTGCTACATTGACCTAACTACTCATCCAAATCCACAACTAGAGTGAGCATCATGTTTAGTAAGGTCAGAGGAGTCGAGGGCTCACCTTCGGAGTGTCGCAGGTCTGCCGGAGAAGTCGCCGGAGCAAGGTGGCCAAACCACACCTTTGCTAGAGCTCGGCTTGGCCGATCTTGGCTCAACTCAGGTTCAAGCTTCAACCAGAGGCAAGCTGCAGTTAGTAGGAGTTCCCATAGGTGGTAGGGTCACCACCCCGACAGATCCCGGCGGCCCTATGCGGCGGTTGGGTGACGAAGCTCGGGCGAGCTTGGGTGTTCTAATGGCTGATCTTCACCAACATGCTTCTAGATCCATGCAAGTGCATAGGATGGTCCCTCTTAGTGCGGTGAAGCTTCCCAGCGTGCCCGATCTGATTCTTAACGGTTGGATGAAGCCCCCCGCACAGATCTGGCCAAAACAAGGGTTCCGGCAGCCTTGATGCTCTCGCCGGTTAACCGAAGCACACGAGCGATCGGGGCTTCACGAGGAAGATCCTCTTGATGTCAGTAGAGGATAGGAGAGGTCCAAGATGCCAGAAAAACAAAGAAGAAAGAGAGCCTACCTCGCCGGAGCCAAGGAAGAAGAAGAAAGAAGGAGAGCGGCTCCCTGGCGGCGTGCGGTGGAGCTAGGCGTCGGGGCTCCTCGGGTTGAGTCTCAGAAGCACAGAGATGCCTTTAGATGTGGTAAGGAGCAAACCCAGGTCTTCTGGTTGCTTCCTTCACGATCCAACTCGAGAACAAGCCTTCTTTTGTTCCTTCTCTTATTCCGGCGAGGGGCAGCGGCGGCCAGTGGCATAATGCCTGGAAGAGAGACAGAGGGAGATTAGGAGTCTGGTGGAGGCGGCTGGGTGCAAGATTCTGGATTAGGGTTGCAAGAACAACCCTAATGCATGTATTTATAGATTTGCAACAAAATGCTATTTGCCTCCCCTACTCCAAATATTTAGGGCTGGGTCCCTCACAGAAGTTGAGTTTCGCACTAAGGTCCCTCGGCCATGAAGTTACACGAATTTCGGAGCATAAAATATAGGGTCTTATATGCAAAATATTGTATTTTCTACTTTTTCACGTTTTTTGAGGCATTAGAGTCGCTATTCGGAAAAACGGACTTCGCCACGACGTCCGGCTCGTCGAAACCTATTGAGTAGCGATTTTGGTTTGTTGGATTTAGGTCCTCTAAAATTTTGAAATCCATTTTCTTCAGTAAATTTCACAGTTTGGCACATATTTTGATGACTTAGGATCATTGAACACAAATTTCGACTGCGCCATTGCGCTCAGATCGATGAGACCGTTAAAATTGACTACTTGGATCGTCGGATTCGGACTCCGAACGGTCGATTGGCCAACATTGGTCGGAAAACTAATAAACTTATAAGATTACTATTTACTTAAGTCATCCACTATTCAACTGTATAAATTTATACAGTCGTCGAAAATCACTGAAATCTTTTTGAACATGACTTCTTTATTGAATCCGAATTTAAATTTCTCGAATATTACAACGAAAGATAACAAAATGAAAATTTTTATTATAATCAAATTGGTATTAGTATATAAAACATGCCTATCTTACAAAATCATAATTCTAAAAATATACCAAACCAAATTAATAAAATAAAAGATATATTTATAATGATCACTAAATTCTATAACAATTAAAAATATAAATTTACTAAAATTAAAAATAATCTCAAGCATAATCTTAACTTAACTTAATAAAATAACCAAAATATAATAGAATTAGAAAATTTTACGATTCAAAATTTGAAACATATTTAACATATATATTTAAAATTTAATCATAGAATTAGGACTTAATAATAATATTGTTATCTCATTAATAATATTGCAGGGTATCTTATAGAAAATTCTTTCCGGCACTATTATATTATACCATATTATACTTAAGATATTTTTTCACTTCATTTACTATATTAACTTTTTTTTAAAAAAAACATTACTCAACTATTATATTTTTAATTCCTACACTAATAAATCAATAATTTTATGTAAGAATTATTAAAAAATACTGGTTAAAAATGGCAAATCTATACTCAACTCATTTTAATATAAAAAATAATAAAATATATAAAAATAGTAAAAAATAATTTAAAATAATTTGATAAATCATCGATAAGTCTATTGTAGAGAAAAATATATATTATTTAGTAATATCTATAAGAAAGAAAATATTATAAGATAGAAATACAAAAATAAATACAAAATATAGTATAGAGATTAATAAAATATAATAATATAATACAATAGTAATTTTTTAAAAAATAGAATATAATAAATAAAAATAATATTAAAATACAGTATTGTATAATATAGTTAATCTTTCTTTAAACAAGGTTTTGGAGATAAATTGGAGTGGTCCATTGGGCTACTAAGAGGGATTAACCTTTTCGGTCCCTTTACAAAAGAAAACTAAAAAAATAGAAAAACAAAGGGAAAAAAAGAAAAGTAGCTTTTTTATCTTTTTAGTAATTATATATATAACTGCAATGAATTATAGATCATTTTGAAGTAATTATCTAACCTTTTTAAATTTAAATTTTACTATCTATTCTTCTAATTACTATTTTTAATAACTTTATAATTACCACATTTTATATAAATTATATTAACTAAATCTATAAAAAAAAAGAATGATGTATTCAAATTTTAAAGATAAAATATATATCGTTGACGGACTCCAATCGAAAATTTAAAAGTTGGATTGTAAAATCAAAATTTTAAAAAATTAGAAAATTATTTTAAAATAATCTACAATTTAGATAAATTCTGTTCTTTTTTTAACTGCTTGGGTAAAAGAAAAAAAAAAAAAGAAAAGAGAAGAAACGAAAATAACTTTATCTTTAGGTTTATTTATTGAGAAATACTTCGGTACTTAATTTTATAAATAGTATAAAAAATATTAACTGTTGATCAATAAAGGATAAAAATGGTAATTTATATTTTAACAGGTTAAAAAATAACTTTATAAAAAGTGTATTTTTGTAATTAAACATTGCAAAAAAAAAATTAAAAAAATAATTGATATATTTTTCACAAATTTAGGCATTAATTTTGCTCTAATTTAAATATTAATTTAAAAAGTTTTAGAATTACAATTTATGCATTAATTTAAAGAGTTTTAGAATTATAGTTTATACATTAATTTAAGAAGTTTTAGATTTACAATTTAGTCATTAATTTATATCAATATTTTTTAAAAAATTGAATGTAGATAAATATTGAAATTCAACATATTTAATATGTTTAAAAAATTTTAAAATATATTTCTATAATTTAGATATTAATTTTGTATCACTATTTTTTAAAAAAATAAAAGAAAGTAAATATTTAAACTTAATATATAATTAAAGTCTTGATTGATATACTTTTTTGCAAATTTAGGTATTAATTTTATATTAATTTATACATTATGTTTAAAAGTTTTAGAATTACAATTTATATATTAATTTAAAAGTTTTAGAATTATAATTTAGGCATTAATTTAATGAGTTTTAGAATTATAATTTAGATATTAATTCATATCAATATTTTTTTAAAAAATTGATTGTAGATAAATATTCAAATTCAACATATTTAATATGTTTAAATAATTTTAGAATTCCTCCAATTTTGACATTAATTTTGTATCTCTATTTTAAAAAATTTAAAAATAGATAAATATTTAAATTTGACATATAATGAAAGTTTTGATTGGTTTACCTTCCACAAATTTAGGCATTAATGTTGCATTAATTTAGGCATTAATTTTAAAAGTTTTAGAATTATAACTTAGGCATTAATTTAAAGAGGTTTAAAATTATAATTTAGGCATCAATTAATATCAATATTTTTTAAAAAATTGAATGCAGGTAAATATTCAAATTCAACATATTTATTATGTTTAAATTTTTTTAGAAATTCTTTAATTTAGACATTAATTTGGTATCACTATTTTAAAATTTTTGAAAGTGGGAAAATATTTAAATTTAATATTTAATAAAAAATTTGATTGATATACCTTCCACAAATTTAGGCATTAATTTTGTACTAATTTAGGTATTAATTTAAAAGTTTTAAAAATACAACTTATGCATTAATTTAAAGAGTTTTAAAATTACAATTTTGGCATTAATTCATATCAATATTTTTTTTAAAAAATAAATGTAGGTAAATATTCAATTCAACATATTTTATATGTTTAAAAAATTTTAGAATTCCTCTAATATAGACATTAATTTTGTATCGCTATTTTAAAAAATTTGAAAGTAGATAAATATTTAAATTCAACATATTTAATATGATTAAAAAATTTTAGAATTTATCTAATTTTGACATTAATTTTTTATCACTATTAAAAAATATTTGAATGCAGTTGAATATTTGATTTAATAGAAATATAAAGTATAATTTAAATTTATTCTTAGAATAGAGTTGTATGGACTATATTAATTTAAATTTTAATAATAAAAATATTAAAATTTAGACATTAATTCAAAAGAATTTAGAGTTATAATTTAGAATATTTAAAATTATTTAATTAAAAGAAAATTTTCACTAAATTGAAATATTTAAAGTTTATGATCTTTTCTAAAATAAAAACTCTCAGAATAAAATTACTTAATTATTTTTGAATTAAAAAATTAAAATATTTTTTTTTGATATCTGATAGTCGATATATTAAAAACAATTAAATATGATATATTAAATATAAATAAATGGACGATATATATAAAAAAAAAATTAAAAAAAGAAAAAAAGTATAGGAACATTGCTCTTATTTATTTTGTTGTAATCATCACCCCAATAAGAGTTACGTGAACTGGAATGAAATCGAGCATATGAGTTTTTAAAAAAAAGGTTAGGTGTTTATGAAAAAGATAATGGGCGCGTCAAAACGAATTAAATAAAACAAAGTAAGTGGGTAGCTCAATCCGATGGTCCAAAAAACAACCATTCTCGAGAGTTCCAGAATCTCAACACTTCAGCTTTTAAGTTCAAGAGAACAAAACATGCCTTTCTTTTACTCCCCTTTTGGAGAGATAAAATTAAACATTCAAATGTTATTTTCTCCCCATTTCTTTTTCTCTTTTTTTTTTTTTTTTTTCCTTCAAATTTTAATCCAAATAAGAAAAACATAGCATTTTCATATATATATATATATATATATATATATATATATCAATATTTTAAAAATATTTTATTTATTTACATTTTTTTATTTAATTTTTTTTTTTTGCTATTAATATTCATTAAGCTATTTCGGATTAAATCTGAATTAAATTTTTATTCAAATTTAAAAAAATTAAAATACTTATATTATATTTAATTTGAGGGCAAATAAGAAACATTGATGACCGTAAAAAAATATATAAGGGTGGAAACCAATCGAGCTCGAGTGAGCATGAGCTTAAATTTATCTTGAAATTAATTTCGAGCCTAAATTTAGATTCAAACTCGGTTTGAAATTAATTCGAGTCAAGCTTAAGTGAGTCTAATTTTGAGTCGAGTGAACTCAAGCCCTAAACGAACCGCTTGAAATTCTTAACATCGTCAATAGTTTAATTTTTATAAAATATTATTTAGAATTTGATATAAAAAGCATGTTTAATAATTCAAAATACAAAATAAATGCATAAAATACGATATTATAATTTTACCAAAAATAATTTATGAGTTGATATATATAATATTGTAACGAATATTCATTTTTATGGAAAACAAGGAAAGAGAGTAATTAGGAATTTAAGACTACTGCTTGGGGTGAGAGAGAGAGAGAGTAATTAGGATAATATTTTGCTGATTTGATCTTGTGGGCCAATAATCTAAATTCTATATAAATATAATTAAATTACATAATATACATTATTAAATATAATTATATATATTTATAAATAATTTTAATATATATATTTGAGTTTTTTGAGTCTAATTCAAGTGAGCCAGTAACATTCAAGCTTGGATTGAAATAAAATTTGAGTTTTTTTTCTTTTTTTATATTCAAGCTGGGTTAATTTAATTTCAAGTCGAGTTCAAACGAGCTGAATATCGAGGCGAACGCGAGCCGAACACGAGTCGATGTAGTCATTTGCCATTCTTAAAAGAATATATTTTAAAAAATAAAAAATTAAAATATTTCTAACTTAAGAATAAATAAAAAAAATTGGTGATGCTAGAATTATATATTTGAAAGGGTAAAATAGTAATTTTACATAGATAACATTCTAATCATTGCTAAAATAATCTAATTATGTAGATATATTTGAAAAATATTAAAATATTAAAATTTTATTTTAATATTACTTTCTAACAGGAATAAATAAGAAAGTAAATTTTTGTCCTTGAACATATAAACAATTGCCTCTGTTTTTTGTTTTTAATTTTTTTTTTTTCTGTCCTGAATGTGGCCTCGACCTCTATCTAATTATAAAAGCTTAGTAAATTAAGTCCTAGGCTTTAAAACAAAAAGGCCAATGAGTGTAATAATGTCCATTGTTTTTATGTTTACTCCTCAAAGACAAGTAACATTCCCCACATTAAGATATAAGAAGAAAAATAGTGAATTGATATTATCAAAATTAATTTTAACATTGACAGAATAAATACATTATATTAATTATGATTTAAAATTTCTTGCACTGACAAATTTTGATAATATTAATTTTCGAAAAAAAAATAGTATGACTGCCCAATTTGCGTATAGATTTTTTTTTATTTTTTTTATTTTTTATATCATTGTTTTTGGGTCTTAATTTCTAAACTGTTTTTAATAAATTTATACGACTAATCACAATCCACCACCGACCCCGCCGACCCGTTTGCATTTGTAATATTATTTCAAAGGGTTAGTATTATTTGGTTTAAATGGAATTTCACAATCATAGTATTGGTTTCGCTTCATCTAGTTCAGCTTATTCGGATAACTAGTTTGCTTCAATTTTAGGGAGAAAAAAAAATGATTTTAAGTTCAATCTGAAAAGCTTAAAACTAATTAAAATTTTAAAAATCAAATAGATGAAAATATATTATGGAGTGACTTAAACACAACACTTAAATAATAAACCGAATAGAATAAAAGTAATAAAATCCTAGCAATTAAAGAAAAGATAACATTATGCCACAAAATGCCCTATCATGTTGAAAATCACTTTTACTTTTCTCTTATTCCCCATCTTTGGCGAGGACGTAAAGCAACACTTATTATACCATTACCAATTATATCTCACACAGTTCACTAAAGATTTAAGTGTTGCAACTTAAGTTATCATAGACAATGTAAAAATAATTCTTACTTAATATTATATAAAGCAACCCATTATTTTAAAATATTAAGCTATCAAAGATTAATAATGTTAATATTATGCTTTCAACATAATTATGTTGGAAGCGTAAGAAGTTCTGATACCATCAATCAACTGCTCAACAAAAGACGTATATATACTACGAAGTTACGCGTTCATGTCGGTTTCAAAACACATGGTGTTAAGATCATCGTTATCATCACCTGAAGTTTGCGATCAAGACGCGAAGGAGTGTGAAGTTTGCTATCGAGACGAGAAGAAGTCTGAAGTTTGCAATCCAAACTCGAAAGAGTATAAAGTTTGCAAACGAGACGCGAAGAAGAAGAAGAAGGGCTAGAAGCTTCCGTGGATGTCTAACGATGATGAGATGCTTCAGGCACTGGTCAAATGGTACGACCTCCAAAGCTGGTCCAAAATATGTAAGGAGAAGTTATTGTGGAAAGCGTGAAAAGCTCTGATACCAATTGTTGAAACCGGTATTTACGCTGATATCAATTATATATTCCATAATCTAAAATTCTAAAATAAAATAATATGAAGAAGAGATATTGGAGAAGAACTAATACTGTATCAATAAAAAATATTCAATTACACCCTCAATGACATTCTTGACCTTATGCGATAATATTTACTGTGGCCCCATTCATCTAATTACCACACCTAGATATATATAGCGATCAAATTATACATATCACAAATCTAACTTTTATTTGAATAATTATAAATAAACTTTTAAAAATAATTTAGATAAACTTTATGTCTAACTAAATTTTAGATTAAGTTTAAATTATTATTTTCAACAAATTCAAGGAAATCATCCTTCTTTGAGTCAAAAAAAATATATATTAAACTAATTTATTTATACTCTAGAAACAGGTAATTAGACAAGGCTTATTCATATTATTTGAGTTAATCTCTTTGTGGATTTAATCTCAATATCTCTCGTTTAAATGTTGTGTAAAGTAACTATTTACTTTTAAAAATATAAACTAATAGAAATAATATTTTTAGTACTTTATATTTAACAAGCATGTCAGTATTTGCATCAGCTCATAATAATGCTTCAATGGTTGCAGGTGATCGAGGGTGATACTGCTTCGATTCGTCGATATTGAATCATCACGAGTGTTTCCCGCAATCTTTGTCAGGATGTTGCACAGTTGCAGTAGTTCAAAGGCTCTCCAGTCATTCTGGCAAGCATTCATGCACAAAACTACAATAATACTATCAAAAAATTCTTTCCCATTAGAGCATTCCAAGTTACGAGTCAAGAAAATACAAAACACTTTGGCTAACCTTTTGTCTCCATGCTACTACTCTCATACATTTGACCCTCTAGATAGCGGTGTAAAATGGGTCGATCGGCCCGTGCTAGCACAACTACGAGCTGTGTAGAGCTATCATCTAGCTGGCTCGTAGTCATATCCAGCATGACTAGCAACATGGGTGGAGGTCGTGGTTGGCCAAGACCTATTGGCCTATGGCTCGGCGGGGCCCAACCCGCCCTGTATTCAGATGCAGGTGGTGCCAGGCCACATGGTCGGGTGCCGCCTCATCCACTTAGGAGCAAGCCTAGGCGCCGACCTGCCCATTTACTCTTTTTTATCATTTTTTTTTTTTAAATTTAATTTTTTCAAATATTGATTTAAAATAATTAAATTTTAAATATTTTTTAAAAATTCGACTAGAACTTATTTAGTTAATAAAAAACTATTATTTTATAAAATAAATGGTAAAAATTTAAAAATTAAAATTTAAATGTAGAAAAATAAAAAAATAGCAAGAAGGGTCAGATCGTAGCCTGGCACGGCCCAGCCTAGTCTAGTCCAGGCTGTGGGCCATGTTGGCCCATGGTCCAATAAAAAGGTGATCCGGCCCGACTCGATGTGGATTCGAATCCGGGGCGGGGCGGGCCGGGCCACCTTGAGGCCTGATTTGGGCTGGAAAATTCCTAGTTGTGCCGGCCCAGCTAGGCCCAGACAACACACCTACCTCTAGATCTGTAACTTAACTTAAATATAGTTGATGGCATAATCCCAATAAAAGCTATCCTGTGATCTCATACATAGACCATATTTTGTCCTTCCAAAGAAAAATGCCCCTCTAGGTCTGTAATTTAATTAATCTTCCTCTCACCTAAAAACACCTGGCTAGGTTTCCTCTTCAGGTTAGTCCCAAAAAATGACCAAGCTAGCTAGCTAGTCTTTCAGTCTTGATAGACCAACTTGGAGCTAAAGATGATGCAAAAAGATGACAACTATCAAATCTTTGCCCGAATTACAAGCATTATAAGAAGAGCTATATATGCAAGATATTTACACCCCACCCCATTCAAGGATGGAGACTAATTTACCGGTCATTTCGAAGTGATCGGTAAAATTCACCCCATCCTTAGATGGATGGGGTGTAAGATGTACACCACATTTGGGGTGTACACTTAGTCTTTTTTTTTATAAGAAAATCTTATTATAAGAACACTACGCTGTTTTAATGACATTTGGCGAAAGTGTTTCACAAAGCGTTCTCACTATATAGCAAATACCTATGTTTCAAAAAGCATCTTCATATGAACTGTCAAGATCTCTTCAATGCTTTCAATTGTATCAAATCAATTTATTAAAAGATAAATTATACTATTATTTTAATTTTTTTGACGCTTTAAAAAGTCTAAATTTTAAAAATTGTGACGAAATAAAGCGTCGAAGTATATTTCATTAATTAATGAAATAAGTGTCAACATATACAGGCAACTCTTTATTTACTGATTTATTTGGAATGCTTTTAAGTATTATTAATTAATGAAAAAATAATTTTTGAATGTTATTTTTCTTGGGATGAAGGCTACTCTTTCTACTATCTTATCCAGAAGTCTGTTGGTCTACTAATTGTACATGAGTTATCCAAATTGGTTAACCTTAGGCGATTGATTGAGTCACGTCAAACTGTTTTTTGAATTGTTGACCAAGTCAAGCGATAGTCAAAGATTTTTTGACCTGCGGATCAAGTCTTAGATTGACCCTCGATTGCGTTAAGATCAAGCGATTTACTTGAGGGATCGGTTCAATCGGGTTCACTCCTAATACGTAAAATGAATCGAATTCTAAAGTTTAGTAAATTCGGCTGAAAGTAGAGTCGAACTAGTTATATTTCATTAATTGGATAGAGGAAAGTTACAGAACTATAAAGCATTAGGGCTCAGATTACCAAGAACTAAAGATTAAGAACTCTAAAACTACTGGCTAAAATCTAAGAGTATATAGTTTACTTCTAGAAAAACAGTAAATGTAGGGAATGAAAATAAGAATAAAAACGGATGGTTTTGTATGCAGAAAGAGCTTTATTACAGGTAACCTTTTGCTATTTATATCACTTCTGCTAGCCTTCAGTTAGCCCGTGGTTATTGAATGATTTGCACCGTAGAGAGTATTCAGGCCACATTCTTTTTGGTTATGAAATTGCTCCTCACTTCTTCAACTGTTCCTGCCCAAAGCTCATTCAATTTCGGGCATTTCTTTCTCGTCTCCTGGTGCACCATGTCATTTTTTTTATTTGTCCACGTGAGGTAAGTACGTGGGCCGAGTCATCTACCAACGAGCGCTATTTTTCTTACACCAACAATGCCTCTTTGGTAGTCTTCCGAATAGATGTTTGGATGATTAGTGATATTGAATCTACGACTCTAATCAACCGTTTTCTTCAGCTTCCGAACCAGAATAAGGACCGGTAGTGGCTCTACACGAACTTGTTGCTTGGAGTCCTTCCGCTAATGAGAATTGATCTCCTACCGTTGAAGCATCAGCCAAGGTGAAGGAGAAATTAGAGGAGTATCTCAAATTATATGCTGAAGGTCTTCCTAACCTGACATAAGATCAAAAAAAGATTAAATAGTTGGAAAGCCTCCTCGATGATCTTGTGGCTTCTTCTGATCAACTCTCTTTCCCTCCTTCAGAGCAATATTTTTAGTCGCCCTTTCGGTTCGACTATCATCATATATTTCTCGTTAGCAAACTCTTCTAGCCGAGAGTAACAATCTTATTAGGAATCTGGTACTCGATTCGGTACTGGTTGTTGGGACTCCGCAACGGAAGCGTCAAATCAGTTTTTTACCATAAATTTGTCTTCTAAGCAAATAAAAGATTGGCACAACCATAAGAGAGAGAAAAACCAAACAGAAAATACGGATGAAATAAAATTCATTAATGAAGGGAAGAATTATACCTCACTAATCTTCTATGTAGAGTAGCTTCGACCCGAGCCCTCTTTTTGAATCTCTCTTACCTTGTTCTCGTCTTCTATAAATCCAGAAGAGTTATGTAGGAAACTGTAAAATTCGAATTCGAAATTTAAATAAAGTTTGAAATTTTTTCGGAATTTAAAGAGGGTGTTGTTTTCGGCATAATGAGGATTAAATCCTCGGAGATTTCATCACAGGTTTATTAGTGAATCAGCGCTGAAGGGAGTGGTCGAGTCTGTTTTGAGTTCGCTGTGCTGGTTGCATCGAAAAGTGTGAAAAATAGAATTTGACAAAAAATTGTGGGAATCAAATTTTTTCCTATAAAATGACCAACTCTTGAATCTGCTGAGGTTTTAGGAAAAGAAGATCGTCACTTTGTTGGCATCGTCGAACTGAAAATGGTGGTGCAATCGGATCTTAAATTCGATATCCGAATCTACTGGATCTGCGTGTTTTGTGAGAAAATTGGACCGAAAAATCGATTTTTGGTAAATTCGGAAACATTTGCGATATTTTACGCATCGAAATTCATGAAATTGGTCGTTTTGAGGCATCTCGGCTTTTGGCACACTTTTTGAGAAAATAGGAGTTTGAAATTTCATTTTGGAGTTTCGAATGTGTATAAGTGGATCTAGGGACGTAAGGGTAATTTTTGTAAAATATTTTTAAAGAGGATTAGGATTTCTTTTAACCTAAAAGAAACCCTATTTCCCTAATATTTTTCCCTAAAACCAAATCCCATCATCTTCTTCGTCCGTACGCCGTAGAGACCGCCGTCGCCGTCGTTGCCGCCGTCGTCGAAGCCGTGGAGGTAAGGGTTTGGGCTCTCCCTCCTCGGAATCCGGGCGCCCAGAGCCCTAGCTGCCATCGCTAGCCCGCGCGTCGCCCAAGCGCACTGCTGCAGGCTACACCTGCGCGCTGCTAGCCCGCGCGCCGGCCTGTGCCCACGCCCTGCCAGCCTGTGCGCGGCCTAGCCTGCTCGCTGCTGCCACCTGTGCCCTGTCGCATTGCCTACGTGCTGCTGCAACAACATCTACGCGTCGCTCCTGCATGCGGCCCGCACCCAGCAGATTTGCTCCTCGCCGTGCGCGCTCGTTCCTCGGCCGCGGGAGCCTATGGATCTGCCTTTACTCTGGTCACCCGAGTTGGAGCTCGGGGGTGACCACGCTTTACGTTTCGGCGACCCCGACTGCCGATAACCTCGTCGCAAGGGAGCACGACCTTCCCGAGGGCGTGTAGATCGCCGTGCTCACATTCACTGCCATCGGATTCGCCTCATAGTGCTGGTTGGACAGCGTTGTCCTTGGGGACTTCAAAATTTTGAGGTTTGGGTTTCCCCGACACGCTTTTCGATGCCCTTTGGGGTTGGAACAACGAGCATCATCTTCAGGACGTCGAGACCTATCGGGTTGTGGTGTTTGTTGGGTTCCGAAGTGTGGGGATTTTGATAAAATGCTTAAATACTATATTTTTATGTATTAATATTATTTTTTAGATTATGTTAAGGGGTTTTTATGCAAATATTGCATGTGTATTGACTCGGACAACATGTACGAGCAGTGCGTGACCTCTGAACTACTTGTCCTAGGTTTGTGGACGGTTATGGTGTTTATTTGGGATTCCAGCGCGATTATCAGTCAAATCGGTCGTCCAATCACGGTTCTGTTTTGGAATTCGATTTTTGTAAACTTGAACGTGTTCCGTCTGTCGTCGAGCCTTATTGGCTGGTCATCCTCGCTTCCTCGTGTGTCCAGAGGCAGTGGATTGGTTCGTGGTAGGTTTCGGAGTAAAAAATGGCATCTTTTGGAACCCGATATAGTCCGATTTATGTTAATTGCACTTGTTCGCGTCCTGGTGGTGTGTTGCTGCCCGGACACCCAAATCGATGTGTCTTGGGGCAGCGGGAGGTGTTTGTTGGGCGTTGGAACTCTTCGGGACACTGCGTGGGTTTCGGCTGTGTTCCGGTGAGTTGCTGGGGATTTCTGACGGGTTCTGGGAATCGGTAAAACGTACCGATGGCCCGAATGGTTCTCGGGATGTGAGTCGATTGATTCTTGTATGGTTTAGAGTGACTTTTAGTATCTAGTGATTTATGATTTTCTAGTACCTTTCCTAGGTGCAGGTGACTAGTTGCAGCGCTTTTGGCGTTAGGTGCTTCATCGAATCTCAGGTGGGTACTTCATTCCGAAGTTGGTTTAGTGGTGCCTGCTCGATGACATTCCTTATTCCGTGTTTCTTTTCTTGATTAGACACATTGCATGTTGAGCACTTGAGCACCACTTACTTCGTTTCTGTCTGCTCTACTCTCCTATTTTCATACTGACCTAGATGTAGAGCGGTATATTGTGATTGTTAGAGTTCCTATCACTACACCAATAATAAAAATTAGTGGCAAATATATTGTGGCGACATAAATTATTGCCACTAAATTCTCATAATTAATGGCGATTATGTAAATATTGCCACTATTATTATTATTTTTGATGGCTAAATATTATCGCCACCAATAATAAAAATTAGTGGCAAATATATTGTGGCCACATAAATTATTGCCACTAAATTTTCATAATTAATGGCAATTATATAAATATTGCCACCGATATTATTACTTTTTGGTGGCCAAACATTATCGCCACCAAATAAAAATAATAATAATTATTATTTTTTCAAATCAAAATTTATTAGTTTCGGTGGTGACATATTATTGTCACCATATAATTTTTTACATTTAATTTTTAGTGGCGAAAATTTGTCGCCACCAAATATATATATATATATATATATATATATATATATATATATATATATATATATATATATATATATATATATATATATATATATATATATATATATATATATATATATATATATAGTCACCATAGAATCTCTATTTTTTTTTTTTTTCAATTAGTTCTATTGTGGCAAAAATTTTTTTGCCATCAAATAATATTTTTTTTCATTTGGTGGCAAGAATTTATGGCCACTATATAGTTTTCAATCTTTTTTACAATTAATTTTTTGTGGCAAAAATTTTTGGCCACCAAATAATTTTTTTATTTTTATTTGATGGCCATAATTTATGGCCACCATATTGTTAGAAGACAAGAATAAAAAAAATTCGGCCCAAAAAATTCGACCTAAAATTTGGTCCAATAAAAATCATTAAAAGCCCAGCCCGAATAACCAAAAAAAAAAAAAAAAAACCAAAAAAAAAAAACAAAAAAAAAAGAAAAAAAAGAAGAAGAAAGAACGATCAAATTTCTTTCCCCCCTCCCCCCCCCCCCCCTCGTGCGCGCCTCACCGCGCCTCACCCCGCCACACTCATCTTTCACTTCGCCCCTCACTCACCAACAAATCCCCTCTTCGATACCTCTCCACCGATCTCTCTCCCTCTCCACCGATCTCTCTCAACACTCTCTCTTCCCCCACCATCTCCCAGTTTGATTTCCTCCCCTCGACCTCTCCCTTCGTTTTCGATCCGTTTCCCTCTTTGTCTCCCCGAGAATTAGGGTTTTGATTCGGTGATTTTCTAGGTGGAGCAAGGAGGAGCAGTCCTGTAGTAATCTAGAAAATTAAAGACTTTAAATTTACTTTGGAATTTATAAAATTAGTAAATTTAGCAAAATTTGGAACATAGTGGATCAATAGTAGCCCAGAAATATCGACTTTTGATCGGGGGCTGATCTTGAAAATCCGAGAGCACCATTGCGATCGTCTCGTCGAAACATGAAAGTTTCATATTCACTTGTCTACGATCTGACGGTCGGATCTTCCGCAAAACAGCGAAGAAGAACGGGTCCCACAACTTAAGTTGTGAATAGTAACCCCTATTTTAAATGGCCCTTTGATCACTAACGGCCGTTTCGCCGTCTGGAACCCTGACATAGGGGTATGGGTAGTCAAACCTAACTAATTTCGACATTCTGAGCGCGATGGCACTGACGGATTTCGCGTTTGGCGACCCGGGTGCATCGAAGTGCATGCGTCGATATGCGACATACAAGAACTTGTTGGCCCGAGATTTTATCCGAGCGCCAAATTAATTAAACAAATACGCTACCTGACAGGTCTCGACGAGCCGGACGTCGTGGCGAAGTCTGTTTCGCAATTCGCTGAGCAGATTTTCTCGAATTGCGTGAAAAGTACCGAAAAATCAATATTTTTCTATAGGACCTATATGTTTTGTGTATCAAACATTTAGGGAATTAAACTATGGGGTGTTGGATGTATTTTTCATCTCCTATGAAGATTCCAGAGCCTAGGGTTTGAATGTGAAATGGGTTTGGGTTATTTTGCAAAAGGAATCTAGTATTAAATGAAAGTGGCCTTTGGTATTCTTGGGGGTGAGCTTGAGGGGTCTGAGGGAGGATACGAGGCATCACCTAGAGCTTCTGCACCTTCCAGACTTAGCCTCGAATTGCGGGACAGCCAACTAACACCAAGCCATTGATAGTGAACCCGAGAAAGAGTGGGGTGGGAACAAAGGCTTCAACTCATTTTTCTCTGGACCTTTGGAGAATCCTCTAGCTTCCCGGGAGTCTTAGCTTCTTCCATATCAAACCCAAGTGTGGGGGTGGCTGTGGGACACCATTCCTTTGAGAGACCAAACCGAGGGAGTGAGAGGAAGGAGAAAGTTGGAACCAAACCTCACCAAACCTTGTTCTGGAGCTTTGGTGGTGTTCCTCTGTGCCAGAGAACCTTGCTGGAGTTGCCGTGGCCGCGCGTGCAAGAGGAACAAGTTCCGGCTTCATCCCATCTTCTTCAACCTAGGCCAAGGTAAGGATTCCCGAACCAAAGGTTGTTTGTACCCGGGACCCTAGCAGTAGGTTTTATAAGTGGTTAGTGTGCTCCCTGCAAGACCTGAGCTTCCCATGCATGTTGCATGGCCAGCGGGAAAGAAAGTTGGCCGGAAACCTAATCTAGCTCCGCCTCGAGAGAACTCGGCAACCAATAGGCCAAATTGAGCCAAAGTTGGTAGGCATGGACTGTAGGGGATGAGTATCTATCCCACCAAATTTGGTGGAGTATGGTTGAGCGGATCAATGGCAGATTTATGCCCTAGTTTTTCGGAATTTTGCAAGTTGGCCGAGCCTTGTGCTCCGGCGCCGGCGCGCTTCCCCGCCGCCGGACACATGCCCAGAGATGTTGCTGGGACCAAGGGGAGTGCAACCATGTTGTTGCCTGGCTTCCATGCATCATGAAATTCATGATGCCATGGATAACCCGAAATGTGAACCCATCGCGGCCGCCGGCGCTCCGACCACCTCAGGCCGGAAAGGATTGGTCGGGAAGCTTTGTATGGACCAAAGGAACCTTCCATCCAAGTTTGAAGGCTTCTTATAGCCTCTGGAAAAATTCACCATTAATGGAGTTGAAGCTCCAAACCGAGCTTGTGGCCGCCGCGTCTCCGCCGTGTCCTGTCGCCGGGCATGAGTCTAGGTAAGTTTGCCTTGAGCTTTTAGGAAGGTTGGTGCAAGTGGTTTGGTCCCAGATACCTTGGTTGATTGGTCACGAATTTCAAGGTTGAAGCTTCATCTTCTCCACCTTGCCGCGGCCAAACCATGGGTGCAAACTTGAAACCAAAATGATGGGGATGCTCCTGCACCCTAGTAGATTAAGTATATCCAAGTTGGGTGCTCCCAGGTGCCCTCTTTGCTGAGAACAAGCTTGGAACTTGTTTTGCTACATATATATGAATGATGCACACCATTTGTTTGATAAAATGCCATAGAAAGGATTTTGTTGGAATCAGGCTTCGATTTAAATATGAAAGATGCTTCAAATGGTCCCCTGAGCTTGATGCTCACTTCAGATCAAGTTGGGTCTGTGTGGATTGATGTTTGGAGCATTATGAATGTTGATTGAAGGCTAAGTGTTGGTTCTGGTTGATCCAATGATTCTGGGTTGCAAATAGAGCAAGCCCAGTGATTCATGAGGCATTTTAAGCATGTGGTAAAAGCAGAAATTAAATTGGCACAATAAAACTTAAGTTCCAAGGTTGTCGAGCTCTAGGGTTTGTTTTATGGCCCAAGGTTGGTTCTGGGTTGTTTACGAAGTCGCGACAATGAGTTCTTGACTAATTTGGGGTCACTGAACGCGATGCTCGCGTTTAAATTAGGTTTTGCTGATCCAAAGAAACAGAATGGCTTTTAGGCTATGTTAGTGCATATATTATGGGCCAAAATTTGCCTCGGGACCCGTGCTGCCACAAATGAGTGAGCACGGTGTCCAGCAAGACATAAGTAACCTGCTGGAAGTGACGGAATGTTAAAATAAATCTCCAGTTGAAAGAACAAGCGAAAACATTGCCCAAACTGGCACTAAAAGTGAAAATTTAAAAGCCCTAGGGGTCTAGATGCAAAAGTCACATCATATACTAGTTAGTAAGTTGATTCCTGAACCTTAATTCACATTCAGGGTTATTCGGTAGCATCTGGTGTGCTGAGCGTACAGTTGGTTCAGTTTAGCCGCCTGCGTTATATCAGGTGGGTTATCTTCGGTCCGGGCTTTATCAGTTCGGCCCTCGGTGTACGGTATTGGTTGGACTCCTGTTTTTGGTAACCTAGTTTATCTTGAGCCTGTCTGCCTTTGGTTGCAATATATATTACTGTTAGTTGCTTTGACTGATTAGCCATTTCGTAGTTGCACTCCTATGCTTGATTATTATATTGATCTACCAATGCTTGAGCCTGCCCTTCCTTTGATTCAGTTATTTGCTACGTTATACCAGCTTTATGCCTGATTATGATCTTCTTTAGTGATCTTTACCATATCTGCTGATTAGTTGTTTCCAGTGGTTATATTATTGCTCTACATATTGCCATGCCTGTTTGGTCATCTGATAGTTGAGCTTGCTTCCTTGTTGTTCGCCTGTTATGCTGCTAAATACATGATCTTCTAAAATAAATATTTTTACCAAGCCTTGTAGGGTAGCCTGAGTCTGTTCTTGTTTGATAGGACAAGGGCAACGCTCTACGAGGTTTGGGACCCAAAAACCTATTGTTTTCAAAGGTTTTCTTAAAAACATGTGTTTAGTTGCATAAGGGGTTAGTCTGCCTGATTGGTTGTTAAATGTTGAGCTATGCCTGTTATCAGTCCTATTCTGCCTTACATGATTATTCATTGTGCCTCTGGTATTTATATCTTATCTTGGAACATTTCCATGTTGGATTGGTGAGCTTGCTTGTTCTGCTGATCAAGTAATACACTGCTGAACGCATAGATTTAATCAACTAATGTTTTTACCGAGCTTCGTAGGGTCGCCGGTGTCTGTTCTTGTTTGATAGGACAAAGGCACTGCTCTGCGAGGTTTGGACCGAAAACCCAAGCTTCGTAGTGTCGCCTGAGTCTGTTCTTGTTTGATAGGACGAGGGCAACGCTTTTCGAGGTTTGGACTTTTCAAAACAGTTTTCTTAAAAATATGTGTTTAAGTTTTGTATCATTTGGTTGGTTGTGTGGTTGAGTTGAGTTTATCTGTGAGCTTCTGTTGAGAGAGCTTTGCCTTGATCTTGCATATGAGTTGAGATTTATTGTTGCTGAGTGTTCCTGCATGAGTGTTGAGATTCAGTTGATCTTATCATTGCATTCCAGTGGGGATTTCCCGGCTTGTTGCCGATTACCCGGTCAGTGGACCGAGAGCTTGAGCATTTGCATTATGATCGCCCGCACCGTTGTTCTTCACGTACACTAGCGGGCTGATCCCCCGTAGCGGTGTACTTTACCGGTAAAGTGGTTAGCTGTGGCAACCCGTGACCCTTGTGAAGGGAATGTCAACCAGGTGGTGCCAGGTGGGCAGCCTTGCCTGAGGTCTTGTGAAGGCCAATATGGTAGCTTGTGATTGGGTCTTTGTGTTTTCATTTATTTGATGCATGTGTTACTTTAACATACTTCCTTGATTCTTTGATCTGGCTTCTAGTTATCTACCTGTATATGATTCTTTGTGATGCCTTTGATTATAGTTTCATTGTTATCTTGCTGATTGTCCTAACTCCTTGATGCGTTGATTATCCTGATACATGTTTGTCCTGTTTTAAATTCTGCTAAAAGTATCTCCTATGCTTGTACCCAGATTATAAGTTTTGCTTTCTTTACAGCACCAGTTATATATCTGCTTTTCCCTAACCCATGGTCTATTGCATATGTTGCCTGTTCAGCTTGCTTTTATCATAACTCATGATTTTGCTATCCTCTAATTAAATACAGTTCCATGATTATATATCTGCACATCCTAACTGGGATTATATATCTGTTGATCTTCATGATTGCCTATCTGATTATTCTAACCCCTGATTATTACTATCCTCTAGTATTGTATACCAGTAGGTACGATCTGCTATTTCTCGGCTCGTCGTGCCCACTGGGATACACTCCGGTGTATCTCACACCCTCGGGTGACTGTTTTTCAGGCCGAGCGGGTGCTGGGATGTCGGGACGTGTTGGTGAGATTCCGTGTTAGATGTTGACCCTGGACAGCCGAAAGTTCATGTATTATTTGATGTTAAAGGAAAGAGTTGTAATTCAGATGTAAATAATTGTAAAGTTAATTGTAACTTTTGCTTGTAGTTGTACGTAGTCAGTACTCTGATGTTGTTGCCAAGCTAGCCGTGCATATATAGAAAAGGCTCAATTCCAAAGGGGATTGGGACTCTTCTATATATGTGGCGGTCTGTCATTGCCCTGGCTGTTTTTGCAACTCTGATTTAAAAAAAAAAAAAAATTTATACACTGGTTTTTGAACTCGGGGCGTGACAAGTCCGCGGCTGCAGCGACTGCAACGGATTCCACTGTGCGGGTGCGCATCACTCCTTTTAGATTTTTGGGAATTTGGTGCGATTTGGTTGTGTTCTGTGTTCTATTTGTGATGTTTTGGTAGGAATTGGTGAAAATTTTATGAGCTTTACCCTTCTATGAATGTTAGATTGGTGATTTATGTTTGTTTTGTTTTGCTACTTGTTTAGGTTGTTTTGATGGCATTCGAATGCCCACACTGTAGTGAGAGGTACTCCGCCGTGTCTATATCCTGAATTTAGTGTCAACAATACTAGTTGTTAGGAGGCAAGTTCAAATTATTATTATTATTATTTCATTACTTTTAATTGATGTTCCTTTTCTTCTAGTAGTCTCCATTTTTATTCTCCATCAAATGCTCGCATTGTTAATAGAAATTTTAAAATTCTCATGTCTTGTCATTCTCACGTAGGCATGATTGATTCAAGTTATGGCAACATCTGTTTTCTTGTTCGTGTTTTGAAATTTTCTAAGATGAAGTTCTAATAATGTACGTATAGTTCGAAGAGTCATGCAATTTGATAGAGTATTCTTTTGCCATGGGGTTCTGCATTTCCATGAGTGCACGATATGCATCTTTGATGGATTCATATGGTTATATCTGTTGTATTGGTAGATTATATTATGCATTGAATATGTTTGTTGAGCTGCTAATGACTGATGTTGCTGCAGATACTAAATCGTCAAGTTGTCAAATCTGATTCTGCAACTATTAAGGTACAGTTTTGTCTTCTAATAGCCATTCATTTGAATTTAGGTACTAGTGCAATGGTTGAATTTTCTAGTTACAGACACATCACACCTTTTGATTTTGCTTAAGAACCAACACAATTCCCTTTGATTGAGATGGTTAGAAATGCATTTATAATAGGAAGATAAGATGGAATTTTTTTTTGCAGATTCCACAATTGGATTTTGAGATTCCTCCGGAGGCTCAACGCGGGACACTTTCTACGGTAATTATTTTCACTTCCAATGAGTAGGTTTGCAACACGAATGTCCCTATGACTTTTTTCTATGAAATGTTTTTTTTTTTAAGTATTTACTTGATAAAATTGGTTGTTTGACTGGTAGCAGATTACTTTGTAAAGCTATCTGCTTTCCTGTGCCATGTTTATTTTTCAATTTGTTGCATTCTGAGCCTTTATCTATGAGAACTCTTGACATGCTGCAATTCCATTACTTTGGCATTTAGTAAGTTGCTGCAAAATTACGAGAGTTTATCTCGTCTAGTTTATTGTTAAAAATATGGGTGATTTCATCTAATTATTGATGTGTATTCGTAAGAGGATAGTTCATGTCATAGATTAGTTCAAAGTGTAATCCAATAGTTTCGTCATTTATAATGCTCTTCAATCAAATCAGCTAAGTTTGTTTACGATTGAAATTACCACAAAATTAGCTGAGCCGTTCCTTGGCAATTAATTAGCATTTTATATTTGGGAAACAATTTATCCTGTGACATAGACAAGCTTTGCGCTTACTAAAGTTGTTGCTTATGTTCAAGAAGCGGAAGTTATATGGAGCTTTAGGCTTTAAATGATATAATTTGATATATATACATATCTTATAATGCTTTGCTGAGCTTTTCATTACCACACTGTAGGTGGAAGGGATTCTTGTACGTGCTGCGGATGAGTTGCAAGTCCTTCAAGATGAACGAAAGGTGCAATCAGGGACCACTTTGTTTTGTTTTTCCTGTTTTGTTTACTTTGCCTTCATGACGTGCAGAGTTAATCATATGGCTTTGCAGAAAGTCGATCCTGAGAAGGCCGAAGCTATTGACCAGTTTTTGGTAAAACTGAGAGCTCTTGCATCAGGAAATGCCGCTTTTACGTTCATTCTTGACGATCCTTCTGGAAACAGTTTCATAGAGAACCTGTAAGAATAATTTTGTTTTTGGTTTGTTTTATGCTTGACAGGTTGATATGTAGATATACATACCTCTTTCCTGAAAATTTCAACTTCTAATCCATCTGGTTATCTCTGATTCATTGATTAATTTTCATTCTACAGGCTTGCACCTTCATCGGACCCATTGCTGTCTATTAGGTTCTACGAGAGAACACGCGAGCAACAAGCGTCACTTGGTTTTCTTGCTGAACCAAATGCAACCGACGAATCTGGTCATGCTGATGATGGTGCTTCAGCGAATAATAATATCGTAGTAGAGCCCCATGGCTCAGTTGGAGCTGTTGCTGGTCGTCGTGCAATCGCTCAGGGCAACCCTGAAGAAGTTGCTATAGCCTTATGTAGATATTCGGCACCAGAGGAGGTATGAAATTTGTCCTCCTTAGGTGCACGAGGAGCTCTTCAGTTGTTTTCGCACTTACACTTTTTTCTTTTTTCTAATGCACAGGTCGACACTCTGCCATCAACTTGTGGAGCTTGTGGAACTGCATGTGCTACATGCTTTTATGCTACAAGTATCCTGTTTTAGGCTCGTGTTTATCAGGTTTCAATGTGTATAAAATTTTGTATAGGCTAGATGTTTTGTCTTGCTATTTGGTTCTAATTTTCCTTGGTAAATGCACCTAGTTACTGTATACCTATTTAGTTTTTAAATTCACATATGTGATATAAAGATAAAAAGACTACTCTGGAGACCTAATCATCTCTGTGTCTGTTGAATGGACCTTTATTTAAATATGCTGCTGACTTACATATTGTTCCCTTTGTTGTCTCCGTCAACCAAGTGCCGAGGTTTTGAATTTATTGGTCTTTACAAACATTTATAATAGACCACAGGCTTTCATCTTGGTTTTTTGGTTGTTATGTCTTGGGGGCCTTAACCACCGCTAGAAATTCCATATTTTCGGGAGGTGATTGTTATGACAACAGCTTGTGATATATGCGGCTACCGCAGTGCCGAGGTTTGTTAAAATTCCAACCTTTTTAGAGTATCCCATTAATGTTATACTGTGGTCGTGTATCCAACTTTAAGAACTTGGAATTACTGATGTCGATTTCCTTCTGTTTGTTTTTTCCCCATCTTTTTCTCCCATCTTTCTATGAACAGTTGAAGCCTGGTGGTGAAATTTCTAAGAAAGGGAACAAGATCACTTTATATGTGAAAAATGCCAAAGACCTTACCCGGGATGTTATAAAGGTTTGTTCTCTCTTCTAACATGATATCTATTCAGATAGTGAATTGGAGGCTTCACAATCTCAACTGTATCTATTTCTTATTGCATTCTTCTGTACTAGTAACTGCTCAGTGGCTGGATGCAATTCATATTATTCTTATCAAGCCCTTTTAACCATGGCTTATTGCTTGACTTTTTAATTTCCTATTTTAGTGCATCATCCTACTTCTGTACAACTTTAAGCTTCCTTCTTCAATTCTATGCCCTAAGTTCAAGCTATAATTAAATTTATTTCGATTTGCGTGTGCAGAGATCATTTCTTCTAAACATTTTTTCATTAGTTATTTTATATTAGTTTTAACAGCCTAAGTGATAAGTGGTTGTTGACTACGCTGAGTCAGGCTCTCCAAAACTCTGGTTTAGATTTGTCACAAGCCAGCATCTCTGTACAGATCAATCTGGGTAAACGTGCGGCTAATAAGAGAAGTGCATCCGGCTCAACTTCCAATCCGAAGGTAATGAACTATATTGTGTATTTCCACTTCACCATTTGTATGCTTCTTAAAAAATTTGAATCTTTTGCTTTAGTTGGAAGCCAAAATGAGCATAATAGATGCTCTTAAGGCTTTGAACTGAAGGCCCTAACATTCTGTTAGTTGTATGCATATCATTATCGACTTGAACTACTTTATAGATCGTTCTATAAGTTTTCTTTGAACAGATATGAAAATCTACAGCTACTTTTATGGTGTTGACTGTGTAACTACATGCTATACTTTTTCAGGAACTAATGTCCTGGGGATGGATATTGTGCAGCACGAAGCTGGTCACTTCTTAATAGCATACTTGCTTGGTGTACTGCCAAAGGGTTATACTTTGACTAGCTTGGAAGCTTTGATTTCCAACATTAGAAAGGAAAATATGGGTGGATCAAGTTGATAATATTTTGTTACTCTCTTAGATTTTCATTTATTTGTCAAAATATTTTTAGAATCTAGTTAGGTTACTTGTTTGTTACTTTGTGTAAAATTTTTGTTAAAAGAATAATTTTATTTGCTTAAATGTATTGTTTGTTACTTTGTGTATATTTTGTTTTATTGCTTGTTTGTTGTTGTTGACAACATTAATCATTATTGGTGGCTATTTTACTCGCACAGTTGGTGACAACAAAAAGTCGCCACTTTATTTTCAATTAAGGTGGCCGCCGTGGCGGTTGCCACTTAAAGTATATATTTGGTGGCGAAAATGTATTGCCACTTTATCTCGAAGTTGCCACTTTATCTTCAGTTAAGGTGGCGACCGTGATGGTTGCCACTTAAAGCATATATTTGGTGGCAAAAATATATTGCCACCTTATCACCATAAAAGGTGGCGACTTATAGTAGCCACAAAAAATTATATTTGTTGGCAAAAAAATATTGCCACGCTATCTTTAATAAAGTGGCGACTTTTTATTCTTCGCCACAATTTTATTTGGTGGCAAGGCTTTTGGTGGCGGCTTGTGGCGACTTTAAAAATCGCCACGCTTTAAAAAGGTGGCAACTTTTTATACATATAGTGGCGACATTATTCGCCACCGATATACAATATTCTTGTAGTGTATGATATGATTATAACACATGATCTTGAGACATAGCATGATTTAGTGACTTCGTGATTGATGACATCTCATATCTATTGCATGATGTTCGAGTTATATAGACCTGATAGGTCTGTGACACTGTGATATTCCTTCGGGAATAGTGGACTTGATTGGTTGGTGACATATTGAGACCTTGTGATACGACTTGTTAAATTCGGTCAGTGATTCCTTATAGATTCTTTCTCGGTTATTTACCGACGGTTGGCCATTGAGCATTTTGCATCGATCGTCACAGCTCGAGAGCATTTCACGTACACCAGCGGTCTGATCCATTGCAAGAGGGTGTTTTTTTCCGAAAAGGTGGTCATATTTCCTACCCGTGAGCCCGATGCGGTCCTCGCTAGGGTTATATGTCAGGGTGAGTGGGACGTGGCTTCGCCTGAGGTCTTTAGACCAATATGACTGATGATTGGGTGATTTGTATTATTCATCGGTTTGATGGATTATCATATTTGTTATTCTTTATAGTATAAGATATTTATGCATTGATTGGTAGTTGTAGTTTCTTTCCAATCATGATTGTTGCTGTGTTTGTTTGTCGTCGATTGTTATTGATTATTAGTATCTTTCTAATTTACAGTAGTTGTTATTCTTATATTATTGCTTGATGTATCCCATTACTATTGTATTCGGTTTACCTGTTCATTTTGATGCTTTCTTTCATTGATACTATATCTGATCTTGCGATACTTTGTAGTCGATTATTTTCTTTCGGTTGCCAGTGAGTATAGCTTGCCTTCGTCGGCTTGCGGTACCCACTAGGAGATCCTTACTGGTTTCTCACTACCCCCCAGTTCTAGGTACCGCGGGTGGTGAAGGTCAGGACGATGCGTGAGGACGTTACTAGAGAGCCCTGTTCCGAGCTTTGATCATGGACGATCCTTTATGTTATGCTCTTCGTTCAGATTGTCCCTAGTTTAGTAGATTACTTCAGTTTAGTTGTAGTCTTTGATTCAGACCTCCTGAGTTAATTTGGTTCATTTATGGATTATTCTTAATTATAGTTTAAAGTATATTATAGTAGTTGATTTATAATTGTGGATTATGTTATACTTTGATTACTTTCTGTTAGTTATTGTTCTTTCGTTGTGGTTGTATGTGCGGTTATATTGTATTCAGGTGCTACACCGTGCAAGTACAGGGGAGACTCTGTTCATTTGTATAGAAAAACTCTTGTTCATGTGGTGGGTCTGTGCGGGTCTCGGGGTGTATTCAAAGGTGTTTTTTTTAAAAACTTTTTATGATTTTCCGCTGGTTTTCTTAAAATAGATTTATAGAAAGGACCCCGGGATGTGACAGGTTCTCTTTCATGCACAAGGTATATACCAATGACCCACGGTTATAAAAGCCACACACGTCCTCTTGCACCTATGCACTAGGTCCATTTAAAATCATGGATACCTTGGCCATGCCTTATTGGTGTGGCTAAGCCATACCACCACCACCTCCAAAAAATAATAGCACTTATACTATATTTAACTTATGTTAAGAATTTTTGTATTGGCGTATTTTGTGAAGTTAGTTTGAGTCTTGAAGATTGAAGATGAAGGCTTGAAGAACAAAGACATCAATTTCAAGAAGAATGAATCCATAATGATAAGATACGTTTAATTAAATATTTTTGGTGATTTGAATTCATTCTAATAGATTAGAAACACTTGAAATATTTTCTGTCTTAAAAATAAAAAACTGAACATTTTGAGTGTTCAGGATCCGGACTAGATAGGTTCAGTCTGGACCCCGAACATAGGTTGGTTCATGCGAATTTCCAGTCCGAATCAGCCAGGTTTCAATTCGGACCCCGAACATTGAAATTCTTATTTCGCATGAAACAGTCCGGATTAGACCCATTCCAGTCCGGACATCGAACCATTGTTTTTGGAATTTTTATGATAGTTCGGACTGTTGTGATTCTAGTTCGGACCGTGATGCGGAAAAATTTTGATTTAGGCAGTTTTTGATTCTTATATCTTTTCAAAGGTTTCTAACCTATAAATAGACCCTAGAGATTTTATTTTAGGGTATCCAAAGGGGATCAAAGAGAATCTACATATAGAGAAGAAAGGAAAAACACGTTCTATTTTAGGTTTCTTCTTCTAAATTTATCGATTTGATTTTTGGGTTTTTCAACTCGTTATTCTTTTGTAAGAATCAAATTGATGAATATTTAGACAACGTTTTTCTTGTCTATCTATGATTTTCTATGTCTTCAAAATCACCAACACTAATAAACAATCAACGATTTCCGGAAGGAACATCGACTTGTGGATTCACGTGAAGGCCTTGTGGATTCAAGGTATCGATTTCGTGGATTCGGAGTTAGGCGCGTTCGTGTGATCGATACGTGCTACATTGGTGATGACCGTGGATTCGGTCAGACTTCGTGGATTCGAAGTTGGATTTCGTGGATTTGAAGTTGGACGCAATTCGTGTGATCGAAGCGCGTTCAGAACGAGCGGAGAAGATCTACTTGGAGTGTATGAAAAAGGTTGAGTTTTAGGTTTGCGTTATATTACCTTGTACGTGTTTTAATCTTAGTAGATTTTTTCATGTGATCGGTCCCGTGATTTTTTAGTCTTGGATTGGAGTTTTCCACGTAAAATCTTGTGTACTCTCTTTATTTTCCGCATTGGGTTATTTTTAACCAAAATTTTTTGAGTTTTATTGTTTACACCTATTCACCCCCCCTCTAGGTGATTTTTTTCTCTATTTTAGATCCTTGGATCTCATAACCCACAAGTGGCATCAGAGCGGGAATAGGGTTGTAAACAATGGTTGAGGGTGAAAATATCAATCGACCTCCGTTCTTCGATGGAACCAATTATGCTTATTGGAAAGTATGCATGAAAGCGTTTTTAATTTCCATCGATGAATGGGTATGACAATCAAGAACGAGGAAGAAGAAGGAAATTTGGATTAGGGGAAAAATATAAAATTAGGGATTTTCTTTTACATTAAGAGAACCCCTAATTCCCTCTTATAAGCTTTCCAAAATTCCACTTAAGTCCCGGAATCCAGTTAATTAACCCGAAACCCAAAAATCGAGAAACCCTACTCAGATTTCCTTGAAAAACGTGCTAAGATCCAAATTACCCCGAAACGACCGATTTCACAAATCTTAATGCAAAATTTGCCACATCAGATCCCGGATTTACCGCAGGCCGCAAATCCAGTCCGACTTACTCGCGAAAATTGTGTTTCTAGGAGATCCATATATCAGATTTGAGATCTGATCGCGCCGCCGTTTTCCATTTGACGATGCCGACAGAGTGACGATCTTCTTTTCAAAAGATTTCATCATAATAAAAAGTTGGTCATTTTGCGAGGAAAACCCAATTTAAGCGATTTTCCATCAAATTCTATTTTTCACCCTTTTCGGTGCAACCAGCACATCGAATTAGAAAACGAGCTTGACCACCCCTTTCCGCACAAATTCTCGATGAAGAAAACTCCAAGGATTTAATCCTCATTAAGCTGAAAATAACATCCTTTTTAAATTTTTCAAAAAAATTTAAATTTTAATCAAATTGCTGAATTTAAATGTCAAAATTTGAAATTTAATGTACAAATATTACACCGAGATCTTGCAAGTTCGGCCAACTTGTGTTCTTGGTGACTTGATCTTGGCCGAGGTTGCTCCGGCCAACTTTTTGGCGAGCCCGCGACCACAACAAGGTGAGCACTCGACTCCACTTGATCCTCTGAGCATGATGCTCACCTTCAATTTCATTGTAATGGGCTACAAGTTGTGATCTTGAGTATTGGTCTCTTGATGGCTATTTTAAGTTGACCCCAAGCCTTCTTCAAACTTCAAGCAACCCTCGGACAGTGAGCTCAGATCTCAGCGAGTCAAGGCACATCTGCTGATACCTTCAGATCAATCAAAAAATCTTCGGATCAAGATAACAATCCAAAGCACAATAAATATAGTGTTATTACATAATTTTACAGAGTTGTAGGGGTCTAATTGCAATTGTATCCACTTGGATTGTCTCGGGCAGCATGCACGTGACCTCTAAATTTTTCGTTCGAGGTCTGGAGGCTTTCGTTAAGCGAAAATTGAGTTACGAGTCATAAATCGGCGAAATCACTAGTTTCTAGTCATTTCTACACAAAACGTGTAATCCGAGCAAATTGAAAGATCATTGATGATTTCCAGGTGTCCCTAGCTATTCTGAACACTGTCCTGGCTGGTCCAGTGACTTCTGTTTCGCGTTGGCGACTTTCGGAGCCGAAATCAGCATTTTCGGAAGTGTTTTTGATAATTATGGCACCTTTCGAGTTTATAATTGCACGAAGTTAGTTATTGCTACTCGGACATCTTAAACAAGGCATCTCGGGGAAACAAATGAAGTTTCATACAATTCAGTAGCTTATAGGCACTATTCAGACCTTTGTTGGTCGATCGGCAGATTACCGGAAATTTCGACGGATCCCAGGACTTGAACTTAAGTCCGCAAATTAGTTATTTTACACAGTGTGAGTTAGTGGGTCGGGTTTTGAGAGTCCATGACTGACCCATGATTTTGGTTTAGGCCTGAGCAGTCGGGAGCCCACACGACAGCTGAGCAGCGAATTTTAGGATCACCTACACTAAGGTGGTATTTCGATCCGGGCATTAGTATAGTATCACCTCACTAGGTACCGTACTTGGTCGAACCCCTGTGATCTTGTTAGCCCTGGTCTTGATTCTATTGTTCATATTGTTTTAGAGTTTTGTGCTACTTATCTATTATCATATTGACATATGCCATGTGTGATTGGACATTACTTAGCTATATTTACAGTTCTGAGTATTTTGTTATCTCCCTATCCTTATATTGCATGATAGAGTAGGAGATCAGTCATTATGATACAGTATGAGATGATATTACAGTTGTTTGCATCCCATTTGGGAGTTCCCGGCTTATTGCCGATTTTTCAATCTTTAGACCACGAGCTCGAGCATCAGCATTGTGATCGCCGTAGCACCAACTATTCATTCACGTACACCAGCGGATTAGCTACCCGTAGTGTTATTCTTTACCAGTAGAGTAGTCTTTTTGACCCTTGAGCCACAGATAGTACTAAGTAGGTGCAGGGTTACTTGTCAGCCAGAGAGGTGCCAAATAGTGGCATTAGCCTGACGCCCTTGTGACCGACATTGCCTTTGATTGGGTACTCTGGTTTCAGCATTGATGCATGATTTCTCTATTATTGTTATGTTATTCGCTATTGGTATGTTAGTACAGTTTATTTCTCTACATGATTATTTGTACCCTTTTATACCGCACTATGAATGATATATATGCCATTTACCTGCTTTCATATCTGTGTACTGTTTTACTGTCGATTATTATATCCCAATAGGTACGACTTGCTGTTCCTCGACTCGTTGTACTCACTGAGATACATTTAGTTGCATCTCACACCTTTTAGTGACCCATTTTTTAGGTCTGTTGTGTGGTGAGCAGTCGGGACGATGATGTGAGAGTATTCGATAGAGCCGTCCCCGCCAGCTATGACTAGCCGTTTCTTTTACTTTTTAGCTTTAGTTTTGCTTATGATCATGACTTAGTGCATTTATTATGTGGATTTGATTAGTGGTTGTGGATGTTGATGGTTAAAGACATAATGATTTAGTTTTTTTTTTTTTTTTTTTTTTATTGTTAATATTGATAGTTAGTAACTCTGATGGTGCTTATATACTTGCCTAACCGTGCGTGTACAGTATAGATTTTATTCGTGTGGACATGAATTTTTTTATGCATATGACGGATCTGCTCACGCTTTGGAAATTCTTGATTTTACTCTAATTTATATATATAAAAAAATTAGACTAATTTTAAAATTCCAGAGCGTTACACAACTATTGATATTGTAGTCATTTCGTCAGCTAAGTTTCAAGTCACCACATGGATGTATCGAATAACACAAAACTTTAAATCTAAGCTTAGTATATTTATTTAATTTTTATCCTAAATATGAACCGTATTTTACATTAATTTTTTTTTTTTTTAAGTCCTTAATTCATTTCTAACATATATTTTACTTCTTCAAACTCGTTCAAATAATATATCGTAGTATTTTATTTATATTTTATCAATTTAATCAAAATTCATTATAACATACGAATACCAGTATACTACGACTACTCTAATCATAATTAGTATATCATACGATATATCTTATTTTTATACATAGCGCTATCTTTTGAGGTTTGTAAAGTTGAGCTTAATTGGCTGAGACGAGCCAATGCAAGCTCCAAGTTGATTGAAAAATCATAATTAAATTATAATAAATTATTTATTTATTTATTTTTTAATTTTATTTTATAATTTGGATATTATTATAGACATTTAAAAGTGTCCGTGGATCGGATTAGATCTAAATAGTTGATTTACTATATTCGTACTCTATAAAAAAATTGGTAGAAAAAAAAAATATAACCTATTCATTTAACCTCGTGTCGGATTCGGATATAAATACTTAAATTACTAATATATCCATCGAGTATATATATTTGAGCGTGTCTGAATAGTAATTATCTGTATACTACCCACTTAAGATTGGATACGGATCGGATACGAATTAGGTCTAAATAGGATACCAATATTTGTATGCATATTTTTTTATACACTTTATTAAATACTTTATGAACAAAACATAAATATTTTACTATAAAAATTTGTGTTCTAATAAGTTGCACTTAGTTCAACAAAATTACGTTCAGAAACAAAAAAAAAAAAATCCGAATATAAGAAAGACATCACTTTTCATGAGCTTAAAAGAGGTATGAAAAAGCTATTTGTCACGCTCCAGAATTTTATAAGCGGTCAATTTATTTATTTATTTATTTTTAAATCAGAGTTGAAAATAATGATTTTCAGGACATGAGCAGATCTGCCATGTGCATAAAAAATTTTTAGTCCAAATGGACAGAATCTCCTCTATACATGCACAGACTAGACAAATATAATGATACAATCAATATAATCAGAGTTACTAAACATAATCCTAACCAACTAATTCATGATCCTCAATTAACGATATTTTAAATATCACAAATAAATCCACAACTACTAAAATCCATGCTCACTGAACATCCAGATAATAAATGATAATAAAAACAACTATTGATCAGATGTCATAATCAAATAATTATAACCACAAGGTAATCATGGTGCAGGCCAGCTATCTAGCTAGCATAACGGAACAACTCTATCGCGAGATCCTCACATCAACGTCCAGACACCTCACCACCCGACGGACCTGAAAAAAGTGTCACAGAGGGTGTGAGATACAACTGGATGTATTCCAGTGGGTACAACGAGACGGGGACCAGTAAGTCGTACCTACTGGTATACAACAATCAAAAGGATATGTAATCAACGGAAAGTAAATTAATAGGTATAACCGAACAACAATGCTAAATCAAAACTATAACAATAAGGTTCAAGTAATCACAATATAAAGCGATAATGTTGTAAAGAGAAATCCAGTAAAGAAATAAGAGCAGGAATCATAATAATAGGACTAAGTTTCTGCCCCGTGACAATAAGCCCAATAGATTAATAAGTTGAGTTGGTGAGCCCAATAAGTTGATTGCGGTTGCGATCCAAAATAGACCTAACGGCAAGAGGCCCAACAATAGACTTAATGTTCAGGTGGGTTGAGTCCGGTCGAGACCCGTGGGCGCTGTATCTGTATGCTTTAAGCAAATTTATTGCGTATTTCTAACAGCTCAAGCATTTAGAATTAATGGTTAGCACCAATGATCCGACAAGCTGGTGCTATGGCAATCTTAATGTTGATGCTCAAGGTCATGGTCTAAAGACCGGAAAGACGACAATAAGTCGGGAATTCCCAAACGAGATCATAAACAACTGTGTCATCATCTCATGCAGTGTCATAATAATTGATTTCCTACTCTATCATGCATCATAAGAATAAGGAGATATCAAAATAATCAGATTTGTATATCTGACTAACTGATGACCAATCAAACAGGAAACGAAGCTAGTATAGTGTCACCATGTCGTATGGAAATCAAAAATCAATATATAATCCAAGAGAGAAGACCAGGGCAAGCAAGATCACAGAGGTTCGATCGAGTACGGTACTCAGTGAGGTGATATGCTAATGCCCGGATCGAAGTACCTACCTAGTGCAGGTGATCTAGGAACTCACTGCTCAGCTCTCATGTAGGCTCCTGAGTGCTCGGACCTAAACCAAATCTATGGGCCAGTCACAAGCTCTTACAAACCCAACCCACTGACTCACAATGAATAAAAACACTAAACCACGTGCTTATGTCTGTTACGGAATTTGAGTTGGCGTAGTTTCGTGAAAGTCTCAAGTCTTGAAGATTGAAGGTGAAGAAAGTTGGATCATTTAACTCAATCTCAAGAAAGAAGAATTCAAAAGGATCAGGTATGTTTAACTAAAGATTTTGTGTGATCCGAATACTTTTTGTAGTGTAGAAACACTTGGAAGAATCTTTCATTGCATAAAAATCAAAAACTGGACTTGGGACATGTTCAGGATCCGGATCAGGTTGTTCGATCCGGATCCCGAAGGTGGTTCGTTCATACACCAGTTCAATCCGGATCGTAGTCTCTTGATCCGGATCCCGAACAGTGAGTTTACCATTTTCCTTGAACGATCCGGATCATGCTTCGCAATCCGGATCCCGAACGTTGATGTTTGGTAAACTGTATGAACGATCCGGATCATGCACTTCGATCCGGATCCCGAACCTTCGTTTTTCTGGAACTGGCTGACTCGTTACGACGATCCGGATCACAGCTAGTCCGATCCGGATCGCCGTCCGTAAAATTTCCAGAAATGTTAGGTTTTTGATTCTTATCTCCTTCATAGGGTTTCTAACCTATAAATAGACCCTATGACTCTTTTTCTAGGGTTAATCCACATAGTGAATAGCCGTCATTTTCATATATCATTTTATACGGCTATAGATCCACATATAGAGAAGAAAGGAAATCATTAGAGAATACTCTATGTTTCTTCATCTATATTGATTAGTTTGATTCTAGGTTTTCATACTCACATCTTGAGTTGAATCAAACTAATGAATACTTAGATGGTATTTCCGATCTATCTTTGATCTAAGTATTCGGCGGATCATCACCACCCAAAACAACGATTTACCCCAAAAATCGGCGCGTGGATTCGCGTGTCCTTGTGGATTCAAGGTTCAACCGCTCTCGTGGATTCGGAGCGAGGCACGTTCGTGGATTCGAAGGGTGCTATTGGGTGAAGACCGTGGATTCGGTCGGACGTCGTGGATTCGACGTTGGACGCCGTGGATTCGGCGTTGGGCGCAGATCGTGGATTCGAGAAGCGTCGCGGAGCGAGCGGAGAAGATCCTCTAGGAGCGTATGGAAAAGGTTGAGTCGTAAGTGTGTACGGTAAATCACCTTGTATGTGTTTTAATTCTAGTGGATTTCTGCCGTGTTATCGGTCCCGTGGTTTTTTACTCCGGTGATGGAGTTTTCCACGTAAAAATCTTGCGTATTATTTTTTATTTCCGCATTGGGTTTTATCGCAACGATTTTTTGAGTGTTTATGCGTTTACACCTATTCACCCCCCTCTAGGTGTTTTTTCCCCTATTTAGATCCGTATTACATATAACCCAACAAGTGGTATCAGAGAGGGAATAGGGTTGTAAACAATGGTTGAAGGTGGAAACATCAACCGACCCCCATTCTTCGATGGAACTAATTATGCGTACTGGAAAGTACGGATGAAAGCCTTTTTAATTTCCATCGACGAACGGGTGTGGCAATCGATTGAATTAGGATGGTCTAATCCAACTGAATTTAATGGTGATGTTCGCACCTTAAAACCTAGGTCGAAATGGACCAAGGAAGAGTTAGATTCATCTTCTTACAATGGCAAGGGAATTAATGCTATTTTTAATGCCTTATCTCAAACTGAATTCTCTCGCGTCTCGGCATGTGAGACTGCGAAAGAAATCTGGGATGTTCTTCAGGTTACACATGAGGGAACTAACCTCGTGAAGATTCAGAAACTGCAAATGCTTACGAGCAAGTTTGACTCTATCTTAATGGCAGAAAATGAATCTTTCACGGACTACTATACACGATTGCAAGACATCGTAAACTCATGTGCTAATCTGGGAGAGAAGATTCCAGAATTTAAGATTGTAAGAAAAATCTTAAGAACTCTTCCTGAACGATTTCGCCCAAAGGTTACTGCCATTGAAACTATTAAACACCCGGACGAAATACGTGTAGAAGAATTAGTTGGTTCATTACAAACTTATGAAATGACATTTACTACTAACAATTCTTCTGGAAAGGCATCCACTTCTAAGTCTTCAGGTTATGCGTTGAAAACAACTAAGGAAGAAGACGCGGATACGTCCTCCTCAGACGATGACGAGAACCTTTCTATGGAGGAATTTGAGAAGCAGCTCGCTCTCTTGACAAGGAAGTTTCGCCGCAACTTTCGAAGGGGTAATTCAAGCAAATCTCCTTCCTTCGGAAAGTCGAACAAAGGCAAGGGTACTTCAGGTTACAAGTCAAGAAAGCAAGAGAACTTCTCAAAGGATAAGAAAAGTTCAGAAGGACAACTACAATGCTTCAAATGTCGAGGCTACGGCCACATTGCAACGGAGTGTCCTAACAAGTATCCGGCAAAGAAGAAGGCGATGCAAGTCGTCACTTGGGATGACAACTCAACGTCAAATGAGTCGTCTTCGAGTGATGAAGAAAAGAGCTCCACCGCATTCCACGCGTCCGTATCTTCACCCTTCATGTGCTTTATGGCAAGTACATCTGAGTCGTTGTCCAACTCCACTGTTGAAAAGAATGCAACGGACAACGAATCGGATGATTCGGAAGGTGAAGATTTTGCTCTAGCCTACCACAGACTTTTGAGGGACTCAAAGAAAGTGGCTAAGCAAAACAAGAGTTTGAGAGGGAGAGTGCATGATCTCGAAGAAGAAGCAAAAAGAGCGACTTCTCTCTCAAACGCTCTTGAAGTGGAAAGGGAAAACCTGATAAAAGAAAATGCTTCCCTTCAAGAGTCCAATGAGCAACTTGAGAAGGAACATACAAATCTGGTGGATAACGCGAATCACTTCTCAAAGCTCTACAACGAGGCTTGACAGGATAACCTGGAAATGACAAAGACCATTTTCCAACTCAAGAATGACTTACAGCGATTCTCTTCAGGAAGGAGTAAGTTGGATAGACTTCTTGGTCTTGGTCAATCAAATAGGTTCGGCCTCGGATACACTCAAACTGGAAACAGTCCAAGTTCGAGTGAGACAGTTTTTGTGCCTCAGTCGGTATCTCCTCTTCCGACACCGGAATTCAAGACAAACAACGACAACAAACCTACTTCATCCTCTTTGGGATCGTCAAGATCTAAGGTATGTTTTCGTTGTGGTGTTTCAGGGCACATAAGAAGATATTGCAAGACGGGAGTCGAACGCTCATCTCAAAGACCTCTTGCAACAACTACCAAAACGGCTCCTCCCCGAAAATCAAAACAAAACTTTTCAAATGAAAAGAGATTTGGTAGTTCATCGCGCAAGACGATTACATCAAGGAACAACCATCGCTATAACAAGACGCCTTCACCTAGACATATAACTTCTCGACCATTACCGACGCACTCCAAAAGGGTTTGGGTGCGCAAAGGTGAAATTTTTCCTTGTCTTGTTTCCAATGTTTCCTTGCATGCATATGATAGTTCGTCTTGGTATCTGGATAGCGGGTGTTCCCGTCACATGACCGGTGACAAAAATAGTTTTCAAAATCTTGAGAAAATCTCCGGAGGACACGTTGTTTTCGGAGACGGTCGATCTTTCAAAATTGTTGGAAAAGGGACGGTAGCTATTCCGGATGGCCCAATTTTGAAAAACGTCTTATTTGTTGATGGCCTTAAGACTAACCTCATAAGCATAAGTCAACTTTGCGACAATGGTTTTTCAGTTAACTTTTCATCTGTTGAATGCGTTGTAACTGATAAGGACCATGTCTTCTTTTTAAAAGGGGTTAGATCTGAAAACAATTGTTATGTTGTTCCTAATAAATTTTCTGAAAATTGTAACTTAGCCGCTTTGAATAATGAAACTCTTTGGCATGAAAGGCTAGGTCACTTAAATTTTAAGGAACTTACTAGAATTTCAAACAAGGACGTGGTCAAGGGGGTTCGAAAGCTTTTATGTAAACAAAACAGTGTGTGTGGTGGTTGCCAAAAGGGAAAACAGTCTAGGACTGCACACAAGAACTTGAACCACGTTGGTACAAAACGGCCCTTGGAACTTTTGCACATGGACTTAATGGGGCCGACCCGTCAACCATCTTTGGGAGGTAAATGGTACATTTTTTTATTGGTTGATGATTTCTCTCGGTTTTCTTGGGTAGCATTTTTAAAAGAGAAAGCCGATACGTTTGACTCTTTTCATGAGATTTGCCATCGTATTATGATTGAAAAGAATGAAAAGATCATTCGTGTTAGAAGTGATAGAGGTGGAGAATTCATAAATTCAAAATTCATTGATTTTTGCACTTCAAATGGAATCAAACATGAATTCTCGGCACCCTATACACCTCAGCAGAATGGTGTTGTTGAGCGCAAGAACAGGGTTGTTCAAGAGATGGCGCGTGTGATGCTTCATAGCCGGAATTTACCGCTACATTTTTGGGCTGAAGCTGTGAACACCGCTGTCTATGTCATTAATAGAGTTTACTTGCGCCCAGGAACTTTAAATACACCATATGAGCTGTGGTTTAGTAGAAAACCCAATATCAAATATTTTCGTGTCTTCGGGAGTCGATGTTACATTTTACGTGACCGTGAAAATCTTGGAAAGTTCGACTCTCGAAGTGATGAAGGGATCTTTTTGGGTTATTCTACGAATAGCAGAGCATATCGAGTATTTAACATTGAATCTAAGACGATCGTAGAATCTATAAATGTTAAAGTAGATGAAGCTTTTCACTTTGAAACTGGAAAATCTACCCTCGATATCTCTCTAGATGATGATTCTCCTGCTAGTGCATCTTCTCATAATAATACTTCCAATATTAATGATGCATCTAATGGTTCTTCTAGTTTATCTGATGTGCAGGAATCATCTCATATATCTCCGAGTACTCCGTTTCAACAAACGTTACGAATCTCCAAGGATCATCCGGAATCGAATATTATTGGAGATCCACAAGAAGGAGTCAGAACTCGGAGGCAGTTGGTTTGTGGATTCCCTTGCTACGTATCTTTAATCGAACCAAAGAACATAGATGAAGCTCTTCAGGATGACTACTGGATTAAAGCAATGCAGGAAGAGCTCCATCAATTTGAGCGAAACAAAGTCTGGGAATTAACGAAGCCTCCAAAGCAACACAATGTGATAGGTACCAAATGGATCTTCAAAAATAAGAAAAATGAGGATGGTACTATCATCAGGAATAAGGCACGATTAGTTGCTCAAGGCTACTCTCAAGTAGAAGGTATAGACTTTGACGAAACATTCGCCCCTGTAGCTAGACTCGAGTCCATTCGTATACTGTTTGCTATTGCTTGTCATTTTAAAATCAAATTATTTCAAATGGACGTTAAGAGCGCATTTCTAAATGGGTTTTTAAATGAGGAAGTTTATGTGGCTCAACCGAAAGGTTTTGTAGATCATAAACAACCTAACCATGTTTTTCGTTTGAAAAAGGCTCTTTACGGTCTGAAACAAGCACCGCGAGCATGGTACGAAAGGTTAACAAAGCACCTTTTGGAGAAGGGCTATACTCGAGGGGGAGCTGATAGGACTCTCTTTGTGAAGCATTATCAAAACAATTTCATTGTAGCACAAATATATGTCGATGACATAGTATTTGGCGCAACAAGAGATAATGATGCTTCTAAATTCGCGGAGACCATGGAAAGCGAATTTGAGATGTCCATGATGGGCGAATTGACTTATTTCCTTGGATTGCAAATTAAACAAAATGATGAAGGTATTCACTTGAGTCAATCCAAGTATGCAATGGAGTTGGTCAAAAAGTTTGATCTAGAAAATTGTAAAGATTTTCCGACTCCAATGGGAACTAGCCACAAGGGACTTGGAAGTGAATCACATAGTGAGAATGTAGATGAGAAATTGTATCGAAGTATGATTGGAAGTCTACTTTACCTCACGGCTAGTCGCCCGGATATATCTTTTGGTGTTGGGATTTGCGCGAGATATCAATCAGCACCAAAGGAGGTTCACCTGAAAGCGGTGAAAAGGATTATCCGGTATATCAAAGGATCAATTAATTTCAGAATTTGGTATCCTATGGGAACAAGTTTGGATATTGTTGGATACTCAGATGCCATTGGGCAGGATCAGTGGATGATCGGAAAAGCACGAGTGGTGCATGCTTCTATCTTGGCCATTGCCTTGTTGCATGGCACAGTAAAAAGCAGAACTGCATAGCACTCTCGACTGCCGAAGCGGAATACATTTCAGCTGGAAGTTGCTCAACTCAACTCATTTGGATGAAAAGCGTACTGAGCGACTTCCGCATTTCAGCATCTTCGGTAACAATACTTTGTGACAACACTAGTGCTATTAACATTTCTAAAAACCCTGTGTTGCACTCTAGAACAAAACATATTGAACTTAGATATCATTTTCTTAGAGAGCTAGTTGAATCAAATACTCTTCAACTCTCATATATTTCAACTGAGGATCAATTAGCTGACATTCTAACAAAACCTTTGGATCAAAAACGTTTTATTCATTTACGAAAAGCAATTGGGATGCTTTCCTTGAAGTAATCTTCTTTTTGAAATCCTTGCTTAGGATAGGTTTTGTATTTGTTTTTGTTTTGTTCATCATCTATGTTTGTACATAGGACATTAATTGAGCATAGATCACAATTGACTTTAATTGCATCTTTTCGCACATTTAGAAATTTATTATACTTTTGCCATCATAATATTTCACTGTTGCAATGATCATTTATGTTAATTAAATCATCTTCTAAAGTGATCAAAGTCAATTTCTCTCTCTCTATGATCTCTTGGTATAGTCATTATCTTATTTGACTGCTTAGTCGAGTATGAAATCGAGATCAATATTTGGTTGAATACTTTATATCTTAAATAATTGATAGCCAATTGAGGGGGAGTCATAGAAAAGGTAAAATGCTCAAAAGATGTGGAAAGAGTTACATCCCAATGAGTAGTGTGAAAACTACCACCACATGGAGGAAAGAGCTACCACCTCGGTCGTCCGAGTATTGTGTGCAGCTACCACATGTATACCAAGCATGGTTGTTCAAATTTTTGATTAAGTAAAATGCATGTTGAAATACTTGACTCTGTCAAATTTCAAGGTTGGTATAAGGTGGGTTTTTAATGAAAGATGCTCAAAGAGCCACTCTCTTCAACAGATTGTCTAGATACATTATCTATTATATTTGGGATTTCAAACATCTATTGATCTTTGTATTTCATTTTCTTTACTGAATTGATGATTTGATAAAGGCATTACTCATAAGATCAAGTTAGATGTGATTGAAGGTGTTCAACTTTAAGGGATTTAATTTTTGTAAATTTTCGTTTCATTTTTGGATATTATTGATAGATTTGGCATAATCTAATTCTTGTTGTATGAAACGATGATTTTTGTTTAAAGTTGATACACATTTGTGCTTACAATCTTTTTCTGGTTTTTCTTGAATTTCTCTGAAATTTTCTAAAGAAAAAGTTGGGGCCGATCCGGATCGGCCTAGATGATCCGGATCCCGAACGCAGGAATTCTTCTGCGGGCTGACGATCCGGATTGTATCTGCCGATCCGGATCCCGAACGCAGTTTCTCACTGCGGGTAGCCGATCCGGATCGCAGTTATGAACTGATCCGGATCGCGGCTAGGTTTTATAAGGAACGAAAGGGGTTTTTGATTTCTTTACTCCAATCTTTTGTTCCGAAGTTTCCAGAGCCTCTCTCTCTAGATTTCATCCTTCCTGGAAGCTTTCAAACTCAGGTTTTTCAACTCCAAGTAAGTTTTATTGATCAAAATCTCGGTTTTTCACCGTTTTTCTCTTTTCCTCCTCAAACGTGATGAATTTCTTGGATCAACTTTGTTTGTGGATGGTTTTTGATCAAATTTCTTTTGAAATAAGAACTCTGGGTAGATTAGTTTTGATTATATGCTAGGTATTCTTCTGATTAACGGATTTTTAGGCTTCGATTTCTAAAATTTCGGTTTTAGGGCATATAATAAGGATTTTCGAAAATCATGCAATTGATCTATTTTTAAAAGTCCTTTTGCAAAACTAATTTGATTCTTAGTCTCTCTACATAATAATGATTCTTTGGATACAATTTTTTCAATTTCTGAAAACTAAGAATTTTTGTGTTCTTGAGTTGGTTTTCACAGGACACCTTCTTAACTCAAGCACTTTGATCAATGGCACTCTCTTGGTTAATCCTTCTCCTGGTCTCAATGGTACACACTCGCCCAACGAATAAACTGAAGAGAGCCAGATGAACCTTTCATACCTCTTCACCGGCAACGAGAACAACGACAACAAGCAACAACCTCTGCACCGGCAGCAGCTCCTCCAGTTCAACCAGCACCTCCGGCACAAGAAGCACCACAATCAACTTCTGATGATGATGCATCTGTTACCTCAATCTATAAAGAACAGCAAAGGCTCTCCAACGAGCAAGAACGTATATCAAATGAACTAATTGAGGTAAAGGAAGAAATAAAGAAGGTAAATAAAAATCAATCAGCAATGAACAAGCGAATAAAGAAAATTTTCCAAATCCTCGGCTGTATCAGTTCAGACGAGTCTGAATAATCCGTATCCTTCTAATTTCTGTTTATTATGCATATGCTTAAATCCTTCTGTTGTGCAGGTTTTTAAGTTTTAATTTGAGTTTTTAGTTCTCGAACTTAAACTGTTAACCATTCTCTCCACTTCTGTAATCTTTGGCTTTATTTGTGACAAAAAGGGGGAGAGAGTTTAGAACAATGATTTGAACAATGAACAATGAATGATGAAATATCAAGGTAAGTATGATCTCAACTTCAACTTTTGGTTTTTATCTTGTGATTTGTTGCATGTCCCTACTGTTGCATGTCTCGACTAACTATTCGACTAAATATTTGGGCATGTAATATAACTAACAAGTTGATGTTGGACTAACATTTTGTGACATTTGATTTTTAGTTGCATAGAAGATATGTTGGTTTTTGACTATGATTCTCTTACATATCTGAATTCTCAAATGTCATGATGATTAGATAAACTCTATCTCTGTACTAGGTTTTGTATGCTAAATATTCTTGAGGTATCTAACGATCTCTTTTTGTCAAGAATGATTTCTTTGTGCAGAGAGTACAGATGTCTAAGTCTAGAGTCTGTTTTAGGAGTTTATCTCATGTTTTTAAATTTTTGGATCTCCATTGTAAATTTTTGTTGTATGGTGATAGCAACAAAAATATCTTTTTGAATTTTCTTTAGTGGATCTATGTTTTGTCACGAAACCGCCAAAGGGGGAGATTGTTACGGAATTTGAGTTGGCGTAGTTTCGTGAAAGTCTCAAGTCTTGAAGATTGAAGGTGAAGAAAGTTGGATCATTTAACTCAATCTCAAGAAAGAAGAATTCAAAAGGATCAGGTATGTTTAACTAAAGATTTTGTGTGATCCGAATACTTTTTGTAGTGTAGAAACACTTGGAAGAATCTTTCATTGCATAAAAATCAAAAACTGGACTTGGGACATGTTCAGGATCCGGATCAGGTTGTTCGATCCGGATCCCGAAGGTGGTTCGTTCATACACCAGTTCAATCCGGATCGTAGTCTCTTGATCCGGATCCCGAACAGTGAGTTTACCATTTTCCTTGAACGATCCGGATCATGCTTCGCAATCCGGATCCCGAACGTTGATGTTTGGTAAACTGTATGAACGATCCGGATCATGCACTTCGATCCGGATCCCGAACCTTCGTTTTTCTGGAACTGGCTGACTCGTTACGACGATCCGGATCACAGCTAGTCCGATCCGGATCGCCGTCCGTAAAATTTCCAGAAATGTTAGGTTTTTGATTCTTATCTCCTTCCTAGGGTTTCTAACCTATAAATAGACCCTATGACTCTTTTTCTAGGGTTAATCCACATAGTGAATAGCCGTCATTTTCATATATCATTTTATACGGCTATAGATCCACATATAGAGAAGAAAGGAAATCATTAGAGAATACTCTATGTTTCTTCATCTATATTGATTAGTTTGATTCTAGGTTTTCATACTCACATCTTGAGTTGAATCAAACTAATGAATACTTAGATGGTATTTCCGATCTATCTTTGATCTAAGTATTCGGCGGATCATCACCACCCAAAACAACGATTTACCCTAAAAATCGGCGCGTGGATTCGCGTGTCCTTGTGGATTCAAGGTTCAACCGCTCTCGTGGATTCGGAGCGAGGCACGTTCGTGGATTCGAAGGGTGCTATTGGGTGAAGACCGTGGATTCGGTCGGACGTCGTGGATTCGACGTTGGACGCCGTGGATTCGGCGTTGGGCGCAGATCGTGGATTCGAGAAGCGTCGCGGAGCGAGCGGAGAAGATCCTCTAGGAGCGTATGGAAAAGGTTGAGTCGTAAGTGTGTACGGTAAATCACCTTGTACGTGTTTTAATTCTAGTGGATTTCTGCCGTGTTATCGGTCCCGTGGTTTTTTACTCCGGTGATGGAGTTTTCCACGTAAAAATCTTGCGTATTATTTTTTATTTCCGCATTGGGTTTTATCGCAACGATTTTTTGAGTGTTTATGCGTTTACACCTATTCACCCCCCTCTAGGTGTTTTTTCCCCTATTTAGATCCGTATTACATATAACCCAACAATGTCTAAGACCCGGGATCCGCCGGAAATTCCTATAATCTGCCGATAGACCGTTAATGGTACGAATAGTGCTCATAAGCTACTGAATTTAACGAAACTTCACCCGCTTCCCCGAAACACTTCGTTTAAGGTGTTTGGGCAGCAATAATTAACATTGTGCCATTATAACTTTAACTGTGCCAGAATTTACCATAAACACGTCCAGAAATGCCGATTTTGTTTTTGGAAGTCACCAATGCAAATTAGAGGTCATTGGGTCAACCAGGACAGCGTCATGACCAGCCAATAACACTTGGCGATCTAACATAGGGATTGCTAAAAGTAAAATTCGGGAAAAAGAACCGATTGTATGGGAAATACTACAAGAAGTTATGCAGGGGCATCCTGTATTATTGAATAGAGCACCCACCCAGCATAGATTAGGCATAAAGGCGTTCCAACCCATTTTAGTGGAGGGACGTGCCATTTGTTTACACTCATTAGTTTGTAAGGGCTTCAATGCAGACTTTGATGGGGATCAAATGGATGTTCATGTACCTTTATCTTTGGAAGCTCAAGCGGAGGCCCATTTACTTATGTTTTCTCATATGAATCTCTTGTCTCCAGCTATTGGAGATCCCATTTCCGTACCAACCCAAGATATACTTATCGGACTCTATGTATTAACGATCGGGAATCGTCGAGGTATTTGTGCAAATAGGTATAATCCATATAATTGCAGAAACTATCAAAATCAAATAGTTGACAATAATAATTATAAGTATACGAAAGAGAAAGAACCATGACGGGGGCCCGCACAAGCGGTGGAGCATGTGGTTTAATTCGATGCAAAGCGAAGAACCTCACTAGGGCTTGACATGCCGTGAATCCTCTTGAAAGAGAGGGGTCCAATTGAAGGGAAGGGTTTCTTCAAACAGCAAGGAGCTGAGGCAACAATTCAATCAAATGATATTGAGCATGTTTCCCATCTCTTCTCGAGAAACAAGTGGGGTATTTCTTTGCAAAATTGTGCTCAATTTCATATGTGGCAATTCCGCCAAGATCTCTTCGTTAGTTGAGGGAAGAATCAGCACGAATTGGATTTTTTGAGGAACGTATCGAGAGAGAATTTGATTTGGTTAGACAATGTGTGGTTGGGAAACAAGGATCGGTTTTTTAGCAAGGTACGGAATTTATTGTCAAATATTCAATATGATTCCACAAGAACTATTTTCGTTCAAGTAACGGATTCTAGCCAATTGAAAGGATCTTCTGATCAATCCATAGATCATTTCGATTCCATTAGAAATGAGGATTCAGAATATCACACATTGATCGATCAAACAAAGATTTCAGCTCCATGGTTTCTTTCCCTTGAATCAAAATTCAAAAAATTAAAGTATAGCACTAGATTCAGTTATTTGTTTGTAGCGAACAAGTATTTAGTTCATCATAATAAAAAAAACTAAGAAAACCGTTCTTTGGTGATATAAGTTACACTTTCTAGTAAGAGTCAGAAGTTTCAGATATTTTTTTTTCTTCCGGATCCAGATCTATTTTTTATCTTACCCCTATTCATGATTAGGTATTATGAACCTCTATCAACAGGATAAAATAAAAAAGTGAATTTCTCTTTCCGAGGAATTCGAATTTGGGGAAATAAAAAGAATTTTATCTGGCTATCTTACGCATTAATTAAGATAGACAATAATGAAAAATCAACAATACCCATCTAATATGCTCAGGACGCGGATTTTGCGCCGAAATAATGATAAGCCGGCGATTTCGCCAATTTAAAATCGGTTTTACTTAAACGAAAGCCACTGAATCTCAAACGAATAGTCTAGAGGTCACGTGCACGCTGCCCAAGGCAGCCCAGGTGGCTACAATTTCATCTAGACCTCTAAAAATTTATAAAATTGCATAATAACTCATTAATTCAGGTTTTTAGGTTTGTTACCTTAATTCGTAGATTTTCGGATTGAACTGAGGGTGTCAGTTGGTGGGCCTAAACTCGCCGAGACCCATGCTCACTGTCCGAGGGGTGTTCGGAGTCTGAGAAGGGCCTAGGGCCAACCTACAATATGATCAGAAGACTCAACTCATGAGATCTACACTTGTTGTCCAAGTAGGGCTCAACTATGGTGAGCATGCTCACGAGGTCCAGAAGAGTCGAGGGCCTACTTTACTGTAGACGCAGAGTCGCCGAAAAACTTGCCGGAGCAACTTCGACGAAGGACTACAAGCTAGGGCTCAGGCTTGGCTTTCTTCACAGAGCTCGGGCTTAGGAGAGGTTGTAGGGCCCCAGAACCCCATGTAGCTTTTCCCGTGAATCCACTGTGTAAAACACCTATTGATGGTGTGTCTGGCCCATAGTGCATCAAAGGGATGCCACAGATGGACCCTGTGAGGTATTGATAGCTAGATTGGCCTTCGACTGCTTTTGCCGAATTTTAGAAAATATTTTTGGCCAAACAAAGGTTGGATTTGGATTCAGCGCGGAAAAACGCTTGAAAACGGCTATTTGCTTGTTTAATTCTGAGTCCGGATGCCCAAAAATGGACTCCCGGAAATTTTCAGTGGATTCTGGTGCATGGGGGAGGCCGTAGACCGGCTGGGTGCCACATAGCGGCCTGTGATTGGCCGGTTTACTGAGCGCGGTCCACAGAGCAGCGCCGGGTGGCGCATGGACCCGGCGCGGGGACACGTGGCGCCCCAGGAGTGGCCGGCGCGTGATGCGCAGTCCACGGAACCCCGCGCTGGTGCATAGACCGGGCGCGGGGACACGTGGCAGCAGGAGATTGGTGGGTTTTTTCGGCACGGTCCACGGAAGGGTGCGCCAGCGCCTCAGGGCACGTGCGCGCGTGGGGGGCAGGCGGCGCGACCGGCGAGGCAGCGCGACCGGTCGGCGGGTCGCGCGGGCGGGCCACGTGTCGCCCGCTGATTCGCGGGCGCCACCCACCGGATTGACCGGTGGCGGGGACACGTGGCGGCTTCCTGCTGGGCTTGCACGGTTGCCCCGTGTTCTGGGACACGTGTCGAGCCCAGGTTCGGCCACGTGGCTGCATCCGACTGGGCTTGCACGGCTGTCCCGTGTTCGGGACACGTGTCAAGCCCAGGATGATTCGGGCGCCGGCAGGGATCCGGTGTGCGGAGTGGGCCGGGCTATTGGGCTGCACTGTGCGTGCCCGAAAGCCCATTTCGGGCGCCCGAAACCGGGGACAAATCCGGTATTTTCAGATTTGTCCAATTGGGCATATAAATAGGGCCCGAAACTCAGTTTTCTGGCCTTTTCTCCCTCTTCGAGTCCTCTTCTCACAGAGGCCACTTCAGGAGATTTGATTTATTTTTGGTGCTGCATCCATTGGAGGAGTTTTGGGATTTTTGGTGCCACGCACTTCGAGGTTTGCGGCATTTCGGCACAGTGCGACGTTCCTTCACCGGTGACTCCCTTCGTTGTGTTTCGGTGCGCAGACTCCCCTGGCCTACTCTGACCATCGTTTTCGACGGTTCTTGCGCCGGTGTGTTCCTGAGAGGTAGGGCTTTGTTTTTTGTGTTGGTCGTTTCATCATATTCCAGACTTTTGGCACGGTTTCCGAGGCATTTTTGACCCCCCTATTTACTGTGTGGTTTTTGGATAGCACCGGAGTATTTCATTGATATCTTCGCGCTCGGACATCGGATTGAGGCGTGCCAATACTCGATTTATATCTACACATCGCAAGGAACGTCCTCGTATTTTTCTTGGAATTTTCTAAGTTTTCCCCGAAGGTGAAAATCCCACTTTTTCAGGGCAAAGTTCTACAGATTTTATACTTGGGATTTTTGAGGTGGTCACCTTGTCGATTTTGTATCTTGACCTACAAAACTCTGTTTGGGACGTGCAGGTACTCGTTTGGAAGGGCTCGACGCGACGATTGCAGCGGTATTTTTGTTGGATTTTTCGAAGTCCCTCATATAGGTGAAAATAGAGCCTCTTCTTGACTGATTTTGGGACAATGGTTGATTGTTTGTTTAATCCGGTACCGGTTGGTATTTTTGCAGTTGTTGCGGCAGGCGACGTATTCTTGGGCATGAGCACTTTGGGACTTGGATTTAGCAATTGAGGTGGGTGGTTGTTGTATCCCTCTCTTTTGGTATGCTCACTAGGAACATCAGAATAACCCGATGTTAGAAAATGTTGAACAAATATTGATAAACCTTGCATGCAAAAAGGGACCAAATAATTGATAGCCTATCCATGTAATTGAGATATTGGTATTTGGACATGATCATTATACCATAATCATTCCTGTTAAAATATGTATTTACCTGGCATAGCATGAGGAGTTATATGTTAGTACTTAGAGATTATGCAAAAAGGGATCATCACTTTGAGACATTAGTGTTGGAGCTCGTTGCTATATCATAACTATTCATGTGAATAGATTAGTATATTGGGACATTACGATTTATTATATGTGAGCGCACTGGTGGACGCTTTTCCTACTATTCTAGATGAGGACATTTGCATGCTTGTATGGATATCTAGATAGGCCACTATTTACTGCTACACTATCATTCGGATTTGACTAAGGAGAAACCATGTTGGCACCTCTTCTCCTTTCATTGCGTTACTTGTGGTATTGCTCGGGTTGAGCAGGGTTGTAGGATAGTGTAGCCGGGTTTTGTTGAGTGGGTTCGTCATACTAGATTGGGGTTTTGAGTTATTGCGGCAACCGCGGACATTGGGCGGTTGACCGGATGTTTACTTATGCATCAGATTGGGGATAGGATTCCTCTAGTGGATGGAGTTTTCCATTTATTGGGTATTATTGCATTGTTTGGGGGTTCGGGTTATCTTTAGTGGAGGGTTTTTCCCACTTCGATCAGAGTCGTGATCCAGTCCTGCTATATTGAGATATCGAGTTCCCCTCTAGAGCGTTGGGGAGTTTCCCTCTAGAGCGTGGGGGTAAGACAGTGATACTCGATACAGAGATACTTGTGATACTGATGACAGAGTTACTTTATGTTGGGTTATATGTAATATAGATCTAAATAGGGGAAGAAACACCTAGAGGGGGGTGAATAGGTGTAAACGTATAAACACTCAAAAATCGTTGCGATAAAAAACCCAATGCGGAAATAAAAATAACGCGCAAGATTTTTACGTGGAAAACTCCAAACCGGAGTAAAAAACCACGGGACCGATAACACGGCGAAATCCACTAGAATTAAAACACGTACAAGGTGATTTACCGTACACACTTACGACTCAACCTTTTCCATACGCTCCTAGAGGATCTTCTCCGCTCGCTCCACGACGCTTCTCGAATCCACGATCTGCGCCCAACGCCGAATCCACGGCGTCCAACGTTGAATCCACGACGTCCGACCGAATCCACGGTCTTCACCCAGTAGCACCCTTCGAATCCACGAACGTGCCTCGCTCCGAATCCACGAGAGCGGTTGAACCTTGAATCCACAAGGACACGCGAATCCACGCGCCGATTTTGGGGTAAATCATTGTTTTTGGGTGATGATGATCCGCCGAATACTTAGATCAAAGATAGATCGGAAATACCATCTAAGTATTCATTAGTTTGATTCAACTCAAGATGTGAGTTTGAAAACCTAGAATCAAACTAATCAATATAGATGAAGAAACATAGAGTATTATCTAATGATTTCCTTTCTTCTCTCTATGTGGATCTTAGGCCGTATCTAAGATTATATTTTATTATGACGGCTATTTTCCTTAACCCTAGAAAAAGAGTCATAGGGTCTATTTATAGGTTAGAAACATTTGGAAGGAGATAAGAATCAAAAACCTAATATTTCTGGAATTTTTACGGACGGCGATCCGGATCGGATTTGGGCGATCCGGATTGCAGTAGCAAGAAAGACGGTTTCTAGAAAAACAATCGTTCGGGATCCGGATCGGAATGCCTGATCCGGATCGTTCATACAATTCAGAAAAACTCAACGTTCGGGATCCGGATCGTGAGATGCTGCGATCCGGATTGAAGTAATGTCTGAAACAACAACCTTCGAGATCCGGATCGCTGGCTCTGATCCGGATCCTGAACATGTCCGAACACCAGTTTTTGATTTTTATGCAATTAAAAATTCTTCCAGGTGTTTCTACACTACAAGAAGTATTCGGATCACCAAAAATCTTTAGTTAAACATACCTGATCCTTTTGAATTCTTCTTTCTTGAGATTGAGTTAAATGATCCAACCTTCTTCACCTTCAATCTTCAAGACTTGAACCTTTCACGAAACTACGCCAACTCAAATTCCGTAACAATCTCCCCCTTTGGCGGTTTCGTGACAAAACACAGATCCACTAAAAAAAAATTTAAAAAGATATTTTTGTTGCTATCACCATACAACAAAAATTTACAATGGAGATCCAAAAATTTAAAAACATGAGATATAAACTCCTAAAACAGACTCTAGACTTAGACATCTGTACTCTCTGCACAAAGAAATCATTCTTGACAAAAAGAGATCGTTAGATACCTCAAGAATATTTAGCATTCAAAACCTAACAGAGATAGAGTTTATGCTCACCATGACATTGAGTAATTCAGATATGTAATAAGATCACAATCAAACATTGACATATCTTCTAAGCAATAAAATTCCAAATGTCATAACTTTGCTTTGTTAGTAATCAAACAACTTGTTAGTAATAATACATGTCCAAATAGTTAGTCGAATAGTTAGTAGGAACATGCAACAAATCACAAGATAAAAACCAAAGTTGTGATACTTACCCTTCACCAAAGTCAAAGTTGAAGTGATACTTACCTTGATGTTCACACATTCACATCATCATTGTTCAATCATTGTTCAAGTTCTCTCTAAACTCTCTCCCCCTTTTTGTCACAAACAAAGCCAAAATTACAAAAATTTAAGGAGAGTTAAATAGATCAAAAATTGTTCCGAAATGTAAGAACTAGAACTAAGAGTAAGTCCTAAAAACTGAACTAAAATCTAAAAAGATAAAAGCCTGCAATAGATATGATAAGGGTTAGAGCATAAGAGATTAAGCCAAATCAGAACTGTCTGAGCTAGTATCGTCTATCTTGTTCAAGATTCCTTTCAGCATTCGCGATAATTTGGAACATTTCTTCTTCATCTGTTTTTGGTCAGCGGCCATTTGTCGGAGACCTAATCCCAATTTCTCTTGCTCAGCAGAAAGTTTTCTTTGGTCCTGATGAATGGCGGCCAATACAGTAGCTTCTAGAGCGTTTCTCTTGGAAGTCGCTGGACGAGTTGTAGAAGCAGATGATGCATGCTGGTCTTCAGTCCATGCGGATTCGCTAGGTACAGAGTATGCTCTAGAGAGGGATTCAGTAATTTGAATTCCACTTCCCTCTTCATTTTCCTTAATCCTAGCCGAGCTGATAAAGTCTTGTGGAGGTGCTTGGCTAGCAGCTGGTTGCTCAATGGAGATTCCTTGAGCACACCCTCTTTTGCGAGCAACACTTTTTCTTCTTGTCTTCCCAGAGGTTTCTTCTATTGGGGCTTTGCCCTTTTCAGCAGTAGTAGGCATTGAAGCTTCAGCAGTTGCTTTCCCTTTGGAGATAATGGGGACAGTTCCCTCGATTGCGATGTTATCCCAGTCAATCGACTCCGTCTCTGATTCAGTGTCAGAATCATCCTTAGTCTTCTTCGCTTTCTTAGCCTTCTTAGGCTTGGCAGTATCCTTGACATGTACCATGGCAGCAAGTAGGAAAATAATCCAAGTGATCACCATTTTGATTGCTAGTGAAAAATGTATCCTGTGAAGACCAACTCAAGAACACATGATAAATTGTTAATTTTCAAAGATTTGAAAAATTGTACCCAAACAATCATAATCATGTAGAGAGACTAAGAATTAAATTAGTTTTTCAAAAGGACTTTTAAAAATAGATCAATTGCATGATTTTCGAAAATCCTTATTATATGCCCTAAAACCGAAATTTTTAGAAATTGAAGCCTAAAAATCCGTTAATCAGGAGAATACCTAGCATATAATCAAAACTAATCTACCCAGAGTTCTTATTTCAAAAGAAATTTGACCAAAAACCATTCAAAAATGAAAAAGATAGAAAAATCTCATCACGTTTTGAAGAAAATAGAGAAAAACTGTGAAAAACGGGATTTTGATCAATAAAACCTACTTGTATTCGAAGAACTTGAGTTTGGAAAGCTCCAAGGTGCAATAGTTCTAGAGAGAGAGGCTCTAGAGACTTGAGAACAAAAGATTAAGGTAAAAGAAATCAAAACCCTCTTGTTCTTATTAAAACCCTAGCCGTGATCCGGATCGGATCGAGATTTCGATCCGGATCGGCCAGCCGCAGGAAGAAGCCTGCGTTCGGGATCCGGATCAGCTTGCCCGATCCGGATCGGCTCCAACTTTTTCTTCAGAAAAATTTAGAAAAATTTCATAAGATCCAGAAAAAGTATGTAAGCACAAATGTGTATCAACTTTAAACAAAAATCATCGTTTCATACAACAAGAATTAGATTATGTCAAATCTATCAATAATATCCAAAAATGAAACGAGAATTTACAAAAATTAAATTCCTTAAAGTTGAACACCTTCAATTACATCTAACTTGATCTTATGAGTAATGCCTTTATCAAATCATCAATTCGGTAAAGAAAATGAAATACAAAGATCAATAGATGTTTGAAATCCCAAATATGGTAGATAATTTATCTAGACAATCTGTTGAAGAGAGTGGCTCTTTGAGCATCTTTCTTTAAAATCCCACCTTATACCAACCTTGAAATTTGACGGAGTCAAGTATTTCAACATGCATTTTACTTAATCAAAAATTGAACAACCATGCTTGGTATACATGTGGTAGCTGCACACAATACTCGGACGACCGAGATGGTAGCTCTTTCCTCCATGTGGTGGTAGTTTTCACACTCCTCATTGGGATGTAACTCTTTCCACATCTTTTGAGCATTTTACATTTCTTTGAATCCCCCTCAATTGGCTATCAATTATTTAAGATATAAAGTATTCAACCAAAAATTGATCTCGATTTCATACTCGACTAAGCAGTCAAATAAGATAATGACTATACCAAGAGATCATTGAGAGAGAAATTGACTTTGATCACTTAGAAGATGATTTAATTAACATAAATGATCATTGCAACAGTGAAATATTATGATGGCAAAAGCATAATAAATTTCTAAATGTGCGAAAAGATGCAATTAAAGTCAATTATGATCTATGCTCAATTAATGTCCTATGTACAAACATAGATAATGAACAAAACAAAACAAAAACAAAACCTATCCTAAGCAAAGGTTTCAAAAAGAAGTTTATTTCAAGGAAAGCATTCCAATTGCTTTTCGCAAATGAATAAAACGTTTTTGATCCAAAGGTTTTGTTAAAATGTCAGCTAATTGATCCTCAGTTGAAATAAATGAAAGTTGAAGAGTATTTGATTCAACTAGCTCTCTAAGAAAATGATATCTAAGTTCAATATGTTTTGTTCTAGAGTGCAACACAGGGTTTTTAGAAATGTTAATTGCACTTGTGTTGTCACAAAGAATTGTTACCGAAGATGCTGAAATCCGGAAGTCGCTCAACACACTTTTCATCCAAATGAGTTGGGTTGAACAACTACCCGCTGAAATGTATTCCGCTTCGGCAGTCGAGAGTGCTATGCAATTCTGCTTTTTACTGTGCCATGCAACAAGGCAATGGCCAAGATAGAAGCATGCACCACTCGTGCTTTTCCGATCATCCACTGATCCTGCCCAATCGGCATCTGAGTATCCAACAATATCCAAACTAGTTCCCATAGGATACCAAATTCCGAAATTAATTGATCCTTTGATGTACCGGATGATCCTTTTCACCGCTTTCAGGTGAACCTCCTTTGGTGCTGATTGATATCTCGCGCAAATCCCAACACTAAAGGATATATCCGGGCGACTAGCCGTGAGGTAAAGTAGACTTCCAATCATACTTCGATACAGTTTCTCGTCTACATTCTCACTTTGTGAATCACTTCCAAGTCCCATTGGAGTCGGAAAATCCTTCGAATTTTCTAAGTCAAACTTTTTAACCAACTCCATTGCATACTTGGATTGACTCAAGTGAATACCTTCATCATTTTGTTTAATTTGCAATCCAAGGAAATACGTCAATTCGCCCATCATGGACATCTCAAATTCGCTTTCCATGGTCTCCGCGAATTTAGAAGCATCATTATCTCTTGTTGCGCCAAATACAATGTCATCGACATAGATTTGTGCTACAATAAAATTGCTTTGATAATGCTTCACAAAGAGAGTCCTGTCAGCTCCCCCTCGAGTATAGCCCTTCTCCAAAAGGTGCTTTGTCAACCTTTCGTACCATGCTCGCGGTGCTTGTTTCAGACCGTAAAGAGCCTTTTTCAAACGAAAAACATGGTTAGGTTGTTTATGGTCTACAAAACCTTTCGGTTGAGCCACATAAACTTCCTCATTTAAAAACCCATTTAGAAACGCGCTCTTAACGTCCATTTGAAATAATTTGATTTTAAAATGACAAGCAATAGCAAATAGTATACGAAGGGATTCGAGTCTAGCTACATGGGCGAATGTTTCATCAAAGTCTATACCTTCTACTTGAGAGTAGCCTTGAGCAACTAATCGTGCCTTGTTCCTGATGATAGTACCATCCTCATTTTTCTTGTTCTTGAAAATCTATTTGGTACCTATCACATTATGTTGCTTTGGAGGCTTCGTTAATTCCCAGACTTTGTTTCGCTCAAATTGATGGAGCTCTTCCTGCATTGCTTTAATCCAGTAGTCATCCTGAAGAGCTTCATCTATGTTCTTTGGTTCGATTAAAGATACGTAGCAAGCGAATCCACAAACCAACTGCCTCCGAGTTCTAACTCCTTGTGGATCTCCAATAATATTCGATTCCGGATGATCCTTGGAGATTCGTAGCGTTTGTTGAAACGGAGTACTCGGAGGTATATGAGATGATTCCTGCACATCAGATAAACTTGAAGAACCATTAGATGCATCATTAATATTGGAAGTATTATTATGAGAAGATGCAATGGCAGGTGAATCATCATCTAGAGAGATATCGAGGGTAGATTTTCCAGATCCAAAGTGAAAAGCTTCATCTACTTTAACATTTATAGATTCTACGATCGTCTTAGATTCCAAGTTAAATACTCGATATGCTCTACTATTTGTAGAATACCCCAAGAATATCCCTTCGTCACTTCGAGAGTCAAACTTTCCAAGATTTTCACGGTCACGTAAAATGTAACACCGACTCCCGAAGATGCGAAAATATTTGATGTTGGGTTTTCTACCACACCATAGTTCATATGGTGTATTTAACGTTCCCGGGCGCAAATAAACTCGATTAATTACATAGATTGCAGTGTTAACAGTTTCAGCCCAAAAATGTAGCGGTAAATTCCGGTTGTGAAGCATAACACGTGCCATCTCTTGAACAACCCTGTTTTTGCGCTCGACAACACCATTCTGTTGAGGTGTATAGGGTGCAGAGAATTCATGCTTAATACCGTTTGAAGTGCAAAAGTCAATGAATTTAGAGTTAACGAATTCTCTACCTCTATCACTTCTAACACGAATGATCTTTTCATTCTTTTCAATCATAATACGAAGGCAAATCTCGTGAAAAGAATCAAAAGTATCAGCTTTCTCTTTTAAAAATGCTACCCAAGAATATCGAGAGAAATCATCAATCATCAAGAAAATATACCATTTACCTCCCAAAGATGGTTGACTAGTTGGCCCCATTAAATCCATGTGTAAAAGTTCCAAAGGCCGTTTTGTACCAACGTGGTTCAAGTTCTTGTGTGCAGTCCTGGACTGTTTTCCCTTTTGGCAACCACCACACATAATGTTTTGTTTAAATAAAAGTTTTGGAACCCCCTTGACCACGTCCTTGTTTGAAATTCTAGCAAGTTCCTTAAAATTTATGTGACCTAGCCTTTCATGCCAAATTGTTTCATTAATCAAAGAAACTAGATTACATTTTTCTGAAATTTTATTAGGAACAACATAGCAATTGTTTTCAGATCTAACCCCTTTTAAAAAGAAGACATGGTCCTTATCAGTTACAACACATTCAACAGATGAAAAGTTAACTGAAAAACCATTGTCGCAAAGTTGACTTATGCTTATGAGGTTAGTCTTAAGACCATCAACAAATAACACATTATTTAGAATCGGGCCATCTGGAATAGCTACTGTTCCTTTTCCAACAATTTTGGAAGATCGACCGTCTCCGAAAACAACGAGTCCTCCGGAGATTTTCTCAAGATTTTGAAAACTATTTTTGTCACCGGTCATGTGACGGGAACACCCGCTATCCAGATACCAAGACGAACTATCATATGCATGCAAGGAAACATTGGTAACAAGACAAGGAAAGATTTCACCTTTGCGCAGCCAAACCTTTTTGGAGTGCGTCGGTAATGGTCGTGAAGTTATATGCCTAGGTGAAAGCGTCTTGTTAAAACGATTGCTGCTCCTTGATGAAGTCGTCTTGCGCGGTAAACTACCAAGGTTCTTTTCCTTCAATTGATTTGCAATTGATTTCCGAGGAATCACCTTTGTGGTAGTCATTGCAAGAGGTGTTTGAAGTGAGCGTTTGACTCCCATCTTGCAATATCTTCTTATGTGCCCTGAAACACCACAACGAAAACATACCTTAGATCTTGACGATCCCAAAGAGGATGAAGTAGGTTTGTTGTCGTTGTTTGTCTTGAATTCCGGTGTCGGAGGAGGAGATACCGACTGAGGCACAAAAACTGTCCCACTCGAACTTGGACTGTTTCCAGTTTGAGTGTACCCGAGGCCGAACCGATTTGTTTGACCAAGACCAAGAAGCCTATCCAACTTACTCCTTCCTGAAGAGAATCGCTGCAAGTCATCCTTGAGTTGGAAAATGGTCTTTGTCATTTCCAGGTTATCCTGTCGAGCCTCGTTGTAGAGCTTTGAGAAGTGATCCGCTTTATCCACCAGATTTGTATGTTCCTTCTCAAAAAGCTCATTGGACTCTTGAAAGAAACATTTACTTTTATCAGATTTTCCCTTTCCACTTCAAGAGCGTTTGAGAGAGAAGTTGCCCTTTTTGCTTCTTCTTCGAGATCATGCAATCTCCCTCTCAAACTCTTGTTTTGCTTAGCCACTTTCTTTGAATCCCTCAAAAGTCTGTGGTAGGCTAGAGCAAAATCTTCACCTTCCGAATCATCCGATTCGTTGTCCGTTGCAATCTTTTCAACAGTGGAGTTGTACAATGACTCGGACGTACTTGCCATAAAGCACATGAAGGGTGAAGATATGGACGCGTGGAATGCCGTGGTGCTCTTTTCTTCATCACTTGAAGACGACTCATTTGACGTTGAGTTGTCATCCCAAGTGACGACTTGCATCGCCTTCTTCTTTGCCGGATACTTGTTGGGACACTCCGTTGCAATGTGGCCGTAGCCTCGACATTTGAAGCATTGTAGTTGTCCCTCTGAACTTTTCTTATCCTTTGAGAAGTTCTCTTGCTTTCTTGACTTGTAACTTGAAGTACCCTTGCCTTTGTTCGACTTTCCGAAGGATGGAGATTTACTTGAATTACCCCTTCGAAAGTTGCGGCGAAACTTCCTTGTCAAGAGAGCGAGCTGCTTCTCAAATTCCTCCATAGAAAGATTCTCGTCATCGTCTGAGGAGGATTTATCCGCGTCTTCTTCCTTAGTTGTTTTCAACGCATAACCTGAAGACTTAGAAGAGGATGCTTTTCCAGAAGAATTGTTAGTAGTAAATGTCATTTCATATGTTTGTAATGAACCAACTAATTCTTCTACACGCATTTCGTCCGGGTGTTTAATAGTTTCAATGGCTGTAACCTTTGGGCGAAATCGTTCAGGAAGAGTTCTTAAGATCTTTCTTACAACCTTAAATTCTGGAATCTTCTCTCCCAGGTTAGCACATGAGTTTACGATGTCTTGCAATCGTGTATAGTAGTCCGTGAAAGATTCATTTTCTGCCATCAAGATAGAGTCAAACTTGCTCGTAAGCATTTGCAGTTTCTGAATCTTCACGAGGTTAGTTCCCTCATGTGTAACCTGAAGAACATCCCAGATTTCTTTCGCAGTCTCACATGCCGGGACGCGAGAGAATTCAGTTTGAGATAAGGCATTAAAAATAGCATTAATTCCCTTGCCATTGTAAGAAGATGAATCTAACTCTTCCTTGGTCCATTTCGACCTAGGTTTTAAGGTGCGAACATCAGAGATAATTTAGTTGGATTAGACCATCCTAATTCAATTGATTGCCACACCCTTTCGTCGATGGAAATTAAAAAAGCTTTCATCCGTACTTTCCAGTACGCATAATTTGTTCCATCAAAGAAAGGGGGTCGATTGATGTTTCCACCTTCAACCATTGTTTACAACCCTATTCCCTCTCTGATACCACTTGTTGGGTTATATGTAATATAGATCTAAATAGGGGAAGAAACACCTAGAGGGGGGTGAATAGGTGTAAACGTATAAACACTCAAAAATCGTTGCGATAAAAAACCCAATGCGGAAATAAAAATAACACGCAAGATTTTTACGTGGAAAACTCCAAACCGGAGTAAAAAACCACGGGACCGATAACACGGCGAAATCCACTAGAATTAAAACACGTACAAGGTGATTTACCGTACACACTTACGACTCAACCTTTTCCATACGCTCCTAGAGGATCTTCTCCGCTCGCTCCACGACGCTTCTCGAATCCACGATCTGCGCCCAACGCCGAATCCACGACGTCCAACGTCGAATCCACGACGTCCGACCGAATCCACGGTCTTCACCCAGTAGCACCCTTCGAATCCACGAATGTGCCTCGCTCTGAATCCACGAGAGCGGTTGAACCTTGAATCCAGAAGGACACGCGAATCCACGCGCCGATTTTGGGGTAAATCGTTGTTTTTGGGTGGTGATGATCCGCCGAATACTTAGATCAAAGATAGATCGGAAATACCATCTAAGTATTCATTAGTTTGATTCAACTCAAGATGTGAGTATGAAAACCTAGAATCAAACTAATCAATATAGATGAAGAAACATAGAGTATTATCTAATGATTTCCTTTCTTCTCTCTATGTGGATCTTAGGCCGTATCTAAGATTATATTTTATTATGACGGCTATTTTCCTTAACCCTAGAAAAAGAGTCATAGGGTCTATTTATAGGTTAGAAACATTTGGAAGGAGATAAGAATAAAAAACCTAACATTTCTGGAATTTTTACGGACGGCGATCCGGATCGGATTTGGGCGATCCGGATTGCAGTAGCAAGAAAGACTGTTTCCAGAAAAACAATCGTTCAGGATCCGGATCGGAATGCCTGATCCGGATCGTTCATACAATTCAGAAAAACTCAACGTTCGGGATCCGGATCGTGAGATGCTGCGATCCGGATTGAAGTAATGTATGAAACAACAACCTTCGGGATCCGGATCGCTGGCTCTGATCCGGATCCTGAACATGTCCGAACACCAGTTTTTGATTTTTATGCAATTAAAAATTCTTCCAGGTGTTTCTACACTACAAGAAGTATTCGGATCACCAAAAATCTTTAGTTAAACATACCTGATCCTTTTGAATTCTTCTTTCTTGAGATTGAGTTAAATGATCCAACCTTCTTCACCTTCAATCTTCAAGACTTGAACCTTTCACGAAACTACGCCAACTCAAATTCCGTAACACTTTACTCGTGTGGGTCGCTCCCCTCGAGTGCCACTCCGGAGTAGGCTTTAGACCGTGACGGGTACCGGTCCATCTGATTGGGATTTCGAGCCTTGTGTGCTGGTCCCCTACTGAGTTCTTGAGTTCGACAGCAGAGCAGGCAGTACCAGTGGTTACTGGTCAATCGATTGGGTCTTTTCGGACAGATAGTTTTACTGATGCATGCATTCAGTTACTCTTTTCGTTATTGCATTTAGAGGCATATTAGTGGTAGCTTTCCTTTATCGGCAGTTTTATTAGCTGACCGCCTTACTCCTTTTCTTTTGCCTCTGGTAGACCTAGTGGGCATGTCAGAGTTGAGGCTTAACCCACTGGGGGAGGCTACTGTTTCTATAGTAGTTCTCACCCCTATCGTCTTCTTCTTTGTTTCTCCCTTTGTTTTGCAGAGTCCTCTGCGGGAGTTGCTGGGCCGTCAGCAGCAGATCGAGGTAAGAGGATAGCGGACTAGATAGAGTGTCCACCCGACAGTATGCTAGTTGGACTTTTGATGTACCCTTATCTTCTCAGACAGTCTTCTTGTACTCTCTTTTGGGTCTGGCTTTAGCCAGCTGGTTGTATATTTGTGGTGAGCTGGGAGAGATATTTGTATTTATTTATAGTCGTTCTTTACTTTATTTCCAGCTTTGGTCTGAGATGTAGTAGTTTTTAGTTCAGCTCTGATTTTATGCTCTATTATTATTATCTCTTATATCTGAGCAGGTTACCGATGCTTCGTGTACGCGGGAAATACCGTGTGCACGGCGGATCTGTAGACGGGCCCGGGTTCTGGTTTACACCTGGGGCGTGACAGAGGTGCTAGGGCAAGCTACAGCAGCAGGAGGTCCAGGGGGGTGCCAAGAGTCCACCAGAGCCCGACGCCGACGAATGGAGGTGGTGGATGGTCGGAGGGAGCCTTGCGGCCGCTCCTAGGGCAACCTTGGAAAGAAAGAGCTCAAGTCTCTCAGAGGTGTAACCAAGGGCACTAGGGTGGTGGTCTCGACGAGGGTAGTCAACTAGGTGCCTTGCTGGCATCGGGGAGCGGCGGTGGCGGCGGACGGCGGAGCGCGACTAAGATAAAGAAATAGGAAACTAGGGTTTTCTTTTCCCGTGTTGCGGCTAATCGAGGGGGCTCCAAACTTGGTGAGAGGCTTCCTGGGATCCTACAGAAGCCCGGCCGGTGCCTTCGATCCTAAGCCGAGGCGTTGGAGGTGGTGCTAGGGCAACTCCGGCCCAAACTAGGATTTCGGCTAGTGTCTCACTCCTGTCGGCTAGCCGCGGGTACTCTGGCGTCGGGCTGCAGAGGGGAAGCCCCCAGGAGATGAGAATGGTTGCGGGGATCCTTAGAAGCAAAGAAAAATAAGAAAAGAGGCTTGGGTTACCTCTAATCTAAGGAAGAAGAAGAAGGACAACTTGTGTTTTCCTGCATCGTGCAGTGAAGGCAGGCGGCGACATTGCATAGGAATGACCCTCTAATGATGGAGAAGGCCGCAAGAAGGTCTGGTAGCAACGTGGTGAAGTTTGGTGATCTTCCCTTCTCCCAAACCCAAGAACAAGGAAGAAAGGCGCTCCTCGACTCCTTTTTCGGCGATGACTGGCGGTGAGACGCTGCTGCAAGGCTCGGGGAAGGTGCAGAGAAGAGGGAGGAGGCACTGGGGCTAGGGTTTCCAAGGGAAAGCCCTAGATGTCCCGTATAAAGAGAGGATAACATGCCCAAAAGACCTACTTTTCTTCCATATTTTTAAATGGGGTCCTGTACTGTATGTGTAATATACATAAAGGCCCATCCATGTGCGATCTCATGCAATTCGGGGCATAAAATATGGGCTCTTTTACAATTATACGCCGTAAAAAATAGTATTTACACATTTTTTCGTGGTTTCGACTCACCCGAAATCGAAATCGGACGTCACTACGGTCGTTCAGGTCGACGAGACCATTTGGTTGTTATTTTGTTTCGTCAAGTTTAAACCTTGTTAGGTTAAGTTAGTTGTTTCTTCAAGAATATTCTAAAAATTTGAATTATAAAAACTTCAGAATTTAATTCAAATTAAATTTCAGAATTCAACTTCTTAGATATTACAATATTATAGTCTACTGGATATTACTATCGAATATTTCATCAGGTTCGGATCCACCTCCGCATTTGGGGTCAGATTCGAAAACTATTCCGGACCCTATCTATTAAAAGTTCCGATTTGAATTGGATTCAAGTTGGGATACGGGTATAAAGTATTCATACCCATATCCGAAACTTTAATGAGTAAATTTTTTTTATTCGCATATTATTATTTTTCTATCGATCCAGATAGGATCGATCAGATATAAAATATCGAATTTTTGGATAGTTTTTATAGACCCACTGAAATGGGACATTAGTTGGATCTATCTCAATGCAAGATATATTCTCAAAGCAACAAATTGATGGAGTTGATACTTTTATACAATTTGCTTGTGAATCAGAATGTGGTTAATAATAGAATTCGCTGTCTGTGTCAACATTATATGATAATTCCCTCTGACTCAAGATTGACATCCCGAACATTACTGGATTCGAAATGGAAATATCTATACATGAAGATGACGATATAATGTTGAATGGATATAGTGATGATGATGATGATACTGAAGAGTAAATCGGAAGAGTAAACAAACGCAACTGATAATGATGGAGTTGATGAAGTAGATTTTTCTTTTTGGATATACTTTTCTAGATGCATCTTCTCCAGATTAATGGATAATAATCATGCGTCTCTCTTAATGACACACGAAGTGCTCCTTTGGCGTTCTCTTCAATTGTACAATGGTTCATAAGTGTTTTTAATATTGCAAAATGAACCTTATACCTGTATTTAAAAATATTTGCCCACTAAATAAAAAAAATCCTACTTGGATATTTCAAAGAGATGGAAATAAAGTTTGTGATTAGTATAAAAGATAATAGGCACTAAAATAATAATTGGACTTAAGCATTTTGATCTGTGATTTGGGCCAAACGAGTTATTATTCCTAGTGGGCCGGATCGTTACATTTGTATTAGAGCCAATCACTAGCCAAAGTGTGTGATAAGTCTCAGCTGAGCCTATGTCTAGATGACAGGACTAGCGAGACAAGTCTCATATCGCCGGTGATCTTGAGTTGTGTGTGTGTTTGGACTGACGAGGACGTCAGGACTGAACGGGAGAGTCTTTGACACCCCAATAATTCCACATCGGATGGGGAATGAAATTGGTGATTAGGTATATAGAGAGATATGATACTAGTATAATAACTGAGTTTAAATATTTTGACTGTAGTTTGAACCCAACGATTATTAGTGCTAGTGAGCCGGATCTTACATACACAGTTCAGAGATAGGAGAGGTGTAACAACTAGCCACTTGATATAATTAGTAAAAAGCTCTCATCCATAAGTGGGGTATACCATGTAGTCTTTGGAATGTACAATGCTCTCATCCATTAGATAGTGGAGTTATAAGATGTTTGGGAATGTCAAATACATTAGAAAAATACTTGTTGTACACCCATCAGTGCATCCAATTGCAAAATAGTTTCTTATACTTTTTAAACATTGCAAAGTGTTCTTATACTTCTTTAAAATAAATTTGCCCACTAAATATATCTATTTATACTTACTATACATGATAGGACACCCAGGGTTGAATGCTGGGCGGCACACATGATGGATGCAGATATCCGAAATTTATATTTGAATCAAATTCGAACGTAGCGAATTTATTCAATACTAAATGAATAATTTTAGATATGGAGATAACAAACAAAAATTCAACGGATTTGAATTCAGATATAAATTTGTTAGTACCCAACTCGAATCAGGACCCGGCCAGAATCCAAATTGATTATATATATTATATTATATATATATATATATAATATATATACTATATATATATATATATATTATATATAATATATATGATATTAAATTTGAAATATATTTAAAAATTTAAATTTAATGTATATATTTTTAAATATGATAAGGAGAAATAATTATTTCGAATTCGGCTTTTTGAATTTGGATTCGAATTTTGAACTTTTGATCGGATTCATGTTTGGATATTATTGAGGTCAATTGTCGCCACGAGGAACGCGCTGCGGTCAAATTGGAGGCGACACGTGGCGCAGACCATCGGCCAACGATATCCCAATATAGAAGAATTAGCCGATGAAATGTACTCCCGTCTTAACCAAGACCGACCTGCTGAATGTAAATCTCGGCAGAACGATAATAATATATCAAACCAGGATTAAGAAGCGACTGCTCGGCCGCAAAAGGAAGATCCTGAAGAAGGAAGGCACGAGATTTTGGCGTGAATCATGCAACTAACGCAGAAATGGCAAGTTGCGGGCCCTGCATCAGGGAGCGGTCGAGGATTACGCCTCGCGCGACCATCTTGGGATGAACATGGACAGAAAATAGCTACTATCCAACCAAGAAGAATCAACTCAAAGAAGTAGTTGATAGATACGCCGATGATTTCCTTTCAATTACGATATATACAGCCCGTCTACGTGGTTCGGACAAGTATAAATAAGTGAACCATCGAAGAAAAAGGGGCCTGCACCTCATAAGCCAGTGACCACCCCTGCTTTTCATATATTCAATACCTGCATCTACAACTTTCCTAGATAGATTTTATACTAACATTTACCGCTTTACTTTACAGTTTTCCTAGGAGTATCGTATGTAATCGTTCCCTTGAAACCTTTCTTTTGAGCAAACAATGCGAACCGGCTGACCCAGGCGTGTTGATAAATACCGATTTGTTCTAATTCATCTCCTTTAGGCCGAACTTTATTAAGAGTTCGATTGAGAAGAACCAGGCCGAGCGAATCCCTCATCGGCCTAATCATTTGGCACATGACGCATACATCAGAGGGTCAATTCGGTGGCCGATCGCGGACCGGATTAGGTCAATGGTTAGTGACGTATTTCGGCCCTAACAACTTTTTTGGCACGCCCAGTGGGACCCTCAGGTGAACATGGTGGACGCGAAAGGAAGAAGCTGACGCACGGCCCGGGCTCCCCGAGAAAGAAACGTTTGCATGAAAGATGCTTCGGCTTTGCATTTGTTGCAAAGCCGAAATGACCAATGAAGACTGGGATGTGCTCTTCCTCGACATGCCCGAGGAGGTGAAAAAATAGTTCGACTTCCCAGACTTCGGTGAAGACGCAGTTCATCACGACCACAGGACGGACCAGCATTCGGTTGAAGGGTCCAACGAACAACCCTCCGAAGAGGGAGGATTGGAAAGAAGAACAAGACCACCCCATCCGGACAGTCTTGTGTGAGTCTACGGCCGAGAGAGGCCAAGGTCGATACCAGTTGGCATGAGGGGCCACGGGACCCACAAAGGCAGCGGAGCCCCACCATGGCTACGAGGAAAGTCGGTCCAGGGGCACCCCGAAGACCATTCGGCCACCAGGCTGAAGGAGAGAAGTGTATAGGCGCCGCCGCAACGACGTATCGATCGGCCACATGAGAGGCTCAGTCTGGTAAGGCCATCAAAGAGTCCAGCCGGCCACCCGTGTTGGGGTCCGAAGTCGGGACCTCCCCACCAGGGAAAGCATGACGTCAGGGGTAACGGACGATCCCCTCGGCTCCTAACGCCGATTCCCTTGGCTCACCACCGAGAGAGAAGTCGACGCCCCGGCCTCCAGTTGGTGGAGGAGCTCAGGATCAGCCATTGCCGAAGTCTTGCAGAGACGGAGATCCTCAGGGGAGCACCTATGGCAAGTGAGCCCTCGGCAAACAGGCCGGTCGAACAATGTTCACCTCTAAGGGACCGGCCCCTGGCGGAGGCTGATCATGACGAAAACTCAGAAGCGTTGGCAGCAAGAATGCGAGCCGACGCCAAAACCAGATTGCGACGGCCCAATGGCCGTGGCCAGAACCTGATATGGGTAATGGCCCATACATTAGCGGCCAGTGGCGCCGATGCAACATGACCATGAGACAGAGGCTCCACCGCTCCGCCTCGAGGAAGGCCACCGCCGCTTCAATCAGCGGTGGGCAAGCCAAAAGACGAGGACGTCCAATGGTAATTGGACGCTCGTCTAAAGGTCTAGAGTTCACAATATTAGCCACCCTTAAGGCGCCAAGAGAAGAGCGAATCGAGAGTACCCGCCAAGCGAGACTCGGCAAGGTGGCCAGGTGCGAAAGGTGCCACCAAGGGATCACAAGGACGAGTCTCCCACCCCATCTTCGGCCGAAATAAGGCGAAAAGAATAAGGCGCGAACCGACATTATGTCAGTCAAATGAAGATTCGGCAGGGATCAACATGGTCTACCGCCCTGCCGATAGTCTTTTCAAAGCGTCAACGTCCCAAGAAGGACGTTGACGGGCAACTTCCGAGATGAGGCCTGCCCGTACGTAGAGCTCCAGCTAACGGAGCGTCAAGGTAGAGCCAAAGTGGTGACCTTCGAAAAACCATCGACCTTCCAAACCAGGTTCGTTAGGCCGTTGTACAATGGGCCTTGATTGAAGATGACCCGAGGGCCGCGCGTAATGGGATATGAGTGGGGCCATAGTCAACGTCATTCCCACTGCCTTCTCGAAGAGGATCGGCAAGAGTAATGAATATCTCAAGCCAACCGACACCACAATGACCGACTTCACTGGAGCGTCAAGCGGCAAAAGGGGTCTTGACGACCGAAGATAACGATAGCCCTAATACCTTGAGAACCACTTTCCTTGTAGTGACGCAGCCAGCCACTACAACTTACTGCACGGGTGTGACTGGTTCACCCAACGAATGCGTGCCCTCCACTCTACACGGGAAACTCTTCTAGTGGGTGTGCGACAAATGAGGAGATCGCGCTGAAAGAAACTTGCAGCTCGCAGGCGTGAGCATGGAGCCAGTCGGCTATGTGACCTGGGCCGACGAAGACCCGGACCAAATCTTATTCGTCCGGGTAGCGATGAGGATTGCAAGTGAGCTCCTCGGGAGAACCAGTCAAATGATGGCAGGTGATGTGCCCCATCATGGATTCAATGGCACATAGAGGGCCCAATAGACGAGGCCGCAGCAACGCAATCCGGAGGAAGAGCTGGCCTGAAAGGCCGGCGAACAAACTACCTTCGACTACTTTATCGTTGGCTGAGGATTGGCCGAGAGGGCTGAGGAAGAAGTGATGGAAGACTACCTCGGGGATTCATCGATTAGAACGGCGAGAAGAA
>CM055074.1:30624215-30655235 GCA_029204045.2 Tillandsia leiboldiana | reverse complement strand
GGTGTGCGGAGTGGGCCGGGCTATTGGCTGCACTGTGCGTGCCCGAAAAGCCACATTTCGGGGCGCCCCCGAAACCGGGGACAAATCCGGTATTTTCAGATTTGTCCAATTGGGCATTAAATAGGCCCGAACTCGTTTTTCTGGCCTTTTCCTCCCTCCTGGGTCGAGTCCTCTTCTCACAGAGCCACTTCAGGAGATTTGATTTATTTTTTGGTGCTGCGTCACATTGGAGGAGTTTCTGGGATTTTGGTGCCACGATCTTTCGAGGTTTGCGGCACTTCGGCACAGTGCGACGTTCCTTCTCACCGGTGACTGCCCTTCCGTTTGTGTTTCGGTGCGCAGACTCCCCTGGCCTACTCTACCATCGTTTTCGACGGTTCTTGCGCCGGTGTGTTTCCTGAGAGGGGGGCTTTGTTTTTTGTGTTGGTCGTTTCATCATATTCCAGACTTTTGGCACGGTTTCCGAGGCATTTTTGACCCCCCTATTTACTGTGTGGTTTTTTGGATAGCACCGGAGTATTTCATTGATATCTTTGCGCTCGGACATCGATTGAGGCGTGCCAATACTCGTTTATACTCTACACATCGCAAGGAACCCTCGTATTTTTCTTGGAATTTTTCTAAGTTTTCCCCGAGGTGAAAATCCCACTTTTCAGGGCAAAGTTCTACAAGTTTTATACTTGGAGTTTTTGAGGTGGTCACCTTGTCGATTTTGTATCTTGACCTACAAACTCTGTTTTGGGACGTGCAGTACTCGTTTGGAAGGGCTCGACGCGACGATTGCAGCGGTATTTTTGTTGATTTTTGCGAAGTCCCTCATATAGGTGAATAGAGCCTCTTCTTGACTGATTTTGGGACAATGGTTGATTGTTTGTTTTATCCGGTAACCGGTTGGTTATTTTGCAGTTGTGTTGCGGCAGGCGACGTATTCTTGGGCATGGCACTTTGGACTTGGATTTAGCATTGAGGTGGGTGGTTGTTGTATCCCTCTCTTTTGGTATGCTCACTAGGACATCAGAATAACCCGATGGTTAGAAATGTTGAACAAATATGTGATAAACCTTGCATGCAAAAAGGACCAAATAATTTTATAGCCTATCCATGTAATTGAGATATTGGTATTTGGACATGATCATTATACCATAATCATTCCTGTTAAAATATGTATTTACCTGCATAGCATGAGGAGTTATATGTTAGTACTTAGAGATTATGCAAAAAGGGATCATCACTTTGAGACATTAGTGTTGGAGCTCGTTGCTATATCATAACTATTCATGTGAATAGATTAGTATATTGGACATTACGATTTTATTATATGAGCGCACTGGTGGACGCTTTTCCTACTATTCTAGATGAGGACATTTGCATGCTTGTGGATATCTAGATAGGCCACTATTTACTGCTACACTATCATTCGGGATTTGACTAGGAGAACCATGTTGGCACCTCTTCTCCTTTCATTGCGTACTTTGTGGTATTGCTCGGTTGAGCAGGGTTGTAGGATAGTGTAGCCGGGTTTGTTGAGTGGTTCGTCATACTAGATTGGGGTTTTGAGTTATTGCGGCAACCGCGGACATTGGCGTTGACCGGATGTTTACTTATGCATCATATTGGGGATAGGATTCCTCTAGTGGATGGAGTTTTCCATTTATTGGGTATTATTGCAATTTTTGGGGGTTCGGTTATCTTTAGTGGAGGGTTTTTCCCCATTCGATCAGAGTCGTGATCCAGTCCTGCTATATTGAGATATCGAGTTCCCCTCTAGAGCGTTGGGAGAGTTCCCTCTAGAGCGTGGGGGTAAGACAGTGATACTCGATACAGAGATACTTGTGATACTGATGACAGAGTTACTTTATGTTGGGTTATATGTAATATAGATCTAAATAGGGGAAGAAACACCTAGAGGGGGGTGAATAGGTGTAAACGTATAAACACTCAAAAATCGTTGCGATAAAAACCCAATGCGGAAATAAAAATAACGCGCAAGATTTTTACGTGGAAAACTCCAAACCGGAGTAAAAAACCACGGGACCGATAACACGGCGAAATCCACTAGAATTAAAACACGTACAAGGTGATTTACCGTACACACTTACGACTCAACCTTTTCCATACGCTCCTAGAGGATCTTCTCCGCTCGCTCCACGACGCTTCTCGAATCCACGATCTGCGCCCAACGCCGAATCCACGGCGTCCAACGTCGAATCCACGACGTCCGACCGAATCCACGGTCTTCACCCAGTAGCACCCTTCGAATCCACGAACGTGCCTCGCTCCGAATCCACGAGAGCGGTTGAACCTTGAATCCACAAGGACACGCGAATCCACGCGCCGATTTTGGGGTAAATCGTTGTTTTTGGGTGGTGATGATCCGCCGAATACTTAGATCAAAGATAGATCGGAAATACCATCTAAGTATTCATTAGTTTGATTCAACTCAAGATGTGAGTATGAAAACCTAGAATCAAACTAATCAATATAGATGAAGAAACATAGAGTATTCTCTAATGATTTCCTTTCTTCTCTATATGTGGATCTAGGCCGTATAAGATTATATTTTATTATGACGGCTATTTTCCTTAACCCTAGAAAAAGAGTCATAGGGTCTATTTATAGGTTAGAAACATTTGGAAGGAGATAAGAATCAAAAACCTAACATTTCTGGAATTTTTACGGACGGCGATCCGGATCGGATTTGGGCGATCCGGATTGCAGTAGCAAGAAAGACGGTTCCAGAAAAACAATCGTTCGGGATCCGGATCGGAATGCCTGATCCGGATCGTTCATACAATTCAAAAACTCAACGTTCGGGATCCGGATCGTGAGATGCTGCGATCCGGATTGAAGTAATGTATGAAACAACAACCTTCGGGATCCGGATCGCTGGCTCTGATCCGGATCCTGAACATGTCCGAACACCAGTTTTTGATTTTTATGCAATTAAAAATTCTTCCAGGTGTTTCTACACTACAAGAAGTATTCGGATCACCAAAATCTTTAGTTAAACATACCTGATCCTTTTGAATTCTTCTTTCTTGAGATTGAGTTAAATGATCCAACTTTCTTCACCTTCAATCTTCAAGACTTGAACCTTTCACGAAACTACGCCAACTCAAATTCCGTAACAATCTCCCCCTTTGGCGGTTTCGTGACAAAACACAGATCCACTAAAAGAAAATTCAAAAAGATATTTTTGTTGCTATCACCATACAACAAAAATTTACAATGGAGATCCAAAAATTTAAAAACATGAGATAAACTCCTAAAACAGACTCTAGACTTAGACATCTGTACTCTCTGCACAAAGAAATCATTCTTGACAAAAAGAGATCGTTAGATACCTCAAGAATATTTAGCATTCAAAACCTAACAGAGATAGAGTTTATGCTCACCATGACATTGAGTAATTCAGATATGTAATAAGATCACAATCAAACATTGACATATCTTCTAAGCAATAAAATTCCAAATGTCATAACTTTGCTTTGTTAGTAATCAAACAACTTGTTAGTAATAATACATGTCCAAATAGTTAGTCGAATAGTTAGTAGGAACATGCAACAAATCACAAGATAAAAACCAAAGTTGTGATACTTACCCTTCACCAAAGTCAAAGTTGAAGTGATACTTACCTTGATGTTCACACATTCACATCATCATTGTTCAATCATTGTTCAAGTTCTCTCTAAACTCTCTCCCCCTTTTTGTCACAAACAAAGCCAAAATTACAAAAATTTAAGGAGAGTTAAATAGATCAAAATTGTTCCGAAATGTAAGAACTAGAACTAAGAGTAGTCCTAAAAACTGAACTAAAATCTAAAAAGATAAAACCTGCAATAGATATGATAAGGGTTAGAGCATAAGAGATCAAGCCAAATCAGAACTGTCTGAGCTAGTATCGTCTATCTTGTTCAAGATTCCTTTCAGCATTCGCGATAATTTGGAACATTTCTTCTTCATCTGTTTTTGGTCAGCGGCCATTTGTCGGAGACCTAATGCCAATTCTCTTGGTCAGCAGAAAGTTTTCTTTGGTCCTGATGAATGGCGGCCAATACAGTAGCTTCTAGAGCGTTTCTCTTGGAAGTCGCTGGACGAGTTGTAGAAGCAGATGATGCATGCTGGTCTTCAGTCCATGCGGATTCGCTAGGTACAGAGTATGCTCTAGAGAGGGATTCAGTAATTTGAATTCCACTTCCCTCTTCATTTTCCTTAATCCTAGCCGAGCTGATAAAGTCTTGTGGAGGTGCTTGGCTAGCAGCTGGTTGCTCAATGGAGATTCCTTGAGCACACCCTCTTTTGCGAGCAACACTTTTTCTTCTTGTCTTCCCAGAGGTTTCTTCTATTGGGCTTTGCCCTTTTCAGCAGTAGTAGGCTTTGAAGCTTCAGCAGTTGCTTTCCCTTTGGAGATAATGGGGACAGTTCCCTCGATTTCGATGTTATCCCAGTCAATCGACTCCGTCTCTGATTCAGTGTCAGAATCATCCTTAGTCTTCTTCGCTTTCTTAGCCTTCTTAGGCTTGGCAGTATCCTTGACATGTACCATGGCAGCAAGTAGGAAAATAATCCAAGTGATCACCATTTTGATTGCTAGTGAAAAATGTATCCTGTGAAGACCAACTCAAGAACACATGAAAATTGTTAATTTTCAAAGATTTGAAAAATTGTACCCAAACAATCATAATCATGTAGAGAGACTAAGAATCAAATTAGTTTTGCAAAAGGACTTTTAAAAATAGATCAATTGCATGATTTTCGAAAATCCTTATTATATGCCCTAAAACCGAATTTTTAGAAATCGAAGCCTAAAAATCCGTTAATCAGGAGAATACCTAGCATATAATCAAAACTAATCTACCCAGAGTTCTTATTTCAAAAGAAATTTGATCAAAAACCATCCACAAACAAAAAAAGAAAAATTCATCACGTTTTGAGGAAAAAGAGAAAAACTGTGAAAAACGAGATTTTGATCAATAAAACTTACTTGTATTCGAAGAACTTGAGTTTGGAAAGCTCCAAGGTGCAATAGTTCTAGAGAGAGAGGCTCTAGAGACTTGAGAACAAAAGATTAAGGTAAAAGAAATCAAAACCCTCTTGTTCTTATTAAAACCCTAGCCGTGATCCGGATCGGATCGAGATTTCGATCCGGATCGGCCAGCCGCAGGAAGAAGCCTGCGTTCGGGATCCGGATCAGCTTGCCCGATCCGGATCGGCTCCAACTTTTTCTTTAGAAAATTTCAGAAAAATTCAGAAAATCCAGAAAAAGTTGTAAGCACAAATGTGTATCAACTTTAAACAAAAATCATCGTTTCATACAACAAGAATTAGATTATGCCAAATCTATCAATAATATCCAAAAATGAAACGAGAATTTACAAAAATTAAATCCCTTAAAGTTGAACACCTTCAATTACATCTAACTTGATCTTATGAGTAATGCCTTTATCAAATCATCAATTCAGTAAAGAAAATGAAATACAAAGATCAATAGATGTTTGAAATCCCAAATATGGTAGATAATTATCTAGACAATCTGTTGAAGAGAGTGGCTCTTTGAGCATCTTTCTTTAAAATCCCACCTTATACCAACCTTGAAATTTGACGGAGTCAAGTATTTCAACATGCATTTTACTTAATCAAAAATTGAACAACCATGCTTGGTATACATGTGGTAGCTGCACACAATACTCGGACGACCGAGGTGGTAGCTCTTTCCTCCATGTGGTGGTAGTTTTCACACTCCTCATTGGGATGTAACTCTTTCCACATCTTTTGAGCATTTTACATTTCTTTGACTCCCCCTCAATTGGCTATCAATTATTTAAGATATAAAGTATTCAACCAAAAATTGATCTCGATTTCATACTCGACTAAGCAGTCAAATAAGATAATGACTATACCAAGAGATCATTGAGAGAGAAATTGACTTTGATCACTTAGAAGATGATTTAATTAACATAAATGATCATTGCAACAGTGAAATATTATGATGGCAAAAGCATAATAAATTTCTAAATGTGCGAAAAGATGCAATTAAAGTCAATTATGATCTATGCTCAATTAATGTCCTATGTACAAACATAGATAATGAACAAAACAAAACAAAAACAAAACCTATCCTAAGCAAAGGTTTCAAAAAGAAGTTTATTTCAAGGAAAGCATTCCAATTGCTTTTCGCAAATGAATAAAACGTTTTTGATCCAAAGGTTTTGTTAAAATGTCAGCTAATTGATCCTCAGTTGAAATATATGAAAGTTGAAGAGTATTTGATTCAACTAGCTCTCTAAGAAAATGATATCTAAGTTCAATATGTTTTGTTCTAGAGTGCAACACAGGGTTTTTAGAAATGTTAATTGCACTTGTGTTGTCACAAAGAATTGTTACCGAAGATGCTGAAATCCGGAAGTCGCTCAACACGCTTTTCATCCAAATGAGTTGGGTTGAACAACTTCCCGCTGAAATGTATTCCGCTTCGGCAGTCGAGAGTGCTATGCAATTCTGCTTTTTACTGTGCCATGCAACAAGGCAATGGCCAAGATAGAAGCATGCACCACTCGTGCTTTTCCGATCATCCACTGATCCTGCCCAATCGGCATCTGAGTATCCAACAATATCCAAACTTGTTCCCATAGGATACCAAATTCCGAAATTAATTGATCCTTTGATGTACCGGATGATCCTTTTCACCGCTTTCAGGTGAACCTCCTTTGGTGCTGATTGATATCTCGCGCAAATCCCAACACTAAAGGATATATCCGGGCGACTAGCCGTGAGGTAAAGTAGACTTCCAATCATACTTCGATACAGTTTCTCGTCTACATTCTCACTTTGTGATCCACTTCCTAGTTCCCATTGGAGTCGGAAAATCCTTCAATTTTCTAGATCAAACTTTTTAACCAACTCCATTGCATACTTGGATTGACTCAAGTGAATACCTTCATCATTTTGTTTAATTTGCAATCCAAGGAAATAAGTCAATTCGCCCATCATGGACATCTCAAATTCGCTTTCCATGGTCTCCGCGAATTTAGAAGCATCATTATCTCTTGTTGCGCCAAATACAATGTCATCGACATAGATTTGTGCTACAATGAAATTGCTTTGATAATGCTTCACAAAGAGAGTCCTGTCAGCTCCCCCTCGAGTATAGCCCTTCTCCAAAAGGTGCTTTGTCAACCTTTCGTACCATGCTCGCGGTGCTTGTTTCAGACCGTAAAGAGCCTTTTTCAAACGAAAAACATGGTTAGGTTGTTTATGGTCTACAAAACCTTTCGGTTGAGCCACATAAACTTCCTCATTTAAAAACCCATTTAGAAACGCGCTCTTAACGTCCATTTGAAATAATTTGATTTTAAAATGACAAGCAATAGCAAATAGTATACGAATGGACTCGAGTCTAGCTACAGGGGCGAATGTTTCATCAAAGTCTATACCTTCTACTTGAGAGTAGCCTTGAGCAACTAATCGTGCCTTGTTCCTGATGATAGTACCATCCTCATTTTTCTTGTTCTTGAAAATCCATTTGGTACCTATCACATTATGTTGCTTTGGAGGCTTCGTTAATTCCCAGACTTTGTTTCGCTCAAATTGATGGAGCTCTTCCTGCATTGCTTTAATCCAGTAGTCATCCTGAAGAGCTTCATCTATGTTCTTTGGTTCGATTAAAGATACGTAGCAAGCGAATCCACAAACCAACTGCCTCCGAGTTCTAACTCCCTTGTGGATCTCCAATAATATTCGATTCCGGATGATCCTTGGAGATTCGTAGCGTTTGTTGAAACGGAGTACTCGGAGGTACATGAGATGATTCCTGCACATCAGATAAACTTGAAGAACCATTAGATGCATCATTAATATTGGAAGTATTATTATGAGAAGATGCAATAGCAGGAGAATCATCATCTAGAGAGATATCGAGGGTAGATTTTCCAGATCCAAAGTGAAAAGCTTCATCTACTTTAACATTTATAGATTCTACGATCGTCTTAGATTCCAAGTTAAATACTCGATATGCTCTACTATTTGTAGAATACCCCAAGAAGATCCCTTCGTCACTTCGAGAGTCAAACTTTCCAAGATTTTCACGGTCACGTAAAATGTAACATCGACTCCCGAAGATACGAAAATATTTGATGTTGGGTTTTCTACCCACCACAGTTCATATGGTGTATTTAACGTTCCGGGCGCAAATAAACTCGATTAATGACATAGATTGCGGTGTTCACAGCTTCAGCCCAAAAATGTAGCGGTAAATTCCGGCTATGAAGCATAACACGCGCCATCTCTTGAACAACCCTGTTTTGCGCTCAACAACACCATTCTGTTGAGGTGTATAGGGTGCCGAGAATTCATGTTAATACCGTTTGAAGTGCAAAAGTCAATGAATTTAGAATTAATGAATTCTCCACCTCTATCACTTCTAACACGAATGATCTTTTCATTCTTTTCAATCATAATACGATGGCAAATCTCGTGAAAAGAATCAAAAGTATCAGCTTTCTCTTTTAAAAATGCTACCCAAGAATACCGAGAGAAATCATCAACCATAAGAAAATATACCATTTACCTCCCAAAGATGGTTGACGGGTTGGCCCCATTAATCCATGTGCAAAAGTTCCAAGGGCCGTTTTGTACCAACGTGGTTCAAGTTCTTGTGTGCAGTCCTAGACTGTTTTCCCTTTTGGCAACCACCACACACAATGTTTTGTTTAAATAAAAGTTTTGGAACCCCCTTGACCACGTCCTTGTTTGAAATTCTAGCAAGTTCCTTAAAATTTATGTGACCTAGCCTTTCATGCCAAAGTGTTTCATTATTCAAAGAAACTAGTTACATTTTTCAGAAATTTTATTAGGAACAACATAACAATTGTTTTCAGATCTAACCCCTTTTAAAAAGAAGACATGGTCCTTATCAGTTACAACGCATTCAACAGATGAAAAGTTAACTGAAAAAACCATTGTCGCAAAGTTGACTTATGCTTATGAGGTTAGTCTTAAGGCCATCAACAAATAACACATTTTTAAAATCGGGCCATCTGGAATAGCTACTGTTCCTTTTCCAACAATTTTGGAAGATCGACCGTCTCCGAAAACAACGAGTCCTCCGGAGATTTTCTCAAGATTTTGAAAACTATTTTTGTCACCGGTCATGTGACGGGAACACCCGCTATCCAGATACCAAGACGAACTATCATATGCATGCAAGGAAACATTGGTAACAAGACAAGGAAAATTTCACCTTTGCGCACCCAAACCTTTTTGGAGTGCGTCGGTAATGGTCGTGAAGTTATATGCCTAGGTGAAAGCGTCTTGTTAAAACGATTGCTGCTCCTTGATGAAGTCGTCTTGCGCGGTAAACTACCAAGGTTCTTTTCCTTCAATTGATTTGCTTTGATTTCCGAGGAATCACCTTTGTGGTAGTCATTGCAAGAGGTGTTTGAGTGAGCGTTGACTCCCGTCTTGCAATATCTTCTTATGTGCCCTGAAACACCACAACGAAAACATACCTTAGATCTTGACGATCCCAAAGAGGATGAAGTAGGTTTGTTGTCGTTGTTTGTCTTGAATTCCGGTTGTCGGAGGAGGAGATACCGACTGAGGCACAAAAACTGTCCCACTCGAACTTGGACTGTTTCCAGTTGAGTGTACCCGAGGCCGAACGATTTGTTTGACCAAGACCAAGAAGCCTATCCAACTTACTCCTTCCTGAAGAGAATCGCTGCAAGTCATCCTTGAGTTGGAAAATGGTCTTTGTCATTTCCAGGTTATCCCTGTCGAGCCTCGTTGTAGAGCTTGAGAAGTGATCCGCTTTATCCACCAGATTTGTATGTTCCTTCTCAAAAAGCTCATTGGACTCTTGAAAGAAACATTTACTTTTATCAGATTTTCCCTTTCCACTTCAAGAGCGTTTGAGAGAGAAGTTGCCCTTTTTGCTTCTTCTTCGAGATCATGCAATCTCCCTCTCAAACTCTTGTTTTGCTTAGCCACTTTCTTTGAATCCCTCAAAAGTCTGTGGTAGGCTAGAGCAAAATCTTCACCTTCCGAATCATCCGATTCGTTGTCCGTTGCAATCTTTTCAACAGTGGAGTTGTACAATGACTCGGACGTACTTGCCATAAAGCACATGAAGGGTGAAGATATGGACGCGTGGAATGCCGTGGTGCTCTTTTCTTCATCACTTGAAGACGACTCATTTGACGTTGAGTTGTCATCCCAAGTGACGACTTGCATCGCCTTCTTCTTTGCCGGATACTTGTTGGGACACTCCGTTGCAATGTGGCCGTAGCCTCGACATTTGAAGCATTGTAGTTGTCCCTCTGAACTTTTCTTATCCTTTGAGAAGTTCTCTTGCTTTCTTGACTTGTAACTTGAAGTACCCTTGCCTTTGTTCGACTTTCCGAAGGATGGAGATTTACTTGAATTACCCCTTCGAAAGTTGCGGCGAAACTTCCTTGTCAAGAGAGCGAGCTGCTTCTCAAATTCCTCCATAGAAAGATTCTCGTCATCGTCTGAGGAGGATTTATCCGCGTCTTCTTCCTTAGTTGTTTTCAACGCATAACCTGAAGACTTAGAGAGGATGCTTTTCCAGAAGAATTGTTAGTAGTAAATGTCATTTCATATGTTTGTAATGAACCAACTAATTCTTCTACACGCATTTCGTCCGGGTGTTTAATAGTTCAATGGCTGTAACCTTTGGGCGAAATCGTTCAGGAAGAGTTCTTAAGATCTTTCTTACAACCTTAAATTCTGGAATCTTCTCTCCCAGGTTAGCACATGAGTTTACGATTGTCTTGCAATCGTGTATAGTAGTCCGTGAAAGAGTCATTTTCTGCCATCAAGATAGAGTCAAACTTGCTCGTAAGCATTGGCAGTTTCTGAATCTTCACGAGGTTAGTTCCCTCATGTGTAACCTGAAGAACATCCCAGATTTCTTTCGCAGTCTCACATGCCGGGACGCGAGAGAATTCAGTTTGAGATAAGGCATTAAAAATAGCATAATTCCCTTGCCATTGTAAGAAGATGAATCTAACCTCTTCCTTGGTCCATTTCGACCTAGGTTTTAAGGTGCGAACATCAGAGATAATTTAGTTGGATAGACCATCCTAATTCAATTGATTGCCACACCCTTTCGTCGATGGAAATTAAAAAAGCTTTCATCCGTACTTTCCAGTACGCATAATTTGTTCCATCAAAGAAAGGGGGGTCGATTGATGTTTCCACCTTCAACCATGGTTTACACCCTATTCCCTCTCTGATACCACTTGTTGGGTTATATGTAATATAGATCTAAATAGGGGAAGAAACACCTAGAGGGGGCGTGAATAGGTGTAAAACGTATAAACACTCAAAATCGTTGCGATAAAAACCCAATGCGGAAATAAAATCACACGCACGATTTTTTACGTGGAAAACTCCAAACCGGAGGGTAAAAAACCACGGGACCGATAACACGGCGAAATCCACTAGAATTTAAAACACGTACAAGGTGATTACCGTACACACTTACGACTCAACCTTTTCCATACGCTCCTAGAGGATCTTCTCCGCTCGCTCCACGACGCTTCTCGAATCCACGATCTGCGCCCAACGCCGAATCCACGACGTCCAACGTCGAATCCACGACGTCCGACCGAATCCACGGTCTTCACCCAGTAGCACCCTTCGAATCCACGAATGTGCCTCGCTCTGATCCACGAGAGCGGTTGAACCTGAATCCAGAAGGACACGCGAATCCACGCGCCGATTTTGGGGTAAATCGTTGGTTTTTGGGTGGTGATGATCCGCCGAATACTTAGATCAAAGATAGATCGGAAATACCATCTAAGTATTCATTAGTTTGATTCAACTCAAGATGTGAGTATGAAACCTAGAATCAACTAATCAATATAGATGAAGAAACATAGAGTATTATCTAATGATTTCCTTTCTTCTCTCTATGTGGATCTTAGGCCGTATCTAAGATTATATTTTATTATGACGGCTATTTTCCTTAACCCTAGAAAAAGAGTCATAGGGTCTATTTATAGGTTAGAAACATTTGGAAGGAGATAAGAATAAAAACCTAACATTTCTGGAATTTTTACGGACGGCGATCCGGATCGGATTTGGGCGATCCGGATTGCAGTAGCAAGAAGACTGTTTCCAGAAAAACAATCGTTCAGGATCCGGATCGGAATGCCTGATCCGGATCGTTCATACAATTCAGAAAAACTCAACGTTCGGGATCCGGATCGTGAGATGCTGCGATCCGGATTGAAGTAATGTATGAAACAACAACCTTCGGGATCCGGATCGCTGGCTCTGATCCGGATCCTGAACATGTCCGAACACCAGTTTTTGATTTTATGCAATTAAAATTCTTCCAGGTGTTTCTACACTACAAGAAGTATTCGGATCACCAAAAATCTTTAGTTAAACATACCTGATCCTTTGAATTCTTCTTTCTTGAGATTGAGTTAAATGATCCAACCTTCTTCACCTTCAATCTCAAGACTTGAACCTTTCACGAAACTACGCCAACTCAAATTCGTAACACTTTACTCGTGTGGGTCGCTCCCCTCGAGTGCCACTCCGGAGTAGGCTTTAGACCGTGACGGGTACCGGTCCATCTGATTGGGATTTCGAGCCTTGTGTGCTGGTCCCCTACTGAGTTCTTGAGTTCGACAGCAGAGCAGGCAGTACCAGTGGTTACTGGTCAATCGATTGGGTCTTTTCGGACAGATAGTTTTACTGATGCATGCATTCAGTTACTCTTTTCGTTATTGCATTTAGAGGCATATTAGTGGTAGCTTTCCTTATCGGCAGTTTTATTAGCTGACCGCCTTACTCCTTTTCTTTTGCCTCTGGTAGACCTAGTGGGCATGTCAGAGTTGAGGCTTAACCCACTGGGGGAGGCTACTGTTTCTATAGTAGTTCTCACCCCTATCGTCTTCTTCTTTGTTTCTCCCTTTGTTTTGCAGAGTCCTCTGCGGGAGTTGCTGGGCCGTCAGCAGCAGATCGAGGTAAGAGGATAGCGGACTAGATAGAGTGTCCACCCGACAGTATGCTAGTTGGACTTTTGATGTACCCTTATCTTCTCAGACAGTCTTCTTGTACTCTCTTTTGGGTCTGGCTTTAGCCAGCTGGTTGTATATTTGTGGTGAGCTGGGAGAGATATTGTATTTATTTATAGTCGTTCTTTACTTTATTTCCAGCTTTGGTCTGAGATGTAGTAGTTTTTAGTTCAGCTCTGATTTTATGCTCTATTATTATTATCTCTTATATCTGAGCAGGTTACCGATGCTTCGTGTACGCGGGAAATACCGTGTGCACGGCGGATCTGTAGACGGGCCCGGGTTCTGGTTTACACCTGGGGCGTGACAGAGGTGCTAGGGCAAGCTACAGCAGCAGGAGGTCCAGGGGGGTGCCAAGAGTCCACCAGAGCCCGACGCCGACGAATGGAGGTGGTGGATGGTCGGAGGGAGCCTTTGCGGCCGCTCCTAGGGCAACCTTGGAAAGAAAGAGCTCAAGTCTCTCAGAGGTGTAACCAAGGGCACTAGGGTGGTGGTCTCGACGAGGGTAGTCAACTAGGTGCCTTGCTGGCATCGGGGAGCGGCGGTGGCGGCGGACGGCGGAGCGCGACTAAGATAAAGAAATAGGAAACTAGGGTTTTCTTTTCCCGTGTTGCGGCTAATCGAGGGGGCTCCAAACTTGGTGAGAGGCTTCCTGGGATCCTACAGAAGCCGGCCGGTGCCTTCGATCCTAAGCCGAGGCGTTGGAGGTGGTGCTAGGGCAACTCCGGCCCAAACTAGGATTTCGGCTAGTGTCTCACTCCTGTCGGCTAGCCGCGGGTACTCTGGCGTCGGGGCTGCAGAGGGGAAGCCCCCAGGAGATGAGAATGGTTGCGGGGATCCTTAGAAGCAAAGAAAAATAAGAAAAAGAGGCTTGGGTTACCTCTAATCTAAGGAAGAAGAAGAAGGACAACTTGTGTTTTCCTGCATCGTGCAGTGAAGGCAGGCGGCGACATTGCATAGGAATGACCCTCTAATGATGGAGAAGGCCGCAAGAAGGTCTGGTAGCAACGTGGTGAAGTTTGGTGATCTTCCCTTCTCCCAAACCCAAGAACAAGGAAGAAAGGCGCTCCTCGACTCCTTTTTCGGCGATGACTGGCGGTGGACGGCTGCTGCAAGGCTCGGGGAAGGTGCAGAGAAGAGGGAGGAGGCACTGGGGCTAGGGTTTCCAAGGGAAAGCCCTAGATGTCCCGTATAAAGAGAGGAATAACATGCCAAAAGACCTACTTTTCTTCCATATTTTTAAATGGGTCCTTTACTGTATGTGTAATATACATAAAGGCCCATCCATGTGCGATCTCATGCAATTCGGGGCATAAAATATGGGCTCTTTTACAATTATACGCCGTAAAAAATAGTATTTTACACATTTTTTCGTGGGTTCGACTCACCGAAATCGAAATCGGACGTCACTACGTCGTTCAGGTCGACGAGACCATTTTGGTTGTTATTTTGTTTCGTCAAGTTTAAACCTTGTTAGGTTAAGTTAGTTGTTTCTTCAAGAATATTCTAAAAATTTGAATTATAAAAACTTCAGAAATTTAATTCAAATTTAAATTTCAGAATTCAAACTTCTTAGATATTACAATATTATAGTCTACTGGATATTACTATCGAATATTTCATCAGGTTCGGATCCACCTCCGCATTTGGGTTCAGATTCGAAAACTATTCCGGACCCTATCTATTAAAAGTTCCGATTTGAATTGGATTCAAGTTGGATACGGGTATAAAGTATTCATACCCATATCCGAAACTTTAATGAGTAAATTTTTTTTATTCGCATATTATTATTTTTCTATCGGATCCAGATAGGATCGATCAGATATAAAATATCGAATATTTTGGATAGTTTTTATAGACCCACTGAAATGGACATTAGTTGGATCTATCTCAATGCAAGATATATTCTCAAAGCAACAAATTGATGGAGTTGATACTTTTATAAAATTTGCTTGTGATCAGAATGTGGTTAATAATAGAATTCGCTGTCTGTGTCAACATTATATGAATATATTCCTCTGACTCAAGATTGACATCCCGAACAATTACTGGATTCGAAATGGAAATATTCTATACATGAAGATGACGATATAATGTTGAATGGATATAGTGATGATGATGATGATACTGAAGAGTAAATCGGAAGAGTAAACAAACGGCAACTGATAATGATGGAGTTGATGAATAGATTTTTCTTTTTTGGATACTTTTCTAGATGCATCTTCTCCAGATTAATGGAATAATAATCATGCGTCTCTCTTAATGACACACGGAAGTGCTCCTTTGGCGTTCTCTTCAATTGTACAATGGTTCATAAGTGTTTTTAATATTGCAAAATGAACCTTATACCTGTATTTAAAAATATTTGCCCACTAAATAAAAAAAATCCTACTTGGATATTTCAAAAGAGATGGAAATAAAGTTGTGATTAGGTATATAAAAGATAATAGGCACTAAAAATAATAATTGGACTTAAGCATTTTGATCTGTGATTTGGGCCAAACGAGTTATTATTCCTAGTGGGCCGGATCGTTACATTTGGTATTAGAGCCAATCACTAGCCGAAAGTGTGTGATAAGTCTCAGCTGAGCCTATGTCTAGATGACAGGACTAGCGAGACAAGTCTCATATCGCCGGGTGATCTTGAGTTGTGTGTGTGTTTGGACTGACGAGGACGTCAGGACTGAACGGGAGAGTCTTTGACACCCCAATAATTCCACATCGGATGGGAATGAAATTGTGATTAGGTATATAAGAGATATGGATACTAGTAATAATAACTGAGTTTAAATATTTTTGACTGTAGTTTGAACCCAACGAATTATTATTGCTAGTGAGCCGGATCGTTACATACACGTTCAAAGATAGGAGAGGTGTAACAACTAGCCACTTGATATAATTAGTAAAAAGCTCTCATCCATAAGTGGGGTATACCATGTATTCTTTTGGAATGTACAATGCTCTCATCCATTAGATAAGTGGAGTATAAGATGTTTTGGAATGTACAAATAACATTAGAAAAATACTTGTTGTACACCCATCAGTGCATCCAATTGCAAAATAGTTTCTATACTTTTTAAACATTGCAAAGTGGTTCTTATACTTCTTTAAAATAAATTTGCCCACTAAATATATCTATTTATACTTACTATACATGATAGGACACCCGGTGAATGCTGTGCGGCACACATGATGGATGCAGATATCCGAAATTTTATTTGAATCTAAATTCGAACGTAGCGAATTTATTCAATACTAAATGAATATAATTTTAGATATGGAGATAACAAACAAAAATTCAACGGATTTGAATTCAGATATAAATTTTGTTAGTACCCAACTCGAATCAGGACCCGGCCAGAATCCAAATTGATTATATATATATATATATATATATATATATATATATATATATATATATATATATATATATATATATATATATATATGATATTAAATTTGAAATATTATTTAAAAATTTAAATTTAATGTAATATATTTTTAAATATGATAAAGAGAAATAATTATTTCGAATTCGGCTTTTTGAATTTGGATTCGAATTTTGAACTTTTGATCGGATTCATGTTTGGATATTATTGAGGTCAAAATTGTCGCCACGAGGAACGCGCTGCGGTCAAATTGGGAGGCGACACGTGGCGCAGACCATCGGCCAACGATATCAGCCAATAGAAGAAGTAGCCGATGAAAATGTACTCCCGTCTTAACCAAGACCGACTCTGGCTGAATGTAAATCTCGGCAGAACGATAATAATATATCAAACCAGGATTAAGAAGCGACTGCTCGAGCCGCAAAAGGGAAGATCCTGAAGAAGGAAGGCACGAGATTTTGGGCGTGAATCATGCAACTAACGCAGAAATGGCAAGTTGCGCCCTGCATCAGGGAGCGTCGAGGATTACGCCTCGGCGCGACAATCTTGGGATGAACATGGACAGAAAATAGCTACTATCCAACCAAGAAGAATCAACTCAAAAGGAAGTAGTTGATAGATACGCGATGATTTCCTTTCAATTACGATATATACAGCCGTCTACGTGGTTCGGACAAGTATAAATAAGTGAACCATCGAAGAAAAAGGGGTCCTGCAACCTCATAAGCCAGTGACCACCCCTGCTTTTCAATATATTCAATACCTGCATCTACAACTTTCCTAGATAGATTTTTATACTAACATTTACCGCTTTACTTTACAGTTTTCCTAGGAGTAGTCGTACTTGTAATCGTTCCCTTGAAACCTTTTCTTTTGAGCAATACAATGCGAACCGGCTGACCCAGGCGTGTTGATAAATACCGATTTGTTCTAATTCATCTCCTTTAGGCCGAACTTTATTAAGAGTTCGATTGAGAAGAACCAGGCCGAGCGAATCCCTCATCGGCCTAATCATTTGGCACATGACGCATTACATCAGAGGGTCAATTCGGTGGCCGATCGCGGACCGGATTAGGTCAATGGTTAGTGACGTATTTCGGCCCTAACAACTTTTTTGGCACGCCCAGTGGGACCCTCAGGTGAACATGGTGGACGCGAAAGGGAAGAAGCTGACGCACGGGCCCGGGCTCCCCGAGAAAGAAACGTTTGCATGAAAGATGCTTCGGCTTTGCATTTGTTGCAAAGCCGAAATGACCAATGAAGACTGGGATGTGCTCTTCCTCGACATGCCCGAGGAGGTGAAAAAATAGTTCGACTTCCCAGACTTCGGTGAAGACGCAGTTCATCACGACCACAGGACGGACCAGCATTCGGTTGAAGGGTCCAACGAACAACCCTCCGAAGAGGAGGATTGGAAAGAAGAACAAGACCACCCCATCCGGACAGTCTTGTGTGAGTTCTACGGCCGAGAGAGGCCAAGGTCGATACCAGTTGGCCATGAGGGGCCACGGGACCCACAAAGGCAGCGGAGCCCCCACCATGGCTACGAGGAAAGTCGGGTCCAGGGGGCACCCCGAAGACCATTCGGCCACCAGGCTGAAGGAGAAGAAGTGTATAGGCCGCCGCAACGACCGTATCGGATCGGGCCACATGAGAGGCTCAGTCTGGTAAGGCCATCAAAGAGTCCAGCCGGCCACCCGTGTTGGGGTCCGAAGTCGGGACCTCCCCACCAGGAAAGCATGACGTCAGGGGTACGGACGATCCCCTCGGCTCCTAACGCCGAATTCCCTTGGCTCACCGAGAGAGAAGTCGACGCCCCGGGCATCCAGTTGGTGGAGGAGCTCAGGATTCAGCCATGGCCGAAGTCGTGGCAGAGACAGGAGATCCTCAGGGAGCACCTATGGAAAGTGAGCCCATCGGCAAACGTGCCGGTCGAACAATGGTTCACCTCTAAGGGACCGGCCCGATGGCAGGGGCTGATCATGACGAAAACTCAGAAGCGTTGGCAGCAGAGAATGCGAGCCGACGCCAGAAACCAGATTGCGACGGCCCAATGGCCGTGGCCGAACCTGATATGGGAATGGCCCATACATTAGCGGCCAGTGGCGCCGATGCAACATGACCATGAGACAGGAGGCTCCACCGCTCCGCCTCGAGGAAGGCCACCGCCGCTTCAATCAGCGGTGGGCAAGCCAAAAGACGAGGACGTCCAATGGTAATTGGACGCTCGTCTAAAGGTTCTAGAGGTCACAATGATGCGCGACCTTAAGGCGCCAGAGAAGAGCGAACTCGAGGTACCCGCCAAGCGAGACCTCGGCAAGGTGGCCAGGTGCGAAAGGTGGCCACCAAGGGATCACAAGGACGAGGTCCCAGCCCCATCTTCGGCCGAAATAGAGGCCGAAGAGAAGAAGGCGCGAACCGACATTATGTCAGTCAATGAAGATTCGGCAGGGATCAACATGGTCTACGCCCTGCCGATGTCTTTCAAAGCGTCAACGTCCCAAGAAGACGTTGACGGGCAGACTTCCGACGATGAGGGCCTGCCCGTAGTAGAGCTCCAGCTAACGGAGCGCAAGGTAGAAGCCAAAGTGGTGACCTTCGAAAAACCATCGACCTTCCAAACCAGGTTCGTTAGGCCGTTGTACATATGGGCCTTGATTGAAGGATGACCGGAGGGCCGCGTAATGGTAGATGGTGGGGCCATAGTCAACGTCATTCCCACTGCCTTCTCGAAGAGGATCGGCAAGAGTAATGAATATCTCAAGCCAACCGACACCACAATGACCGACTTCACTGGAGGCGGTCAAGCGGCAAAAGGGGTCTTGACGACCGAGATAACGATAGCCCCTAAGACCTTGAGAACCACTTTCTTTGTAGTGGACGCAGCCAGCCACTACAACTTACTGCTCGGGTGTGACTGGATTCACTCCAACGAATGCGTGCCCTCCACTCTCCACGGGAAACTCTTCTAGTGGGTGGGCGACAAAGTGGAGGAGATCGCGGCTGAAAGAAACTTGCAGCTCGCAGGCGTGAGCATGGAGCCAGTCGGCTATGTGACCTGGGCCGACGAAGACCCGGACCAAATCTTATTCGTCCGGGTAAGCGATGAGGAGTGCAAGTGAAGCTCCTCGGGGAAACCAGTCAAATGATGGCAGGTGATGTGTCCCCATCATGGATCAAATGGCACATAGAGGGCCAATAGACGAGGCCGCAGCAACGCATCCGGAGGAAGAGCTGGCCTGAAAGGCCGGCGAACAAACTACCTCGACTACTTTATCGTTGGCTGAGGACTTGGCCGAGAGGGCTGAGGAAGAAGTGATGGAAGACTACCTCGGGGATTCATCGATTAAGAACGGCGAGAAGAAGTTGGAAGTACAAGATCCCCTGGTCGAAGTAAATCTGGGGTCGGATGAGAAAAAGTAGCCAATTTACATTAGTTCAGGACTTTCGGCAGAACAACAATAAGAACTTGTAGGTTTACTCAAGCATTACCATGACTGCTTCGCTTAGAGCTACGAGGAGGCGCCGAGACTTGGTCGAGAAGTTGTAGAACATAGGCTCCCTATTAAAAAAGGATTTAGGCCTTTTAAGCAACCGGCTCGTAGATTTGAGCCGAATATTGTATTGAAAATAAAAGACGAAATAGAAAACCTTTTGAAAGCCGATTTTATTAGACCGGCTTGTTATGTAGAATGGCTTACAAATATAGTTTATGTGAAGAAAAAGAATGGGAAACTAAGAATTTGCATAGATTTTAGAAACCTCAATCTGGCTACTCCAAAGGATGAATATCTTATGTCGATAGTCGATATGTTGGTAGATGCCGCTGCCGGCCATGAAATCTTGTCTTTCATGGATGGTCATGTCACGCCCCGGGGTCGAAACTGCGACCCGGCTCGCCAACAGATCCGCCACCTATGCCAAACCCGCATAGGCGAAGCGTCCTACCTGCAAGAGAAGTACTACAGCTAAACAGATATCAGAGCTAAAAATAAAAATCTGCTGTATAACTAAATCAATCACTGTACAACTGGAAATAATACAACAATGTCCGTCTCCCAAAATAATAAACATACAGTATCCTCAAATACAAACTCAGAACTCAACAGGGAGGTATCTCCAATAAATACAACAGTGTACAGGCTCTCAATACATAACAATCCTCACTACAATAGTCTCTCAAAGGAAGAAAATGAGATAACTAATCTACTGAAGCTCTCCTCTGAAGGGGTACCGCTACACTCCAACGACGGGTAGGGAACTAGCTCGCGACTCCCTCGCCTCGGTCAGAAGGATCAGCAACAGGAACAACAGGAACCGGAGTAGAAGTTCCTGTGGGAAAAGACACCACGACGGGTGTGAGAACTACGTCCCAAGTAGTTCTCAGTGGGTGCCGCCAACAAGCCCGACGGTCTGCCCACTAAGTCCACTAGAGGCATAAAGTAACAAAAGCAGTGCTGTAAGGAAAGCTGGGAAAAGTAAACTCTACAGCTACTATGCCTCTACCTAGATGCTCAAAGAGTGGAACAGAAAGAACATGATGCCACAACTAACTCTCATCTCTGATCACCCAATCTGAACTGACTGCCTCATCAGGTCCAGTCAAGCCTGCGCCAACCTACTGCCGTTACGTCCCGGAGGAGCGGACTTACGTAGGACGTCCATGACTGCCAACACCAGCACAGCCAGAGGGACAAATGCAACGACAAGTCGTGATAGAAAAGCTCAAACTCACGCCGGTACAACAACCCGGTCCCGCCTACTCCGGAGTGGCACTCGAGGGGAGCGACCCGCTCGAGTATAAAGTAACCCATCTCAAGTATCTCTGTAAAGTATCTCTGTCAAGCTCAAATGTGGCTCATGCAGGCAATGATCCACGATCAAAAAGATCGGTAACTCCAAGCTCAAAGCACAACTCAGTCGGAAAAAGGACCTCGACTCGAACAGGAATAGCCCAAAACACTCTCACAGCTATGTCGGAGAACCCTCAACGACTCAATCTGATAAATGCACGACCATGGCTGAGTCGGGAAACCTCCACGACTCGATCTGCCAGAACCCCAAGATCCTCAAAGCTAAGTGGGAGAACCATCTCCACCACTAAATCAGAAAAACAACCTCTAGATCACACTCTACCAACTCATAGCACAAAGTCGCATCCACTGCGAGAAACTGCCTCAACAGGCCAACATTGCAACCACTGACACGAGGAAGGGTCCGGGAACCCCGAAAGACTAGAACCTACAATCCAAATCAAACAAGAACAGGCTTTAGGCATAGCCTCTCATTGTTCTCGTCCCAAGAAGAAGGCAGACCTTAGAACCCAGACCACTCGAATCATCTCGGGTGGTTAATTTATAGGAAAAGGTGACATTTCTTACTGAAGCCCTTTGATCTGTAAGAAATCCATATTTAATGATTTTTAGTTCTTTTTAGGAAAACAGTTGAAACCAAGTTTTACATCTAACCTCGAAGGGCTAATGCCTTCGTCCAATCAACAGGAACAGACTCAGGCGACCCTACGATGCTTGGAAGAAAATATTTGGTTGACAAAAATCATATGTGTGTCCAAAAAGGTTCTGGGTTTAAGGTCCTGCTAACACTGATCTACCGCTGCCACTATCACAGCGGCGACAGATAAAACAAGAAAAATAAAACATCTCGGGACCGCCGTCTACCCAAACGGCTCCCCCTACAGATGAACAACCAACTACATCTACCAGACGCCACTCTGCTCCCAAGCACGAGTGTAACATGCATCCCACACTAAAAGATAACACCTGACCACTCGGCCCACTACCCGGGCGAGGAAGAACACTATGTCCAGGAAAGTAGAAGTGTGGATGTCTAAAGCAGAAATAACCCTAGCCCAAGTGAGGGTTTTCTACTAGTCTGGTTACACATGCAACATATGACGGGGTGCTAGGTCAAGTTCCAATAACTATAATTTACAGATGGTAGAAAGCAAGGAGATGACAATACCATCAGATAATACAAGGAATAGCAATTCCTACATTCTAACATGCTGCACAAGCATTTCACTATCATGCATAGTCCTACTATAGCAGATTTAAAGCACAGTCCATCAATCTTGGAGATAAGGCCACCCACCTGAAAATGCTAACTGTCCGGAGTCGTACAGCTGAGAAAGTCCAGAAACTGATATCTCTACACACCCACCAATCCAACAATACAGGAACAGTGATCAATACCTCCTGGGTACAAAAACACAACCCAAAGTTACACTTAATTCCATAAAATCCAAGCATCACAAATCTGCTGGGAACAGTCCCCTTAATGCGAAATTTTCACCTGTAAAACGAACTCCAAAATTCCAATAAAAATATCACAGCGAGCGTCTCGTCGAGATCTTCGAAACGGGTATCTGCACGCCCAAATCCGAGCCCCGTAGGCGAAGTTACAATTCCACATACAGGTGCGCAAACACTCACAACCACACAACTGTAAACTCAAACACAGATAAAAGGGGAATAGTATACCTTCGGGAAAACCTCAGAAAAATCCCGGAAAAATACAATGATAATCCTTGCGACGAGTAGATCCAAAAAGTGTATAGGCTCGTCTCAATCCGACACTCGGGTGCGGAGATAAAATTCCGGCAAGGCGCCGCTGTCCAAAAACTCCACCAGAAAACAGCGGCTTAGAAATGCCTCGAAAACCGTATCATAAACTCTGAATCCAGCAAGATGATCAACACAAAAGTCGAAGACGTACCTCTCGTGATTCCAACGCCGCAGAAATCGTCCAAAAATACTGAAGGAGTAGCTCGGTAGACCTCTCAGATCAAACTGCGACGATAACGGGCCTCCGATGAGAAATCGCCACACTGCCCTCCGATGTCGAAGTCGTCGACGCCGCGGCTTCCAAAAAATCCGGGCCTCCGCCAGAAGATGCGCAGCACAAAGTTCTACAACTTTCCTAAAGGGGCCATGGGCAGGGGAGCTCGGGAAAGGGGGCAAAAGCCCAAGCAAGCCAGCTATTTATAGGCCCAGCCCGAAAATCCACCTTTTGGACTTTGGCCCAAACTTTCGGGCGCCCGGAACATCCGGGCTGCTACAGTAACGGGCCCGGCCCGTTACTGTTCACGCCCGGAACAACGCCAGGCCGCCACGCGTCCACCCAACAGCAAACAGCTGTTTGGGCCAACCGCGCTGCGCCACGCGGCCGAAGCGGGTGCCGACACGTGGCACCCCCGAGCGGGAAGCGCGGGTCAGCGCGCCCACGTCGCGCCCCACGTGCGCCCACGCGCGCCTGTCGGGCACGCGGCCCGAGGTACCCGCTCCCCGCACCGTGGACAGCGCGCACAACACCGCACCAACCCCGAACTGCCACGTGTCCACCCCCGGTCCACCGTGCACCCGCACCAATCCCGCGGACCGCGCCCACTGCGCCCGCCAACTGGGAGCCGCCACGTGGCCAGCCCCCGGGTGCACGCCTCCGCGGTGGACCCGCGCGCCTCCGCCGCCGCCAGCCGCCGCGCTCCGCCGCCCGCCGCCGGCGCCGGCGCCCCTCCGGCGGCCGGAACAGTACCAAATCACCTCGAAATCCGTGCCGGTCATCCGGGCTCCGAAAAATACAAGTAAATAGTCCATCTTGACCGTTTTCCGCGCGCTGAATCCAAATCCGAAGTCCGTTCGGCCCAATTCCACTTCTAAATTTGCCGAAAATTCCCGGAGAAGTGTTCTTTACTCAAATTTCGTGCTGAGTCCAATTTTAATAACCATTTCACGCGAAACCACTTCTAAACATCCAACGGGGTCCACCGATCACTCACGTGACCCATTATACACCCGAAGTCCATCACTTGAGTCCAAATTGGTGCAGAAACACCGCCGACATGCCACATAGGCCTCCAGAAGCTACTAATCGCACTGTAGAAGCCCTGCAAGAGATCTGGGTCACCACATTCTCCCCCACTAAAAGAAAGTTTCGTCCTCGAAAACTAGCTCAACCCAAAAGGTGCCACAAACAAGGGTAGGTACAATAACACTGCCGTCTCCAGCTCTCAAGTCACCTGTCACTTCCCGTGATTACTCCACAACAACAACAACAACCGGTACGGCATGGCCCAAATTGCGTAATTCTCTCATCTCACAAGCCAGAATTCGCAACGGGCGTCCATCGTACCACAAGTACTCGCAGATCTCAAAGGAAACGAGTCCATCACGGGCGAGGAATCCACAAGCCTGACACTCCCGAGCTGAGACGTGGAAGAAAAGGCTGGGGGAAAAGAGAGAACAACCAATGTAGCACGCACCAAAACCGCTCCCTAGTGCCAGCTCAAACCAGGCGATCCGAAACATACCCATACGGTCATCCAAGAAAAGAAGCCCTAATCGGCTAGGGTCCTCGCTCAATCACTCTCGGTTCCTGACCATCCGCAATGGACCGCTTCACCGCAGTCTACCGTCAAAAGGGACCCTCAGGGACACAACCTCGAGCCCCTGTTCCTCAACGGTCCCACCCAGTGCCAGCAACGAATCATCAAACTCAACCCCAATAGCTCTCCGGCTCAGGTATCCGCCACCACAGTGGCCCTGTCGGGGTGATACAAAATGCTCAAGCATAACCCAAAGGTAACTCCACAGCCACCATGGGAGGCATCACTAACACAAAGGTCCATCCCCCATCTCTGGCAAAGCTGCAATCGACGCTAGTACCAGTCTCATCATCCATTCGCCATACTCTCCTGGCACTGCCAAACCAAAAAGCTCCTCACCTCACAATAAATGTTGATCTCAGCCAAACTCAAATAGCATCCACATTGGCCGGAATTCCACCGCCGCTCCTATGGCTAACACAAAGTGACCCAAGAAGGTAAGCTTCTAAAGCTAAAACTTGTATCTCAAAACCTGGCATACAGCTTCATCCACACAGCATGGTAACACATCCACCAGTGCTCCTCATGCTCCAAGTCGCTCTGGGAGTAGATCATAATATCCCTGGAGGATCTTGTTACCAATGCAATCAAGTACAGCTGGAGCACAATTCCTCAAACCAAAAGAGTGGCAGGGCGTTAATCAAACCAATTGGCCTCACTATAACATAATGCCCTACCGTGTCCTGAACACCATCTTGGCGAAATACTCAGCCGTATGATTCCAAAATCTGTACCTGCATCAGTCGTACAACTGCCGGAGTATAACTCCATCAAAAGGTCCAGAATAAACTCGGACCTGTCTACACCCGAACCATAAAAGGGCCCTCACAGTCGTGTATCAACGATGTGGCATCACCACCGTATATCAACGGCGTGGCACTAGGTCAAACAGACCCCTCGATCCATCAGATCCTGCAACTGCGCCATCAGCTCTCACAGCTCTACTGGCAATATCCAATGAGGTGCTGTCGAGGGTGGCGCGGTTCCCGAACCACGCCAAACTCAATCTCTATCTCCCTAACCGGCGGCATTATCAACAGCTCAGGTGAAATCATACCCGGAATCTCGTGGCAACAGAGATATCTTTGGGTCCCGGTGCCACCGTAAGCACCTCTCACACTGTCGCTATAACCAGTGTGCTCTGACGACCTCAACAACCAAATCTCCTCTCGTCTGCCTCGCAGAAGGTCAAAATCCTCTCCTTCCGCAGTCTAACATCCTGTGGCACTATGCCAACCAAAACCCAAGCACTAGGTCGAAAAGCCGAACTGCCATAATTACCAATAAGTCTACCGTATATCTCGCGGCCTCAACTGCATAGGACATAGACCACAAGCCTCCCCCACATACACAACACTAACAGGAACTGTACCTCAAGTGCATGTGGTAACAATCTGCCTCTAGTCCATGCAGGAATGCAACATGCTCCTACTCCGACTGCTGTGATGAAATCACACCAGCGACAACTCGATCCACTACCGTGGCGCCCTCCAACCGGCGGCACAGATTCATCCGCTCAAAGCAAGTGGTTGTCGCCCAAACTGCCTGAAAATCAGGACTATCCACAAGGGAGCACGACCTCTGTCTCTGCTCACATTGAGGCGACGAATAAAGTCCTCCGCAGATAACAAATCCACGCTACCGCTGCGCCACTCCGATATAGAGGTTGATGCCGCATCGGGGTCCACCCGATCTCTGGCATCACGGGAACCCGTTATCCAGGAAAAATAAAATCAGAAATGTCTCTGCCGGCCGATCTGCCCTCCATCACCCGGCGCCAAGCGCCAATATCCAGAACTCACCTCTGGCGGCAGATCTCTATCCAACGGAACTGCAGCGCCCCGCTCCAAACCCAACGCCTACTCCCACGAGGCGTCAGAACCGGTAACGGAGGAACTGAGTAAACTGAAACGTATCCTGGCGCAATCCACTCTCAGCCACACATATCCTATGCGCCTCGTCCCTCGAAACCTGGAGCGTGCAGTTCAACAACTGTATAAACTCCCTAGCACAGGGAGGCTCTCAGATAGTCTCTCCATCACCACCAACCCCAATTCTGCCTACAAAGGCTCCAACTCAAACCTATGAATCGGGATGGTTCAGACTGCCGGGACTGGCTCTATCGATCAATGACGTCCCGAAGCTCAGCTACTATCCACTATCCACCCTGCCTCGGTGCCTCGGCACTGCTCGTCGGCACGGAGGGGCCTTCTCGCTCCATCGGCGCCACTGGTACAACTGAAGATACCACTGCATAGGAAGAAAGTACTGGAGGACACTCAAGCGGTACTGCAACTAGCTGTGCTCTCTGCTCCAACAAGCGCATCAAACGTTCCATGGCCTCCTCTGGCATCGGACAGCCTTCGACATCTGTGTCATCTGGATCCATAACTCCTGGGTCTCGCTCTGCTCTGATAGCTCTGCCTCCCGCTGCTCGGGTTACTCATCAGATGCGGAATGCGCATTCCTCACTGCACGACGTCTCATAAGCATCGTAGGTCCACTGCACAATAACACAAACATCAGGACACAACAACCATACGACCCAATCCAGCGAAAGTCTAAGACATGTTACCAATTCCACAACATTATGTTGTCTGCAGCCAACATAATCGCTTAGGAGCATAAACATGCCAATCACTCATCCCGTCTCTGGGAGAGGTACAAAACTCGATCAGGACTCTCGCTAAAAGTCACGACTCTCACGTAGTCATCCTAATGTCCAACCACAAGCCTAGGGTTTCTAAGTCCTCGAATGACCTACAACCTAGGCTCTGATACCACTCTAATCTGTCACGCCCCGGGGTCGAAACTGCGACCCGGCTCGCCAACAGATCCGCCACCTATGCCAAACCCGCATAGGCGAAGCGTCCTACCTGCAAGAGAAGTACTACAGCTAAACAGATATCAGAGCTAAAAATAAAAATCTGCTGTATAACTAAATCAATCACTGTACAACTGGAAATAATACAACAATGTCCGTCTCCCAAAATGATAAACATACAGTATCCTCAAATACAAACTCAGAACTCAACAGGGAGGTATCTCCAATAAATACAACAGTGTACAGGCTCTCAATACATAACAATCCTCACTACAATAGTCTCTCAAAGGAAGAAAATGAGATAACTAATCTACTGAAGCTCTCCTCTGAAGGGGTACCGCTACACTCCAACGACGGGTAGGGAACTAGCTCGCGACTCCCTCGCCTCGGTCAGAAGGATCAGCAACAGGAACAACAGGAACCGGAGTAGAAGTTCCTGTGGGAAAAGACACCACGACGGGTGTGAGAACTACGTCCCAAGTAGTTCTCAGTGGGTGCCGCCAACAAGCCCGACGGTTCTGCCCACTAAGTCCACTAGAGGCATAAAGTAACAAAAGCAGTGCTGTAAGGAAAGCTGGGAAAAGTAACTCTACAGCTACTATGCCTCTACCTAGATGCTCAAAGAGTGGAACAGAAAAGAACATGATGCCACAACTAACTCTCATCTCTGATCACCCAATCTGAACTGACTGCCTCATCAGGTCCAGTCAAGCCTGCGCCAACCTACTGCCGTTACGTCCCGGAGGAGCGGACTTACGTAGGACGTCCATGACTGCCAACACCCAGCACAGCCAGAGGGACAAATGCAACGACAAGTCGCGATAGAAAAGCTCAAACTCACGCCGGTACAACAACCCGGTCCCGCCTACTCCGGAGTGGCACTCGAGGGGAGCGACCCGCTCGAGTATAAGTAACCCATCTCAAGTATCTCTGTAAAGTATCTCTGTCAAGCTCAAATGTGGCTCATGCAGCAATGATCCACGATCAAAAAGATCGGTAACTCCAAGCTCAAAGCACAACTCAGTCGGAAAAAGGACCTCGACTCGAACAGGAATAGCCCAAAACACTCTCACAGCTATGTCAGAGAACCCTCAACGACTCAATCTGATAAATGCACGACCATGGCTGAGTCGGGAAACCTCCACGACTCGATCTGCCAGAAACCCAAGATCCTCAAAGCTAAGTGGGAGAACCATTCCACCACTAAATCAGAGAGAAAAACAACCTCTAGATCACACTCTACCAACTCATAGCACAAAGTCGCATCCACTGCGAGAAACTGCCTCAACAGGCCAACATTACAACCACTGACACGAGGAAGGGTCCGGGAACCCCGAAAGACTAGAACCTACAATCCAAATCAAACAAGAACAGGCTTTAGGCATAGCCTCTCGTTGTTCTCGTCCCAAGAAGAAGGCAGACCTTAGAACCCAGACCACTCGAATCATCTCGGGTGGTAATTTATAGGAAAGGTGACATTTCTTACTGAAGCCTTTGATCTGTAAGAAATCCATATTTAATGATTTTTTAGTTCTTTTTAGGAAAACAGTTGAACCAAGTTTTACATCTAAGCCTCGAAGGGCTAATGCCTTCGTCCAATCAAACAGGAGCAGACTCAGGCGACCCTACGATGCTTGGAAGAAAATATTTGGTTGACAAAAATCATATGTGGTCCAAAAAGGTTCTGGGTTTAAGGTCCTGCTAACACTGATCTACCGCTGCCACTATCACAGCGGCGACAGATAAAACAAGAAAAATAAAACATCTCGGGACCGCCGTCTACCCAAACGGCTCCCGCTACAGATGAACAACCAACTACATCTACCAGACGCCACTCTGCTCCCAAGCACGAGTGTAACATGCATCCCACACTAAAAGATAACACCTGACCACTCGGCCCACTACCCGGGCGAGGAAGACACTATGTCCAGGAAAGTAGAAGTGTGGATGTCTAAAGCAGAAATAACCTAGCCCAAGTGAGGGTTTTTACTAGTCTGGTACACATGCAACATATGACGGGTGCTAGGTCAAGTTCCAATAACTATAATTTACAGATGGTAGAAAGCAAGGAGATGACAATACCATCAGATAATACAAGGAATAGCAATTCCTACATTCTAACATGCTGCACAAGCATTTCACTATCATGCATAGTCCTACTATAGCAGATTTAAAGCACAGTCCATCAATCTTGGAGACAAGGCCACCCACCTGAAAATGCTAACTGTCCGGAGTCGCACAGCTGAGAAAGTCCAGAAACTGATATCTCCCACACCCACCAATCCAACAATACAGGAACAGTGATCAATACCTCTGGGTACAAAAACACAACCCAAAGTTACACTTAATTCCCTAAAATCCAAGCATCACAAATCTGCTGGGAACAGTCCCCTTAATGCGAATTTTCACCTGTAAACGAACTCCAAAATTCCAATAAAAATATCACAGCGAGCGTCTCGTCGAGACCTTCGAAACGGGTACCTGCACGCCCAAATCCGAGCCCGTAGGCCAAGTTACAAATTCCACAAGTACAGGTGCGCAAACACTCACAACCACACAACTGTAAACTCAAACACAGATAAAAGGGGAATAGTATACCTTCGGGCAAACCTCAAAAAAATCCCGGAAAAAAATACAATGATATCCTGCGACGAGTAGATCCAAAAGTGTATAGGCTCGTCTCAATCCGACACTCGGGTGCGGAGATAAAATTCCGGCAAGGGGCCGCTGTCCAAAAACTCCACCAGAAAACAGCGGCTTAGAAATGCCTCGAAAACGTGTCATAAACTCTGAATCCAGCAAGATGATCAACACACGAAAGTCGAAGACGTACCTCTCGTGATTCCAACGCCGCAGAATCGTCCAAAAATACTGACGGAGTAGCTCGGTAGACCTCTTCAGTCAAACTCTGCGACGATAAGGGCCTCCGAGTGAAAAATCGCAACACTGCCTCCGATGCCGAAGTCGTCTGGACGCCCGCGGCTCCAAAAAATCCGGGCCTACGCCAGAGAGATGCGCCAGCACAAAGGTCTACAATACTTTCCTAAAAGGGGCCAGGGCAGCGGGAGCTCGGGAAAGGGGGCAAAAAGCCCAAGCAAAGCCACTATTTATAGGCACAGCCCGAAAGATCCACCCTTTGGGACTATGGCCCAAACTTTCGGGCGCCGGAACATCCGGGCTGGTGCTACAGTAACGGGGCCCGACCCGTTATGTTCACGCCCGGAACAACGCCAGGGCCGCCACGCTCCACCCAAACAGCAACAACTGTTTGGGCACCGCGCTGCGCCACGCGGCCGAAGTAGCGGGTTGCCGACACGTGCGCACCACCACCCCCGAGCGGAAGCGCGGGTCAGC
>CM055074.1:30598989-30624115 GCA_029204045.2 Tillandsia leiboldiana | reverse complement strand
GGAGATCGCGGCTGAAAGAAACTTGCAGCTCGCAGGCGTGAGCATGGAGCAGTCGGGCTATTGACCTGGGACGACGAAGACCCGACCAATCTTATTCGTCGGGTAAGCGATGAGGAGTGCAAGTGAAGCTCCTCGGGGAAACCAGTCAAATGATGGCAGGTGATGTGTCCCCATCATGGATCAAATGGCACATAGAGGGCCAATAGACGAGGCCGCAGCAACGCATCCGGAGGAAGAGCTGGCCTGAAAGGCCGGCGAACAAACTACCCTCGACTACTTTATCGTTGGCTGAGGACTTGGCCGAGAGGGCTGAGGAAGAAGTGATGGAAGACTACCTCGGGGATCATCGATTAAGAACGGCGAGAAGAAGTTGAAGTACAAGATCCCCTGGTCGAAGTAAATCTGGGGTCGATGAGAAAAAGTAGCCAATTACATTAGTTCAGGACTTTCGGCAGAACAACAATAAGACTTGTAGGTTTACTCAAGCATTACCATGACTGCTTTCGCTTAGAGCTACGAGGAGGCGCCGAGACTTGGTCGAGAAGTTGTAGAACATAGGCTCCCTATTAAAAGGATTTAGGCCTTTTAAGCAAACCGGCTCGTAGATTTGAGCCGAATATTGTATTGAAAATAAAAGACGAAATAGAAAACCTTTTGAAAGCCGATTTTATTAGACCGGCTTGTTATGTAGAATGGCTTACAAATATAGTTTATGTGAAGAAAAAGAATGGGAAACTAAGAATTTGCATAGATTTTAGAAACCTCAATCTGGCTACTCCAAAGGATGAATATCTTATGTCGATAGTCGATATGTTGGTAGATGCCGCTGCCGGCCATGAAATCTTGTCTTTCATGGATGGTCATGTCACGCCCCGGGGTCGAAACTGCGACCCGGCTCGCCAACAGATCCGCCACCTATGCCAAACCCGCATAGGCGAAGCGTCCTACCTGCAAGAGAAGTACTACAGCTAAACAGATATCAGAGCTAAAAATAAAAATCTGCTGTATAACTAAATCAATCACTGTACAACTGGAAATAATACAACATGTCCGTCTCCCAAAATAATAAACATACAGTATCCTCAAATACAAACTCAGAACTCAACAGGGAGGTATCTCCAATAAATACAACAGTGTACAGGCTCTCAATACATAACAATCCTCACTACAATAGTCTCTCAAAGGAAGAAAATGAGATAACTAATCTACTGAAGCTCTCCTCTGAAGGGGTACCGCTACACTCCAACGACGGGTAGGGAACTAGCTCGCGACTCCCTCGCCTCGGTCAGAAGGATCAGCAACAGGAACAACAGGAACCGGAGTAGAAGTTCCTGTGGGAAAAGACACCACGACGGGTGTGAGAACTACGTCCCAAGTAGTTCTCAGTGGGTGCCGCCAACAAGCCCGACGGTCTGCCCACTAAGTCCACTAGAGGCATAAAGTAACAAAAGCAGTGCTGTAAGGAAAGCTGGGAAAAGTAAACTCTACAGCTACTATGCCTCTACCTAGATGCTCAAAGAGTGGAACAGAAAGAACATGATGCCACAACTAACTCTCATCTCTGATCACCCAATCTGAACTGACTGCCTCATCAGGTCCAGTCAAGCCTGCGCCAACCTACTGCCGTTACGTCCCGGAGGAGCGGACTTACGTAGGACGTCCATGACTGCCACACCAGCACAGCCAGAGGGACAAATGCAACGACAAGTCGTGATAGAAAAGCTCAAACTCACGCCGGTACAACAACCCGGTCCCGCCTACTCCGGAGTGGCACTCGAGGGGAGCGACCCGCTCGAGTATAAAGTAACCCATCTCAAGTATCTCTGTAAAGTATCTCTGTCAAGCTCAAATGTGGCTCATGCAGGCAATGATCCACGATCAAAAAGATCGGTAACTCCAAGCTCAAAGCACAACTCAGTCGGAAAAAGGACCTCGACTCGAACAGGAATAGCCCAAAACACTCTCACAGCTATGTCGGAGAACCCTCAACGACTCAATCTGATAAATGCACGACCATGGCTGAGTCGGGAACCTCCACGACTCGATCTGCCAGAACCCCAAGATCCTCAAAGCTAAGTGGGAGAACCATCTCCACCACTAAATCAGAAAAACAACCTCTAGATCACACTCTACCAACTCATAGCACAAAGTCGCATCCACTGCGAGAAACTGCCTCAACAGGCCAACATTGCAACCACTGACACGAGGAAGGGTCCGGGAACCCCGAAAGACTAGAACCTACAATCCAAATCAAACAAGAACAGGCTTTAGGCATAGCCTCTCATTGTTCTCGTCCCAAGAAGAAGGCAGACCTTAGAACCCAGACCACTCGAATCATCTCGGGTGGTTAATTTATAGGAAAAGGTGACATTTCTTACTGAAGCCCTTTGATCTGTAAGAAATCCATATTTAATGATTTTTAGTTCTTTTTAGGAAAACAGTTGAAACCAAGTTTTACATCTAACCTCGAAGGGCTAATGCCTTCGTCCAATCAACAGGAACAGACTCAGGCGACCCTACGATGCTTGGAAGAAAATATTTGGTTGACAAAAATCATATGTGTGTCCAAAAAGGTTCTGGGTTTAAGGTCCTGCTAACACTGATCTACCGCTGCCACTATCACAGCGGCGACAGATAAAACAAGAAAAATAAAACATCTCGGGACCGCCGTCTACCCAAACGGCTCCCCCTACAGATGAACAACCAACTACATCTACCAGACGCCACTCTGCTCCCAAGCACGAGTGTAACATGCATCCCACACTAAAAGATAACACCTGACCACTCGGCCCACTACCCGGGCGAGGAAGAACACTATGTCCAGGAAAGTAGAAGTGTGGATGTCTAAAGCAGAAATAACCCTAGCCCAAGTGAGGGTTTTCTACTAGTCTGGTTACACATGCAACATATGACGGGGTGCTAGGTCAAGTTCCAATAACTATAATTTACAGATGGTAGAAAGCAAGGAGATGACAATACCATCAGATAATACAAGGAATAGCAATTCCTACATTCTAACATGCTGCACAAGCATTTCACTATCATGCATAGTCCTACTATAGCAGATTTAAAGCACAGTCCATCAATCTTGGAGATAAGGCCACCCACCTGAAAATGCTAACTGTCCGGAGTCGTACAGCTGAGAAAGTCCAGAAACTGATATCTCTACACACCCACCAATCCAACAATACAGGAACAGTGATCAATACCTCCTGGGTACAAAAACACAACCCAAAGTTACACTTAATTCCATAAAATCCAAGCATCACAAATCTGCTGGGAACAGTCCCCTTAATGCGAAATTTTCACCTGTAAAACGAACTCCAAAAATTCCAATAAAAATATCACAGCGAGCGTCTCGTCGAGATCTTCGAAACGGGTATCTGCACGCCCAAATCCGAGCCCCGTAGGCGAAGTTACAAATTCCACAATACAGGTGCGCAAACACTCACAACCACACAACTGTAAACTCAAACACAGATAAAAGGGGAATAGTATACCTTCGGGAAAACCTCAGAAAAATCCCGGAAAAATACAATGATAATCCTTGCGACGAGTAGATCCAAAAAGTGTATAGGCTCGTCTCAATCCGACACTCGGGTGCGGAGATAAAATTCCGGCAAGGCGCCGCTGTCCAAAAACTCCACCAGAAAACAGCGGCTTAGAAATGCCTCGAAAACCGTATCATAAACTCTGAATCCAGCAAGATGATCAACACAAAAGTCGAAGACGTACCTCTCGTGATTCCAACGCCGCAGAAATCGTCCAAAAATACTGAAGGAGTAGCTCGGTAGACCTCTCAGATCAAACTGCGACGATAACGGGCCTCCGATGAGAAATCGCCACACTGCCCTCCGATGTCGAAGTCGTCGACGCCGCGGCTTCCAAAAAATCCGGGCCTCCGCCAGAAGATGCGCAGCACAAAGTTCTACAACTTTCCTAAAGGGGCCATGGGCAGGGGAGCTCGGGAAAGGGGGCAAAAAGCCCAAGCAAGCCAGCTATTTATAGGCCCAGCCCGAAAATCCACCTTTTGGACTTTGGCCCAAACTTTCGGGCGCCCGGAACATCCGGGCTGCTACAGTAACGGGCCCGGCCCGTTACTGTTCACGCCCGGAACAACGCCAGGCCGCCACGCGTCCACCCAAACAGCAAACAGCTGTTTGGGCCAACCGCGCTGCGCCACGCGGCCGAAGCGGGTGCCGACACGTGGCACCCCCGAGCGGGAAGCGCGGGTCAGCGCGCCCACGTCGCGCCCCACGTGCGCCCACGCGCGCCTGTCGGGCACGCGGCCCGAGGTACCCGCTCCCCGCACCGTGGACAGCGCGCACAACACCGCACCAACCCCGAACTGCCACGTGTCCACCCCCGGTCCACCGTGCACCCGCACCAATCCCGCGGACCGCGCCCACTGCGCCCGCCAACTGGGAGCCGCCACGTGGCCAGCCCCCGGGTGCACGCCTCCGCGGTGGACCGCGCGCCTCCGCCGCCGCCAGCCGCCGCGCTCCGCCGCCCGCCGCCGGCGCCGGCGCCCCTCCGGCGGCCGGAACAGTACCAAATCACCTCGAAATCCGTGCCGGTCATCCGGGCTCCGAAAAATACAAGTAAATAGTCCATCTTGACCGTTTTCGCGCGCTGAATCCAAATCCGAAGTCCGTTCGGCCCAATTCCACTTCTAAAATTTGCCGAAAATTCCCGGAGAAGTGTTCTTTACTCAAATTTCGTGCTGAGTCCAATTTTAATAACCATTTCACGCGAAACCACTTCTAAACATCCAACGGGGTCCACCGATCACTCACGTGACCCATTATACACCCGAAGTCCATCACTTGAGTCCAAATTGGTGCAGAAACACCGCCGACATGCCACATAGGCCTCCAGAAGCTACTAATCGCACTGTAGAAGCCCTGCAGAGATCTGGGTCACCACATTCTCCCCCACTAAAAGAAAGTTTCGTCCTCGAAACTAGCTCAACCCAAAAGGTGCCACAAAACAAGGGTAGGTACATAACACTGCCGTCTCCAGCTCTCAAGTCACCTGTCACTTCCCGTGATTACTCCACAACAACAACAACAACCGGTACGGCATGGCCCAAATTGCGTAATTCTCTCATCTCACAAGCCAGAATTCGCAACGGGCGTCCATCGTACCACAAGTACTCGCAGATCTCAAAGGAAACGAGTCCATCACGGGCGAGGAATCCACAAGCCTGACACTCCCGAGCTGAGACGTGGAAGAAAAGGCTGGGGGAAAAGAGAGAACAACCAATGTAGCACGCACCAAAACCGCTCCCTAGTGCCAGCTCAACCAGGCGATCCGAACATACCCATACGGTCATCCAAAGAAAAGAAGCCCTAATCGGCTAGGGTCCTCGCTCAATCACTCTCGGTTCCTGACCATCCGCATGGACCGCTTCACCGCAGTCTACCGTCAAAAGGGACCCTCAGGGACACAACCTCGAGCCCTGTTCCTCAACGGTCCCACCCAGTGCCAGCAACGGAATCATCAAACTCAACCCCAATAGCTCTCCGGCTCCAGGTATCCGCCACCACAGTGGCCCTGTCGGGGTGATACAAAATGCTCAAGCATAACCCAAAGGTAACTCCACAGCCACCATGGGAGGCATCACTAACACAAAGGTCCATCCCCCATCTCTGGCAAAGCTGCAATCGACGCTAGTACCAGTCTCATCATCCATTCGCCATACTCTCCTGGCACTGCCAAAACCAAAAAGCTCCTCACCTCAACAATAAATGTTGATCTCAGCCAAACTCAAATAGCATCCACATTGGCCGGAATTCCACCGCCGCTCCTATGGCTAACACAAAGTGACCCAAGAAGGTAAGCTTCTAAAGCTAAAACTTGTATCTCAACAACCTGGCATACAGCTTCATCCACACAGCATGGTAACACATCCACCAGTGCTCCTCATGCTCCAAGTCGCTCTGGGAGTAGATCATAATATCCCTGGAGGATCTTGTTACCAATGCAATCAAGTACAGCTGGAGCACAATTCCTCAAACCAAAAGAGTGGTAGGGCGTTAATCAAACCAATTGGCCTCACTATAACATAATGCCCCTACCGTGTCCTGAACACCATCTAGGCGAAATACTCAGCCGTATGATTCCAAATCTGTACCTGCATCAGTCGTACAACTGCCGGAGTATAACTCCATCAAAAGGTCCAGAATAAAACTCGGACCTGTCTACACCCGAACCATAAAAGGGCCCTCACAGTCGTGTATCAACGATGTGGCATCACCACCGTATATCAACGGCGTGGCACTAGGTCAAACAGACCCCTCGATCCATCAGATCCTGCAACTGCGCCAACAGCTCTCACAGCTCTACTGGCAATATCCAATGAGGTGCTGTCGAGGGTGGCGCGGTTCCCCGAACCACGCCAAACTCAATCTCTATCTCCCTAACCGGCGGCATTATCAACAGCTCAGGTGAAATCATACCCGGAATCTCGTGGCAACAGAGATATCTTTGGGTCCCGGTGCCACCGTAAGCACCTCTCACACTGTCGCTATAACCAGTGTGCTCTGACGACCTCAACAACCAAATCTCCTCTCGTCTGCCTCGCAGAAGGTCAAAATCCTCTCCTTCCGCAGTCTAACATCCTGTGGCACTATGCCAACCAAAACCCAAGCACTAGGTCGAAAAGCCGAACTGCCATAATTACCAATACGTCTACCCGTATATCTCGCGGCCTCAACTGCATAGGACATAGACCACAAGCCTCCCCCACATACACAACACTAACAGGAACCTGTACCTCAAGTGCATGTGGTAACAATCTGCCTCTAGTCCATGCAGGAATGCAACATGCTCCTACTCCGACTGCTGTGATGAAATCACACCAGCGACAACTCGATCCACTACCGTGGCGCCCTCCAACCGGGCGGCACAGATTCATCCGCTCAAAGCAAGTGGTTGTCGCCCAAACTGCCTGAAAATCAGGACTATCCACAAGGGAGCACGACCTCTGTCTCTGCTCACATTGAGGCGACGAATAAAGTCCTCCGCAGATAACAAATCCACGCTACCGCTGCGCCACTCCGATATAGAGGTTGATGCCGCCATCGGGGTCCACCCGATCTCTGGCATCACGGGAACCCGTTATCCAGGAAAAATAAAATCAGAAATGTCTCTGCCGGCCGATCTGCCCTCCATCACCCGGCGCCAAGCGCCAATATCCAGAACTCACCTCTGGCGGCAGATCTCTATCCAACGGAACTGCAGCGCCCCGCTCCAAACCCAACGCCTACTCCCACGAGGCGTCAGAACCGGTAACGGAGGAACTGAGTAAACTGAAACGTATCCTGGCGCAATCCACTCTCAGCCACACATATCCTATGCGCCTCGTCCCTCGAAACCTGGAGCGTGCAGTTCAACAACTGTATAAACTCCCTAGCACAGGGAGGCTCTCAGATAGTCTCTCCATCACCACCAACCCCAATTCTGCCTACAAAGGCTCCAACTCAAACCTATGAATCGGGATGGTTCAGACTGCCGGGACTGGCTCTATCGATCAATGACGTCCCGAAGCTCAGCTACTATCCACTATCCACCCTGCCTCGGTGCCTCGGCACTGCTCGTCGGCACGGAGGGGCCTTCTCGCTCCATCGGCGCCACTGGTACAACTGAAGGTACCACTGCATAGGAAGAAAGTACTGGAGGACACTCAAGCGGTACTGCAACTAGCTGTGCTCTCTGCTCCAACAAGCGCATCGAACGTTCCATGGCCTCCTTCTGGCATCGGACAGCCTTCGACATCTGTGTCATCTGGGTCTATAACTCATGGGTCTCGCTCTGCTCTGATAGCTCTGCCTCCCGCTGCTCGGGTTACTCATCAGATGCGGAATGCGCATTCCTCACTGCACGACGTCTCATAAGCATCGTAGGTCCACTGCACAATAACAAACATCAGGACACAACAACCATACGACCCAATCCAGCGAAAGTCTAAGGCATGTTACCAATTCCACAACATTATGTTGTCTGCAGCCAACATAATCGCTTAGGAGCATAAACATGCCAATCACTCATCCCGTCTCTTGGGAGAGGTACAAAACTCGATCAGGACTCTCGCTAAAAGTCACGACTCTCACGTAGTCATCCAAATGTCCAACCACAAGCCTAGGGTTTCTAAGCCCTCGAAGACCTACAACCTAGGCTCTGATACCACTCTAATCTGTCACGCCCCGGGGTCGAAACTGCGACCCGGCTCGCCAACAGATCCGCCACCTATGCCAAACCCGCATAGGGGAAGCGTCCTACCTGCAAGAGAAGTACTACAGCTAAACAGATATCAGAGCTAAAAATAAAAATCTGCTGTATAACTAAATCAATCACTGTACAACTGGAAATAATACAACAATGTCCGTCTCCCAAAATGATAAACATACAGTATCCTCAAATACAAACTCAGAACTCAACAGGGAGGTATCTCCAATAAATACAACAGTGTACAGGCTCTCAATACATAACAATCCTCACTACAATAGTCTCTCAAAGGAAGAAAATGAGATAACTAATCTACTGAAGCTCTCCTCTGAAGGGGTACCGCTACACTCCAACGACGGGTAGGGAACTAGCTCGCGACTCCCTCGCCTCGGTCAGAAGGATCAGCAACAGGAACAACAGGAACCGGAGTAGAAGTTCCTGTGGGAAAAGACACCACGACGGGTGTGAGAACTACGTCCCAAGTAGTTCTCAGTGGGTGCCGCCAACAAGCCCGACGGTCTGCCCACTAAGTCCACTAGAGGCATAAAGTAACAAAAGCAGTGCTGTAAGGAAAGCTGGGAAAAGTAAACTCTACAGCTACTATGCCTCTACCTAGATGCTCAAAGAGTGGAACAGAAAGAACATGATGCCACAACTAACTCTCATCTCTGATCACCCAATCTGAACTGACTGCCTCATCAGGTCCAGTCAAGCCTGCGCCAACCTACTGCCGTTACGTCCCGGAGGAGCGGACTTACGTAGGACGTCCATGACTGCCAACACCAGCACAGCCAGAGGGACAAATGCAACGACAAGTCGCGATAGAAAAGCTCAAACTCACGCCGGTACAACAACCCGGTCCCGCCTACTCCGGAGTGGCACTCGAGGGGAGCGACCCGCTCGAGTATAAAGTAACCCATCTCAAGTATCTCTGTAAAGTATCTCTGTCAAGCTCAAATGTGGCTCATGCAGGCAATGATCCACGATCAAAAAGATCGGTAACTCCAAGCTCAAAGCACAACTCAGTCGGAAAAAGGACCTCGACTCGAACAGGAATAGCCCAAAACACTCTCACAGCTATGTCAGAGAACCCTCAACGACTCAATCTGATAAATGCACGACCATGGCTGAGTCGGGAAACCTCCACGACTCGATCTGCCAGAAACCCAAGATCCTCAAAGCTAAGTGGGAGAACCATCTCCACCACTAAATCAGAAAAACAACCTCTAGATCACACTCTACCAACTCATAGCACAAAGTCGCATCCACTGCGAGAAACTGCCTCAACAGGCCAACATTACAACCACTGACACGAGGAAGGGTCCGGGAACCCCGAAAGACTAGAACCTACAATCCAAATCAAACAAGAACAGGCTTTAGGCATAGCCTCTCGTTGTTCTCGTCCCAAGAAGAAGGCAGACCTTAGAACCCAGACCACTCGAATCATCTCGGGTGGTTAATTTATAGGAAAAGGTGACATTTCTTACTGAAGCCCTTTGATCTGTAAGAAATCCATATTTAATGATTTTTAGTTCTTTTTAGGAAAACAGTTGAAACCAAGTTTTACATCTAAGCCTCGAAGGGCTAATGCCTTCGTCCAATCAAACAGGAGCAGACTCAGGCGACCCTACGATGCTTGGAAGAAAATATTTGGTTGACAAAAATCATATGTGTGTCCAAAAAGGTTCTGGGTTTAAGGTCCTGCTAACACTGATCTACCGCTGCCACTATCACAGCGGCGACAGATAAAACAAGAAAAATAAAACATCTCGGGACCGCCGTCTACCCAAACGGCTCCCGCTACAGATGAACAACCAACTACATCTACCAGACGCCACTCTGCTCCCAAGCACGAGTGTAACATGCATCCCACACTAAAAGATAACACCTGACCACTCGGCCCACTACCCGGGCGAGGAAGAACACTATGTCCAGGAAAGTAGAAGTGTGGATGTCTAAAGCAGAAATAACCCTAGCCCACGTGAGGGTTTTCTACTAGTCTGGTTACACATGCAACATATGACGGGGTGCTAGGTCAAGTTCCAATAACTATAATTTACAGATGGTAGAAAGCAAGGAGATGACAATACCATCAGATAATACAAGGAATAGCAATTCCTACATTCTAACATGCTGCACAAGCATTTCACTATCATGCATAGTCCTACTATAGCAGATTTAAAGCACAGTCCATCAATCTTGGAGACAAGGCCACCCACCTGAAAATGCTAACTGTCCGGAGTCGCACAGCTGAGAAAGTCCAGAAACTGATATCTCTACACACCCACCAATCCAACAATACAGGAACAGTGATCAATACCTCCTGGGTACAAAAACACAACCCAAAGTTACACTTAATTCCATAAAATCCAAGCATCACAAATCTGCTGGGAACAGTCCCCTTAATGCGAAATTTTCACCTGTAAAACGAACTCCAAAAATTCCAATAAAAATATCACAGCGAGCGTCTCGTCGAGATCTTCGAAACGGGTACTTCCACGTCCAAATCCGAGCCCCGTAGGCCAAGTTACAAATTCCACAATACAGGTGCGCAAACACTCACAACCACACAACTGTAAACTCAAACACAGATAAAAGGGGAATAGTATACCTTCGGGCAAACCTCAAAAAAATCCCGGAAAAATACAATGATAATCCTTGCGACGAGTAGATCCAAAAAGTGTATAGGCTCGTCTCAATCCGACACTCGGGTGCGGAGATAAAATTCCGGCAAGGGGCCGCTGTCCAAAAACTCCACCAGAAAACAGCGGCTTAGAAATGCCTCGAAAACCATGTCATAAACTCTGAATCCAGCAAGATGATCAACACGAAAGTCGAAGACGTACCTCTCGTGATTCCAACGCCGCAGAAATTGTCCAAAAATACTGACGGAGTAGCTCGGTAGACCTCTCAGATCAAACTGCGACGATAACGGGCCTCCGATGAAAAATCGCCACACTGCCCTCCGATGCCGAAGTCGTCGACGCCGCGGCTTCCAAAAAATCCGGGCCTCCGCCAGAAGATGCGCAGCACAAAGTTCTACAACTTTCCTAAAGGGGCCATGGGCAGGGGAGCTCGGGAAAGGGGGCAAAAAGCCCAAGCAAGCCAGCTATTTATAGGCCCAGCCCGAAAATCCACCTTTTGGACTTTGGCCCAAACTTTCGGGCGCCCGGAACATCCGGGCTGCTACAGTAACGGGCCCGACCCGTTACTGTTCACGCCCGGAACAACGCCAGGCCGCCACGCGTCCACCCAAACAGCAAACAACTGTTTGGGCCAACCGCGCTGCGCCACGCGGCCGAAGCGGGTGCCGACACGTGGCACCCCCGAGCGGGAAGCGCGGGTCAGCGCGCCCACGTCGCGCCCCACGTGCGCCCACGCGCGCCTGTCGGGCACGCGGCCTGAGGTACCCGCTCCCCGCACCGTGGATCGCGCGCACAACACCGCACCAACCCCGAACTGCCACGTGTCCACCCCCGGTCCACCGTGCACCCGCACCAATCCCGCGGACCGCGCCCACTGCGCCAGCCAACTGGGAGCCGCCACGTGGCCAGCCCCCGGGTGCACGCCTCCGCGGTGGACCGCGCGCCTCCGCCGCCGCCAGCTGCCGCGCTCCGCCGCCCGCCGCCGCCGCCGGCGCCCCTCCGGCGGCCGGAACAGTACCAAATCACCTCGAAATCCGTGCCGGTTATCCGGGCTCCGAAAAATACAAGTAAATAGTCCATCTTGACCGTTTTCGCGCGCTGAATCCAAATCCGAAGTCCGTTCGGCCCAATTCCACTTCTAAAATTTGCCAAAAATTCCCGGAGAAGTGTTCTTTACTCAAATTTCGCGCTGAGTCCAATTTTAATAACCATTTCGCGCGAAACCACTTCTAAACATCCAACGGGGTCCACCGATCACTCACGTGACCCATTATACACCCGAAGTCCATCACTTGAGTCCAAATTGGTGCAGAAACACCGCCGACATGCCACATAGGCCTCCAGAAGCTGCTAATCGCACTGTAGAAGCCCTGCAGAGATCTGGGTCACCACAGGTCATGCAGGTTACAATCAAATAATGATAGCTGAAAACAATATGTGTGACGTCCCCAATAGTCCCACATCGGATGTGGATGGAATTGTCATTGGGTTTATAGGAGACATGGACACTAGTAATAATAACTGGGCTTAAGCATTTTGGGCTGTGGTTTGGGCCCAACGAGTTATTATTGCTAGTGGGCCGGGTCGTTTTATTTGGTATCAGAGCCAACAACCAGCCGGAAGTGTGTTACGAGTCTCGGTTGAGCCTGGGTCTAGATGACAGGGCTAGCGAGACTAGTCTCACTTCGCCTGGTGATCTTGGGCTGCTCTGTGTGTGTGTTTGGACTGACGAGGACGTCAGGCCTAAACGGGGGAAGTCTGTGACGTCCCCAATAGTCCCACATCGGATGTGGATGGAATTGTCATTGGGTTTATAGGAGACATGGACACTAGTAATAATAACTGGGCTTAAGCATTTTGGGCTGTGGTTTGGGCCCAACGAGTTATTATTGCTAGTGGGCCGGGTCGTTACAATATGTCTAAAACGGCTTTCAGATGCCCGGGTTTGATCGGAACCTTTGAATGGTTGGTAATGCCCTTCGGCTTGAAGAATGCCGGAGCAACATACTAGAGGGCAATGAATTTAATCTTTCATGATTTGATCGGTAAGTCGATAGAAGTATATATCGATGACAGTGGTAAAATCAAAATCCAAAACCGATCATTGGGCCGATCTAAGACTAGCTTTCGAACGAATGAGAAAGTATAGTTTAAAAATGAACCAGCTCAAATATGCGTTCGGAGTTTTGGCCGGGAACTCCCTAGGTTTTTTGGTTCATCAGAGGGGCATTGAGGTAGATCAAAATAAAACGAAGGTGATCATAGAAATGCCCACACCAAAAACAAAGAAAGAATTGTAGTCCCTCTTAGGAGAGGTCAACTACCTATGGCGATTCATTTCCAACCTAGCCGAAAGAATAGAGGCGTTTAGCCCTTTACTACAACTGAGAGACCAGGATGAGTTCGTGTGGATAGTGGAACATCAAACGACCTTCGATGATATTGTTGGGGCCAAAAAGTTGACCGAGTTCGGTCGTCGATCGGCCCCTGTAGGAGTGACCCTCTAGATGTGATTCGCCGCGTGGCAATAGATCAAGCGATCGGGCCGAGGAGGGATTCGCTCGGCCGGGTTCTTCTCAATCAATTCTCACGACCGTCCAGCTTAGATTAACCGAATCGGGGTGTGGAGATAGAGAGAGCTCGGCCTAGAATAGCCAAACCAGAATGTAGAGATAAAGATTTGACACGGCTAAGGAGCAGATTAGGAATTTGTATTGATTGAAGTGGGGGTTACAAGAGTAACTGGTAGCAAAATTACAAGTTAATCTACTCCTAGGAAATGCGGTAAATACAGATATGAAAGATATGAAAAAGCAGGGGTGGTCACTGGCTTACGAGGTTGCAGTATCCCTTTTTCTTCGATGGTTCGGAGATTTATACACTCCCGATCCATGCGTATTGTGACGCCCCACTTCCCAGGGGGTCACCCATCCTAGAACTACTCTAGCTCTAGCACGCTTAACTCTCATGTTCCTCTTGGATCTTGCTACCATCCAAAATGCTATAGCCGGGTTAAGAGATTTAGTCCTATTATATCATTTATATATAGGACTAATCCAAATTCCGGGGGTGTCACATTCTTCCCCCCTTTAAGCCCTGACGTCCACGTCAGGCTCAAGCACACTCACAAGCACCAGGCGATGTGAGACTCGTCTCGCTAGCCTTAGCCGACCTTGTGAGGAGCTGCACTCCACTCACAACGGTCATTAGCCGGGGAGCCTCGCTCTACCCGCTAAATAACCCTGGCTCAGCCGAGACTCATCTCACATTTCTGGCTGGTGAATGGCTCTGATACCAACTGTGACGCCCCACTTCCCAGGGGGTCACCCATCCTAGAACTACTCTAGCTCTAGCACGCTTAACTCTCATGTTCCTCTTGGATCTTGCTACCATCCAAAATTCTATAGCCGGGTTAAGCGATTTAGTCCTATTATATCATTTATATATAGGACTAATCCAAATTCCGGGGGTGTCACACGTATAGTCGCCGATTTGAATAATCGGCGTAATTTGGGGGGAATTATCGGGAAATCCTCAACTATGTTTTGAGTTGAACTTCCACAAATATAATGGTAGCCTTTTTTTCGTCCAAATTCATCCCCTTATCGACGCGCTTAAGCATGATCTTCGGTGCTTTCTAATGCTGGGCGCCGCTTGCCGTTTTCGGAGTCAGTTACGAGATTCGTGCCTGAATCTCGCGCTCTTTCCTTTCAAAGTCTTTCCTTCTTCGGCTTGAGTAGCCGAGAATTGTCTCTGACTTCGCCTTCTTCGTTGCTCGACTAGGCGGTCTGGCTTTCGTCTTCAGTCAAAGTCGATTCCGGATGAGGCGCTCCGGCCGCTTTTTCTGTCAGCTGATGTCTTTCGCAGACTGGTGTATGTCACATGCTGTACTCTTACGCAACTGAGACCGGTCTTAATCGAGACGCGAGTCCCTCTTTGTTGACTCATTATTCCGTTGGCTGATATCTTTAGCCAATGGTAGACGCCACGTGTCACTCAACAATGCCCTATCGGCAATCTCCTGACTTGTCGTTCAAGTGATTGTCAAAGTTGAGTCAGAAACCTGTGCTTGCGTATCGATATCCACGAACATCCCCTATACCCTGGCAAGATATTTGCTCACTGCCGGAGGGATTTGTACACAGGTGTTGGTCTTTCTTTGTTTTCGGCAAATCCGTCTTTCGCAGTTTCTTCATTAAATGCTGCTATTTTTCGAGGGGCGACTATTATCATTTCTCTCCTTATCGTCGGCCTATAAAATGGGCCTTACTTGCAGCTCTTTTCTCATCGCCTTCTTCCCTCATGACGATTTCTATGCCATCGCTACACCAGGGTTCCGGTCATAGCTTTTTCGTCTCTGAAAATATTTTCAAGACAACTCCTCAATCTGAATTCAGTGGCGTTCTGATGTTGATCGATAAAGGTTTCTTTCCACTTTGGATCCTTAATAAGGTTTTTCTTGGGGAAGCCCCTGTGTGTGACCTACCGATCCGGGATCTCACGCCTGGTGGTTCAGCCGACTAGCACCTCCATCCCTAGGAGTTGGAGGATCTCGAGCCGCTTGGCATTTGGGTTTCCCACCGGAGGGGGGGGGAGGGGGGGCGCTATCATGCTTTGGCCGACCTTTCCTTTGAGGTCGGTCTCTATCTTCCCAAGGAGAACATCGTGCCTCGCACAAGTCGGTCGTGGGGGTTCGAGAGGTTCGAGACCTGTCGACTTCGTGGTGATCAGGTGTCTCGATTTTCGAAAGGTGATTCTTGAACCTCCACCTTTGGCTTCCCTCCTACCTCGGCTTGGTGGTGGTCCTGTGTTTCGACCTCTAACCTTCTTTTTCGACCACCGACTTTTCTTTTTTCGAAACACTTTTGTATACGCTTTTTCTTAGTTTTCAGATATATTGGCTTATTAAATGTGAAGCTTTTTGCTGTGTTTTTTGCTGTGCATTCTCCCAAACCGATGTATGATAGTGTTTCAATTATTGATCGCATGATTGCCTTCCGATCGTTGTATGCGTATTAAACTCGGCTCTGGTAGGCCCGCATGCAGTCGAGCGTTTTTAGCCGAATCTCGCACATTTTTTATCGGCTTCTTGTGCCGCCTCTGCTTTGGAGGTCCTGAAGTGACCCCACCTACTGACTTCTTCGGCCTGTGTTGCAATGGCCGAATTCGCCAGCTTCTCGTGCCGGGTCATTTCCCTGAGGCCTTGATGCTACCTCGCTTACTCGCCCCCCTACGTGCCCTTTGCTTCAAGCTGGGGTCTGTCGCCTGCCGTCCTTCGGTCGGCCTCGCTAAGGAACTCCACTTGTACTCCCTCTTCAGTCACTCGGACAAACATAATCTTGTCTGGGACTTCATTGACCGAAATGTTATCGGTCTGCGCCGTCTTTTCTTCGGCCTCTGTTTTAGTCGAAGATGGGGTCAGGACTTCTTCATCGGCCCTTGGTGGCCACCTCTCGCGTTGGGTCACCCTACCGAGGTCCCGTTTATCAGATCCCTCAGTTTTTTTGTCTTGTTAGGCGCTTCTTGGCTGCGCCTTACAGCGGCCTCGAGGACATTCAAACGAGCGTCCAGTTCTAGCCGGACGACTTCATCCGTCGGCCTGATCGCCACCGATCGAATTATCAGTGTCTTCTTTTGAGGCGGCATGGTCAAGCCTCCTGCCTCTTGGTTATGGCGCATTTACGCCATAGGGAGCCAATTCATAGGCCATTCCCACCCCGGGTTCAGCCGCGGCCACTAAGCCGTTATGCCATTATTTCTGGCGTCAGCCTCCAATCTCTGAATGCGACGCTTCTACGTCTTTGTCATGACCGGTGCTTGCCACCGGGCCGGTCCTGTGGACGTGAACCACTGTTCCACCGGCACGTCTGCCGGTGGGTTCATCTTCCTCAGGTGCTCCCTGAGGATGTCTCTTTTTTGCCACGGCTTGGGCCATGGTCGTATTCTGAGTTTCTGGGCCAGCTGAACGCCCAGGGTCTCTACCTTTCCCTTAGTGAGCCAAGAGAAATCTGCATCGGGGATCGAAAAGGCTTCCTCTGCCCTCTGCGTCCTCGGTAGGGAGGTCGTGATGTTGGCCCCCTCCAAGGGGGACTGGCTGGGCCCCTCTATGTCCCTGTCGATCAGAGCCTCTAGTGGGGCCCGATCCGTCTTGGGCATTGCGAAGGCCCATACGCGGGTCCTCCCTCGGCCTATTGGCCGACGGGTCTTCAGGGTGCCCCCTAGACCCGGCTTTCGCCATAGCCGTGGTGGGGGTCCTGCTGCTGCTGTGGAGCTCGCGACCTCTTATGGCTGACTAGGGTCGGCATCGGCTTCCCTCGGCCGTAGAACTCTTGCAAAACCCTCTGGATGGGAAGGCCTTGCTCTTCTTTCTTGCCATCCTCTTCGGAGGACTGCTTGTTGTATCCTTCGGCCGAACTTGAGCCCGGCCGGTGGTTGTGGTGGTCCATGCCTTCATTGCAGCTGATGAAGGTGAACCATTTCTTCGCCTCCTCTAGTATATCCACGAGGATGGCGTCTCAATCTTTCTCCGTCATTTCGGCCTTACATCGGATACAAAACCGAAACATGTTCTGGGCTGACTTCTTTTTCGCAGGGGACTCGAGCCCCTACATCAACCTTTTTCCCATAGGGTCGACCATGTTCACCTGCGGAGGAAAGGGGTTAGTGTCGACCTCTATTTCTTTATGTTCTTGGTCGGCAAAAATAAGCCGACCCTCATCCAGCTCTTTCTGTATCTGTTTCTTAAAGGCGAAGCATTCGCCTGTTTGGTGGCTTCAGGAATGGTGCCACTTATAGTACTTTCACCTTCGAAGCTCCTCGTAGGGACTGATCGACTGGCCCTCCTGGAGCTTGATTCGACTGTTCTTGTACAACCGATCGAATATTTGATCGGTTTTGGACGTGTCGAATGTAAAAGCGTTAGCCGACGTTCGAGTTTTGAACTGTCGAGCCTTACTCGGCTTGAGCATCTGACATATGTAAGGCTCACGATCCGATATTATCTCGATCGCGCACACTTCGGCCTCTTCATCCGAAGATTCACCTTCGCTTGCTTCCCTCGACTTTCTAGGATCCGATCTTTGTTCAACGAATGAGACGTTATGCTCCTTCGGCCTCCTCCAGTCTTGTCCGCGGCCCTATTTCGGCCGCTCCTCTTTATTGTTGTTATGGAATTGCTCATATTGATCAACCCGAACTCCCAAATCAAAACTATTGGAAAAGTATCGACCCTCAAAATGGTCGCGGGTCTTGAAGTGCAGGCTGTTAAAAGCTATTTTTGTAAACTCGGCCTCTGACATCATTACGAAGCAACAGTTTCTCGTCGTCTTAAAATAGTTAAAGTACTCCTCGGTCATTTTCCCGGTGTTCTGCCGATACGATGCAATATCGGCAACCGATAATTTGGGCACAGCCCGATAGAACTTCTCATGGAACTTCGCCTCCAACTCATCCCAATCCCGAATGGAATTGTGTGGTAGGCTTGTGTATCACGAGAATGCCGTCTTGGTCAACGACGTGCAGAACAACCTCATTTTCAGGAATGGGCTGCCGGTTGCCTCTCGGCATTGGGCCGTGAACCGAGCAATGTGCTCGACAGTGTTTTCGTTCTCTTCTCCTAAGAACTTGTCAAACTTCGACATCTTCCAGTTGGCCGGGTATAGGTAGTCCGTATCTAAATGAGCAGGATACGGTGACCTAAACACTGGCCGAATTGCTGGCCTAGCCTCAGTACCGAAGGTATTCCGAATGATTTCCTCCACATGGGCGTGGATGTCGGCGAGCCCCACTTGAGGTACTGGGGCCGTCGGTTACGCCGGTGGAGGTGGCGGCCCGTAATGGCCGGCCTGATTCTGAGGCGGTTCCTGCAGAGGGACCTGCCTAGCATTCCTGCCCCCAGCCCTTTCGGCGAGCCCGGCCTAAGGTACCTGAACCGCCATCTGTGCTGGTGGAGGTGGCGGTCCGTAAGGGCCTGCCTGGTTCTGAGGTGGTCTCAGCAGAGGACCTGTCCGCCGTTCCTGCCCCCAGCCCGAGGCTGGACGAATGGCGGTGGGGGAGGTAGAGGAATCCCCCAGTAACTCTCTAGTTGATGGCCGATGTTCTGCCCCATCGGCCCCGCTCCTGCCTGGTACAGGATTGCCTGCGACTGTACTGCCCCCAGCGGCTGCACCGCTTGATAAGTAGCCACCGACGGTGCAACTTGTCGTTGCACTGTCGGCATTGCCGGTGACATCATGATCGATTGCGTCAGCAATTACTGGGGTGCTGCGAAGATGTATCCTCCACTATATGGCTCTTTTCGGATCGACACTTGCCCGATCCGAGCCACATTTTCATTTGAGGCCGCTACAACGGCCAACATCGAGTCCAGCCGGGAGTCCTACGCCTGGCTGTCTCTTTCGAGGGACAATTGTTTCCTCTCGACTGCATACAGCATTGGGGTCATCTTGCCTGAATAATTAGGATAGGGTCGGCTCCTGTGGTGCCGACCTCCCACTGGTCTCAGGAGCCTTTGGCAGCGTTGGTAGCGGATCATCCGCATGTTCGGCGCTGCTAGCCTGGTCGTTCCCCACATGTCTGGGGACGACTCTATTCCTGAGTGTAATGTTGTGGTCTTCTGACATTTTTATGGTAGGAATGGTAAGAGCTACCTGAGTGTCCCACTAGGCATGGCAAGAAAGTTGTTGGGGTCGAAAATGTCGCGCTGACCGTTGACCAGGCTCGGTCGTCGATCGGCCCCTGTGGGAGTGACCCTCTAGTTGTGATGCACCGCGTGCCAATGGATCAAGTGATCGGGTCGAGGAGGGATCTGCTTAGAATAGTCGAACCGGGATGTAGAGACAGATTTGACACGACTAAGAAGCCGATTAGGAATTTGTATTGATTGAAGTGGGGGTTCCAAGAGTAATTGGTAGCCAAATTACAAGTTAATCTGCTCTTAGGAAATACGGTAAATGCATATATGAAAGATATGAAAAAGTAGAGGTGGTCACTGGCCTACGAGGTTGCAGGACCCATTTTTCTTCGATAGTTCGGATATTTATACACTTCCGAACCATGTGTATAGTCGCTGATTTGAATAATCGGCGTAATTTGGGGGCAGTTATCGGAAAATCCTCAACTACTTCCTTTTGAGTCGAGCTTCCTCAAATAGAACCATGTGTATAGTCGCTGATTTGAATAATCGGCGTAATTTGGGGGCAGTTATCGAAAAATCCTCAACTACTTCCTTTTGAGTTGAACTTCCTCAAATAGAATGGTAGCCTTTCTTTTGTCCAAATTCATCCCCTTATCGACGCATCGAAGTGTGATTTTCGGCACTTTCTAATGATGGACACCGCTTGCCATTTTCGAAGTCAGTTATGAGATTCGCGCCCGAATCTCGCGCTTTTTTCTTTCAAAGTCTTTCATTCTTCGGCTTGAGTAGCCGATAATTGACTATGACTTCGCCTTCCTCGTCGCTCGACTAGGTGGTCTGGCTTTTGTCTTCAGTCGAAGTCGATTCCGGATGAGGCGAGGATCTCCTTGTTTCGGCCGCTTTTTCTGTCAGCTGATGCCTTTGGCCGATTGGCGTATGTCGCGTGCTGCACTCTTACGCGACTGAGATCGGTCTTAATCGAGACGTGAGTCCCTCTTTGTTGACTCATTCTCCGGTTGGCTGATGTCTTTAGCCGATGGTAGACGCCACGTGTCAGTCCCTCAAGTGGCAAAAATTCTGGTCTCAACAAATATCAAGGCATATCTGACGAAGCCGCCGGTGCTAGTTCCCCTTCGGTACGATCGACCGATGAAGTTGTACATATCGGCTGTTGAGGGGAATTTTGGATGCCTACTGGCTCAAGACAACGAGCTAAAAGATTAGCAGGCCGTCTACTATTTGAGCAGATGACTAATTGGCGCCGAATGATGGCATTCAACACTAGAAAAGCTATGCCTGGCGATGTACTTCTTGTGTACGAAGCTTAGGTATTACATGCTACCAGTGGAGGTGTTGGTCATCTGCCAGAACGATTTGATCAAGTATATGCTATCAAAACCAGTGCTGAGAAGCATAATCGTGTAGTGGATGCTCGCTTTGTCCGAATTCTCGCTGACTTACGTCCCGGCGAAGGCCGTCAAGGGACAGGCGATAGCGAACTTTCTGGCCGATCACCCTTGTGTAGAGATCGAGGAGTCGACGACCGATTTTGTTGGCTTGCCCAGGCAGACCTTATATTTCGACAGCTCTAGAACGGCTGATTCGGCCGGGGTCGGAATAGTGATCCGATCATCCGAGGGGAGAGAAGTTCAGTTCGCTCTCGAGCTTGACTTCAGTTGCTCAAATAATCAAGCCGAATACGAGGCCTTAATCATCGGCTTAGAAATCTTAGAAGAATTGGAGGTAGGGAACCTGGAAGTAATTGAAGATTCGCAGGTCGTGATCAAGCAATTGACAGGTGAATACCGATTTGTGAGCCCTAACCTCCAAGGCTATCTGCAGAGAACGATCGAAATGCTTTGTAAGTTCCGAGACGTGGAATTGAGCCATCGACCAAGAGAAGAGAACGTAGTCGCAAATGACCTAGCGCTGCTGGCATCGGGCTACAAGGAGCCGATGACAGTCGATCACATTACCGACTTCACAAGGCTGTTGCCATCGGTCTTCATGAGGGAACCAATGGTCGCCCCGATCGAAGTAATTGAGGATTGGAGACAACCTCTGGTGAATTACTTAAGCGATCCTAACAGCCGAACGAACTACAAAACAAGAAAAAGAGTGCTCGGCTATTGCCAATTGGACGAACAATTATACAAGAAAACGGTCGAAGAAGTACTTATGAAGTACTTAGGGGCCGAGGAAGCGTCGATTGTAATGGGCGAAACCCATGAAGGTTTGTGCGGTTTGCATCTGGCCGGGAGAAGACTCACTTGGACTATTCGACACCTAGGGTACTATTGGCCGATGATGCATGAAGATTGCGTCAATTACGCCAGAGGGTGCCAAGAGTATCAGTTCCATGGGCCAATCCAACGGGTGCCGACCTCGAAAATGCACACCATCATTAAGCCGTGGCCATTTAGGGGATGGGCCATGGATCTGATAGGCGAAATCCAACCGAACTCCTCGGCAGGGCATAAATTCTTAATAGTGGTCGTGGACTATTTCACCAAATGGGTGGAAGTAAGGCCAACAAGATAGGCCACTCAGAAGGATATATATTATCCAGTTCGTTGAAGAATCAATTTTGCATTGGTTTGGTATTCCGGAAACCATAACAACCGATCAAGGAACAATGTTCACTTGCGAGATGTTTGCTCGATTCTTAGAAGTAAGGCAAATCAAATTGTTGAATTTATCTCCCTATTATGCTCAGGCCAACGGGCAGGCCGAGGTGGTAAACAAGGTGATTATAAATATGATGAAACGACACATCGAGAAACACCCGACGAAGTGGCACGAAAAACTGTCTAAAGTTTTGTGGGGCTGCGGAACGACAATCAAGACCGCCACAGGGGTTACACCTTTTCGCTTGGTTTACGGACATGAGGTCGTGTTGCCCGCCGAAATCATGATTCCGTTTGTAAGGATTGAAAAACAAAATGAATTGAGCGACCAAGAGTACAAGCTCTTGATAGACGAAGAATCAAGCGAGACATGCGAAATTCGGGTGAAGGGGCTTGATCATTTGCGAGCGTACCAAAGCCGAGTCCAAAATGCATACAACAAAAGAGTGAAGGTCAAATCCTTCAGCATGGGGGATTTAGTGTTAAAACTAATGCTACCTATCGGCAAAAAGAGTCGATTGTATGAAAAATGGTCCCCAAATTGGGAAGGGCCATTCCAAATTAGCCGAGTAGCAAGGGGAAACTCCTACTACTTGGAAACGTTAGAGAGATCGAAAAGTAATAAGCCGATCAATGGAAAATATTTGAAACACTGTCATACATCGATTTGGAAAGAAGTGGAATAAGAGAGAAGAATTTCATATTTGAAGAACCTATACATACACAAGAAAAGCAAATACAAAAGTGTTTCAAAAAGAAAAAATTGAAGCCGAAGGACTAAGCAAGCCCTACTGAAAATTGAGACATCTGGCCACCATTAGCTCCCGAAGCAGGGGCAAGAGAAAGGGAATACAAAGTGTCTTCCCAGCGGATGAGGCGAAGAAGGCGGGAGCTGTCGAGGAACTCGAACTCCTTGAACTCCTACAAATGGCTAGAAGGTGAGATGAGGACCGATTTTCTTTCTAAAACTCTTCATAAACATAACCATCCATAAACGGCCTGAACCCGACTAGGCCACCATACATAAGACTTTGAATCGATGGGCCATATATGAAGACCTTCCCAGAAGAAGCCCTGCTAGAATCCCAGGCACAGGGAGAGGCCATGTTTGTCGGCGACAAAGCACCCCCAGATGCAAATCGAAGAATTGCCTCGGAAAGGTTTTTAATGACGGAAGGAATGCAACCGGGGCATGCTCTCAACAGCAGCAAAGCAGTACGAGCAGCCATCTAGGAAGAAGATAAAGTGAAGAAAGCAGCGAGCGCCGCAGTTTAAAAAGACAGGAGGGAGAGGGTGAGACGGTGACAATCATCCCTCGGAAAAACGACAGCATTTATAACAATATGGCTAGAGCATGGTGGCGAACCGTCGGATAAGTTGATAATGAACAAATGACAAGGGCAGGACCGCCGATCTACGACCATTAGACCAAAGCCGAAGGGAGATCGGTCGCTAATTGCGAATCCTTCGATCAGTGAGCGAATATACTGTCAGGGTACGAAAAAGATGATCGGGAATCTCAGGACGCACGCCGGTCATTAATTAAATTTTGACAATCAGCCGAATGGCACATCAGGCGATTGCCAATAGGGCATTGTTGAGGACAAAATTGTCGCCACGAGGAACGCGCTGCGGTCAAATTGGGAGGCGACACATGGCGCAGACCATCGGCCAAGGATATCAGCCGATAGAAGAAATAGCCGATGAAATGGTACTCACGTCTTAACCAAGACCGACTCCGGCTAAATGTAAATATCTCGACCGAACGATAACAATAGGCGAAACCAGGATCAAGAAGTGGCTGCTCGATCCCCAAAAGGGAAGATCCTAAAGAAGGAAGGCACGAGATTTTGGGCGTGAATCACGCAACTAACGCAGAAATGGCAAGTTGCGTCCCGCATCAGGAAACGCCGAGGATCACGCCTCGGTGCGACAATTTTGCGGATAAACGTGGATGGAAAAGAGCTACTATCCAACTGAGAAGAATCAACTCAAAATGAAGTAGTTGAGAGATACGTGATGATTTTCCTTCAATTACGATATATACAATTGTCTACATGGTTCGGACAAGTATAAATAAGTGGACCATCGAAGAAAAAGGGATTCTGCAACCTCGTAAGCCAGTGACCACTACTGCTTTTCAATACCTACAATACCTGCATCTACAGCTTTTCTAGATAGACTTTCATACCAGCATTTACTGCTTTTTTTTACTGCTTTCCTTTACAGCTTTTCTAGGAGTAGTCGTACTTGTAATCGTTCCCTTATAGCCATTTCTTTCGAGCAATACAAAACGAACTGGCTGACCCAGCCGTGTTGATCAACTCCTCTAGGCCGAACTTTATTAGGAGTTTGATTGAGAAGAATCCGGACGAGCGGATCCCTCCTCGGCCTAATAGTTTGGCACGTGGTGCATCATATCATAGGGTCAATTTGGAGGCCGATAGCAATCTGACAAGGTCAACGGTCAATGACACATTTCGATCCAAACAGATATAATTTTTTGAAATTTGTTGTATTTGAGATTAGATTCGAATTCCAATTTTAAGTTGGGTAGTCGGATTCTGATTCAGACCTCTAAAATTTAGCCACAAATTCGACATTCCAACTCCGGATGCCCATATTTTTTCCTTTTTCTTTCCATTTTTTATTTTTTTACATTTTTTTTTATTTAATATTATATTTTAATCAATTAAATTTAGTTATGAGATAGCTATAACATTAGCATTAGCATATAATGAAAGGAGACCGACGAGACGATGCTACGTGGGACAATCTGGATCCCCTCCCATGGTAATATATATGGATCGTCCCTGCACTATCATATATTATAAATTAGTCTATTTTTTATTTATACTCTATATTATTTAATTAAATTTAAATATTTATACCCTATATAATGAAAAGAGACCCATTTTTTATAAAAAAAAAATATTAAAATTGGCAACCTCATTTGTCACATGTACTCAATTTAAAATTTTGGATAAATT
>CM055074.1:30573989-30596489 GCA_029204045.2 Tillandsia leiboldiana | reverse complement strand
CCGCGGGTGCGCCCGGCGTGCTGTAGTGAAACACGCAGGCTCTACCTGCGTGTTTTAAACACGCAGGCTCAGCCTGCGTGTTTAGAATACGCAGACTCAGCCTGCGTGTTCTAAACACGCAGGCTCAGCCTGCGTGTTTCATTTGCCCTAAATCCCCGCCCGACCGACCCCTTCTTCCTCCAACCTATTTCGATCTCTCTCTCTCTCTCTCTCTCTCTCACTCTCTCTCTCTCTCTCTCGCTCCCGTGCAGCAGACGCCGCCGCCGACGCCGCCGCCGACGCCGCCGCAAACGCCGCCGCCGCCGGTCATCTTCGTCATCTTCGTCATCTTTTTTTTTTAATGTAATGAGCCTGCCCTCTCTTTTCTTTTCTGTTTGTATTCAAAGATATAGGTTCCCTATATGATCCTCATGCATGTATGAGAATCCCTCAAACAAGTGAAAACAGATCGGATTAGGTAATATTTATATCCATTTTCCTTCCACAAACATGGGCAAGGACCATAAGATCATGTGGATAGGATATTGGCACATATATTGATATCTGCGTATCCACATTTATCAGTAGAACCGGATTTGATGATAGATCAAAGGAATGAAAATTAGCATAGTTTGACTGACAGACTATCGGGCATCCAATTTAATCCTAATTTAGAAGAGTAGTAAAATAAACAAGAGAGTATCTGTCTAAGCAGCAGATGAAACCTTATATCGATGGTAAAAATGAGCTCTTTCAGTGTACAACATGATCTTTCGCTTGCCTTCAAAAAACCAAATGCGGGCACGCGATATATCACTTTGCTTTGTGTACCTAGACACAGAATATATTAGTTTAATCCACCTTAGAGAAAAATCCTCATAGATCATAGGGTAGTTATCCTTTTTTTTTGTTTTTTTTTTTTAAATCTGTAATTGTGCTTTGTGCATTATATGCATTTGTTTGTGCATATAGTTGATTTTAAAATACTAATGTAGAGAGAGAAAGGGTTTAATGTAGAGAGAGAAAGTCTTTAATATAGATTTTAAAATATATGCATAAAATGTAAATAAATTATATAAAATTAATGTGCAATATATATATAAAGAGAAAGGGCTTATATACTTTTAAAAGTATAAACCTATATCTGAAGTTTGTATTAGAACATTCGAATTTTAAATGTTAAGCTTTTGGGCCCTAATTGCCAAAAGGTCTCGCAAGTTCCAAAACATGAATAATTTCATAATACCTTAGATGATTAATTTCATGAATAGCAAGTTCGAAAACATGAATAATTTCATAATACAACTGAATTTTCATCAAAAATAGTAAATAAAACTTGCAAGGACAATTTTGAAAAATAAACTTGTAAGGACAGATAGTGATTCACTATGATTATTATTAAAAATAACAAAGTTTATAAGTTTTTTTTTTGTCAAGCTCATAATACCGATCTTAATTTGTCGAACTAGAGTAGTCATCAAACTGACGAATGTTATATTATTTATTGTTATTTTTAGTACGTCAGTATGTCTGGTGAATGTGTTCCGTTTTATATTCATTGGGACGGAAACTTAGTCGTGAATAATAATATACCACAATACATTGGTGGCTATAAAGAACTGATCGGAATTCGCCGCGACATCACATTTCGGGATTTCGAAGCAGAAATATACAATGTCACTAATTATGATCGAGCGGAGTTCCGTCTACGCATAACAGTTCGATGTCCAATGGGAGCTAATGAATGGGAATTACTTGACATATCAAGTGATCATGGGATTGTAGGCGTGATGAGTTTTTTCCCATTTCATGGTTGCCTCAAAGTATACGTAGAGAAGCAAGTGTTGACTACACGTCACCGTCCAACCTCTGTTTACCAAAGAGATTATGTCGATCTTGAACGAATTCGTACATCAAGGTATGAAAATTTAGGAATTTTCAATTTCAATCTTTGTCCTTTAATAGTATAGGTGCGGAAAATGGATAATTTACATTGTATAAGTCTTGCAGAGCGTCTGAAGTCCCATATGTGCCAGTGAGTACATCAATACCATATATTACTGTGGATCCATCTTTATTCGGTGGAGTTGATGAGCGGTAAGTGATTATATGATTTAATTACATATATTATCTCAATAGATTCGAATAGTTAATCATAAATACCTTTGCAGATCAACTATACATCATAATCTATATGAGGGTCCATCATCTAGCAATCGACACGTCGCTGATGTAGAGTTGAGAAATATAAATGAAAATGAGGAAGTAATAGAAAGTGATAATGAGCAAATAAATAGCAGTGACGATGAGCATGTAAGTGAAACTGATATGGACTCAACAGATGATGATAGTGATGGTATCCCACAATCTATTGATGTTGGACATGATGGCGGTTTGAATTCTCTCGCATGCGCCATTCAAGATGAAGGGATTGAATGGATTGAAAATTCATTTGCAAACAACGATGATGTCGAGGATCCGGTAGAATTTGAAGAATTTGAAGATCACCGACAGCGTTTTTTACTGGGCAATGAAGTAATTCACCAAACCGTTGTTGATCAAAACATTTATCAAGGTCCTCCGAGTGATGATCAATGGAAAGATCGGGTATATTCTGACAAGACGTCCTTGGTGAATGCTTTGGATCGATGGCACATTCTACATAATGTGCAACTGAGAGTTGTTAAATCAAACACAACTAGATATACTGTGAGATGTTTGGTCAATTCATGCCCATGGAGATTACATGCCTCTCGACCTAAAGGTTCAACACATTTTAAAGTAAAGACTTATGCGGGACCACATACATGCATGATTCCTATTTTGAATACATTGCATAGGAATTGTACATCTTCGTTTATATGTGAACATATACTACCCACAGTGAAGGCAAGGCTTGCTATGAGCCCTACAGAAGTTCAAACCAGAGTTCAGAGTGATTTTCACGTCACCATTTCATATAGCAAGGCTTGGCGGGCACGGAATAAAGCCTTGCAAATTATATACGGTAGTTGGGAGCAATCATATTGTGACCTTCCTCGATATTTCTCAATGTTGGAAACAACAAATCCCGAAACTATTACCAAGATTGAAACTATAAGTGTGACGAGTAATTCAAGAATGTTTGCACGCGCCTTCTGGGCTTTTGGACCCTCGATTCTTGGTTGGTCATTTTGCCGGCCAATACTTAGTATCGATGCCACGCACTTGTATGGAAAATATGGAGGCCATGCATTAATTGCCACAGGTGTTGATGGCAATGGTGGTTTGTACCCACTAGCATTCGCAATATGCGAGGGGGAGAATAGCTCGAGTTGGGAGTGGTTTTTAATTTGTCTACGGAGGTACATAACACGAGCTCGAGTTCTTACATTAATTTCTGATCGCTTTAAAGGACTTGCGAACCTTGTTGCACTTGTATTCCCACGTTCAGAAGGACATGCTCATCGATGGTGTTTACGACACATGAAAGCTAATATGAATATTCATTTCAAAGCAAAACACCTACTTAAAAAATTTTATGCCATTGGGAGTGCCTCAGAAGAACGAGAATATAACATATTAAAGGATGAATTGAGAGCAATGGATGAGGATGCTTGGCAATGGGTTGACAGACTTCATGCCGATAGGACATATTGGGCTAAGGCTTTCGATGGTGGTCGACGATTCGGCATTATGACTACCAACCGTTCTGAAAGTTTAAATGGAGTCTTGAGGGGAGTTCGTGGCTTACCAATTACCGCTTTTGTAATGGCAACATTACATCGAGTGGTTGAGTACTTTCTAACTCATCGTCAAGAAGGAGCAGCAATGTTAACTCCATTTGTATCGGATGTGGATAAAACTATTAATAGCCGAATGTTAGTGGCTAGAGCACATACAGTTAGGCGATATGGATATCAAGAATTTGAAGTTCTAACTGGAAGAGATTTGCAATACCAAGTCATTATCAATGGAGCAAATTCTACATGTTCATGTTTGTGTTTGCAACTAACAGGAATACCTTGTTCACATATATTAGCTTGTTGTAGTTCGTCAAACATGAACATAGATTATTATAGTCTATGCTCCCCTTGGTATACTACTGATTCCTTTCGAGATACATACTCACTACAGTTCCATCCGGTCCCCGATCGGCGTTATTGGGTTGAGTCATATGACACACCTTTACTTCCACCACACGCGCGAAGAAAGAAAGGACGACCCAAATCTACGCGCATTCGCAATATTATGGATGAAGGCGCGGGAAGTAGTAGGAGCAAGTGTAGTATGTGTAAACAACCCGGCCATTATAAAAGCACATGTCCTGAAAATCAACAAAGAAGGACCGGAAGACGTCGTCGTTTAGGTTGATTAGTTTCATATCTTGTTTGTTGTCGATTATTTTAATTAAATTACAATACTTCACGCATATTATAATTTGTTTATTTATTTATTCGTATTATTACAGATGGACGATCACGAGGAGGCAGGACCGATTGATGGATCTGTATTGACAGATCAGACTCACCACAGATGTACTTGCATTCGAGATGAGGTTATATATAACTCTTTTTTAAATTAACTTTTTTATTTCTTTGAAATTTCATGTACTAATATTATGTGAATTTTATATTATTGCAGGATTATTCTCCAGTTGAATTTGTGGAGCATAGTCGCACACTGAACCGCTGGCAGATGGAGCATCCTGCAGTATTGGAGCTACTGCGACGTGCAGGATTCTATTATGTATCACGGTTGAGGCGCGTCATGCTCGATCAGGCTTTGTTAGGATCCTTAGTGGAGCGGTGGCGGAGGGAGACGCAGTCCTTTCACTTGAGACATGGAGAGATGACGGTCACATTGATGGATGTGGCTATCATTACTGGACTCCGCATTGATGGGGGGGCGGTGACCGGACTAGGCTCGTATCAGTGGGGGGCGCTGTGTGAGCTCTTGCTTGGGGTGCTTCCTGCAAATATCAGAGGCGGAGAGATCAGACTTGAATGGTTGTATCAGCAGTTTCACGACATCCCCGTAGATGCACATCCCGCAGTGATACAGGCTACAGCCAGAGCGTATATTCTGTTTCAGATAGGTTGTAGCCTAATGCCAAACCCAAGCAGAACTAGAGTACATTTAAGGTGGTTGCCTCTATTAGAGGATTTTGATGCTTGTGGTGCCTTGGCATGGGGTGCGGCGACGCTAGCTCATCTCTATCGAGCATTAGCAAATGCTTGCATGAGGGGGAAAGCGGTGTGTTGCTGTTTTGCCACATTACTTCAGGTACATTCCTTTACTAGTAATTTCATTCATGAAATTCATTTATTATTTCTAAGTAGCTTAATATGTAGATTTGGGCATGGGATCATCTGCACATTGGACGACCTGAGATAGTCGGACCGCAGTTTGATCTTATTGATCTGCCACTAGGTTGCAGGTATGTATTAAATTTTAAGGTTTCTGTGTTTTATATTATCATTACTAATATATTATATGTGAAACAGGTGGAATAATAGGTTAGCTTTTCGAGACAATGTCAGGACGGCCGACATTGAGTTTTATCGCGATCAGCTTGATTGCCAGTTGGAGTCTCAGGTACATGAGTTAATTATCATAAATTTTTATTCACATAATTTTTTTTTTATACAAGTTACTAATCATTTACTTTTCACAATAGATTATATGGAGTCCATATACAGATGATATACTAGGGTCACTTCCACCTTTTTGTCTACTGGGGTCTCCGGTATGGCGATCACGGACGACCCTAGTATGCTTTTATATTATTGAGCTACATCTTCCGGATCGGGTACTTCGTCATTTTAGATTTCGACAGCATATACCCGACGCAGTACATGCTCTACCTCGCATCACTTCACAAGGTAGACCGGATGAGAACTGGGCGGCATTTCATGCCATACATATTCAGGATTGGGACAATCGACTGCAGCATATAGTAGAGGTGGACCCCCATGTAGATCTCGATTATATACGCGCCGCTTCTATCTACATGCAGTGGTATTGGAGTATCACCAGGCGGTGGATATCTACTCCAGCACAGCGTCCCCCCCTTGCATATGAGCCCCATGGACATCGCGAGAGATTTTTGGTATGATATACTAATTAATTTCATTTACTAATTAATTTCATTTCCAATATATAATTATTGTGATACTGTTTTCATTTCAGGTCGATCTTCTTCAACAAACAGAATATACGATCAGAAGTGTACTACCCCAGCTTTCACATATTGGAGCACCTTTCGACATTCTGACAGGTGGTGCTGCTAAGGTGGAGGAAGGTTTACTGACTTTACAGACAATACCATATACTACACCACGCCCAGCGGATCATGGTGGAGCATCGACGTCGGGGCATGCACCATCACCTAGTCCATCGGGGACACACGCAGGCTGAGCCTGCGTGTTCTAAACACGCAGGCTCAGCCTGCGTGTTTCACTAAAACACACCGGGCACACCCGCGGCTGTGGCTCGCTGACGTGGCGGACCGGGCTGACGTGGCGCGCTGACGTGGCAAGAAGAGGGCCATTTTTGCAAATTTAAATTTTGCAGGGCCATTTTTAAAAATTTAAATTTTGATAGGGTCATTTTCAAAAAAAGCCCTAAAAATTATTGTAATGAGCTATTGGAGCAGGTCACATAGAATATATAACTGAAATATTTTAAGATATATATATATATATATATATATATATATATATATATATATATATATATATATAGCATTTTCCTATATATATATATATAGGATAAATATAAGTGTATACTTCTTTAGGGATGTACATCTTACACCCCACTTCATCCTACCCCACCTCAAGATGGGGTGGGGTGTAAGATGTACACCCCTAAAAGGGTGTACACCTAGCATTACTATATATATATATATATATATATATATATATATATATATTTTAAGTAGGACACGTTCCCAATCAGTGTTATTTATTTTGAAATCACTATTACTTAATTATTTTGAATTTTTGTGGAGTGTTGTTAATATTTAACAATAGGAAAGAGGCTATTGTTCCGATTGAAAATTCGGTACTCGTTTCGGTATCAGATTCTGTATATTTGTAACTCGCTCTATTATCGCAATTCATTCCGGTACCGTCTAGTGTTGAAATTTTGCAGCGAAAAATTAAATCAGATTTTTACTATAAATCTATATTTTCAACATACGATTTTTCTTCTATAATAGAGTAGCTTCAACCCGAATTCTACTCCTGAATCTCTCTCATTTTTCTCTCATCTTCTATAAATCTAAAAGACTGATACGTTTTTTTCTCTCTTTGTATAGTACGATCACCTCAAAGCTTGAGTCGTACTCCATCAAAATTTTAAGTCTTAATGCATTATATATAATGCATCAACTAGAACATATGCAATTCTAATATATTTAAAAATTCTATTCTTATTAATATTTAAATTTAAATTAATTTACCTTTAATAAATTTAAATATTAATTTTAATCCAAACAATACTAACCAAATCCTAACATTCCCAATGAGATTTGTCTCATAGGTGGCTTGTTTGATTCAAAGTAAATTTTAAAATGTCTAAATATTGAGGCACGAATTATAAATTTTTTTATTTATTTTATTTACAAAAGTCTAAAGTGATCTAAATTAAAAAAATTTATAAAATCACCAACATTAAATAATCCAATCATACTAATGAAAGACTGGCGTGCCATGCCACGGATATAAAATTATTTTAACAATAAATCTACTTAGCCTAATTATTAATTAAATAAAGAGTAATGCTACATGTACACCCCGAAGGGGTGTACATCCTACACCTCCACCTTTTTAATGGTGTCGATGTTTTTTACGGGTCACATCAAGTGACCACTCATCACACCCCCATCCTTAGATGGATGAGGGTGTGAGATGTACACCCCTTACGGGTGTACAAGTAGCATTTTCCTTAAATAAAATTATATAAACAAAATTTAATAATTAAATCTACTAAAATAAAATGATTAAAATTGGTATATGTACAACGTAAATTTATATAATAGCTTATTAATAATTAAATTATTTAGTAATTAAATTATTTTTATAACGATTTATGTGAAAAAGATTTGAGAAAAATTTATTAAAATAATTGAGATAAATTAATAAATAAGAGAAAAATAAAATAGGTGGAAGAAATTGTTTTATGCAATAGGTGTACGAATAAATCTTGTACAATAAATTTTTAAAATTTTATTATAAAATCTAAGCTTTATAATTTCTTATAGAGTTTTTATATGGTTTATATTACATATATTAGATTGGATTTCTAATTTAATTTTACAATATTAATATTCAAAGAAGAGATTCGGTACATACATTGTACAAATATATAGGTGCCGACAATAATTTCTTATAGTTGAGAAAAGTAAAATGAAATTGTGGGACTGTTGAGACCAAAATTTTTGCCATTCGAGGAGGCGACACGTGGTGAATACTATCGGCTAAAGATGCCAACCGACAAGAAAAGTGACCGAAACAAGTGGATTATCGTCTTATCCAGGATTGACTTCGTGTAAGGACTGGAATAAGAAGAGGGAGAGGTAAGGTAGCATATAGGAAGTAGAGTACATAAAAGAGGAGCAAGGGGAGCTTAGCCTGTTCTTGGGGGCGCGCCGAAGGGGAGCGGGGCGAGGAGAAGCATCACAGTAAGGGGCGGGCGAAGGGGAGAGCAGATAAGACCAGGGTGACATCCCCAGGAGGGAGGGGAATACTGACAGAGCACATGGGAAGTGAAGAGGAGGCTCCAGCTGGCTACCACTTCGAAGCCAGTTCAAGTAGGGAGTCCAGCAGTTCAACCAGGCCGACCAGCAAACCAAGGGGAAGCCAACCAGCAAGCCAAGAGAGGAAGCCCAAGCAGGCCCATGCATCTGCCGCACCCATAGGCCCCAAGCCGAGCCCGGATAGCCCAGTCGGACACCCAGAGAGGGTGAAGGAGAGCCCAGAGCCCACTCCTTCGAAGGGGCCATTAATCTCAATTACTATGCACTTTTTGTAATTCTTAGTTTAGTCTAAAGAGTAGTCTACATACATATAGGAGAAACTTGCAATGAAACAGGGATTATGAAAAATACAGAACTTTTCCTCCAAGCCTCTCTTCCTGTGTCTCTCTTTCTCTCTACCTCAATTTCTCAATCTCTTCCCCAATCTCCCTCTTAAATCCCTCTTCAATTCTCATTCCCTTCTCAATTCCACCCTCTCATTCACCCCAAAGGGTGACCATCATCCTTCTCCGCCATACCGCCTCAGGAACTAGTCGTCACAGGCGATTGCGGAGAAGTCAGGAGTGTTACAACTGGTATCAGAGCGGCACGATCCCAGGGATCGGCGCGCCATCATCTACCGAACCGCAGGCAGCCACAATCGGAAGGCAACAGGCTACTGAAGCAGCAGCAACATCACAATTCACTCACAAGCCACAAGAAACCGATAACATCGAGCAACAGGCAACCAAAATTCAAAGGCAACCACAAACGGAAGGCAACAGGCTACTGAATCAGCAGCAGCATCACAACTCCCTCGCAGGCCACAAGAAACCAACCACACCGAGCAACAGGCAACAAAAAAAAAAAAAAAATTTCAAGGGCAACCGAGCCACAAGGTATCCAAGGCAACCAAACGACGGGAATAGGGGTGCAAGCAACACAATTAACCACCAGCCACAACCAGGAAGCAAGATAGGGAAGAAGAAGGCTAACCGGTTTAAATACCTGAGCGAACTCAACCAAGGAGAAGACATGACAGAAGGTGCTCGCGCTAAAGACCTCAGTGAGGTTTTGCGGGCCATCGAGGAGCAACTGCAGCAAAATAGCTTAGAATGCAACCAGAAGATCGGGGCCCTAGCATTGCAGATGCAGGGAGCGCGAAGGGAGGAGCAGCACAAGTTTGAGGCATTCCAAACCGAGGCAACCAAGAAGTTCGAGGTTATGTTCCAGGACAACAATCGCAAGTATGAGCAACTACTAAACATGGTCCAATCTCAAGCCCAGCAGCAGGGCTCCACCCCCATTAGCCCTGTCCCCAACAGCAGCCCCCCAGTGGTGATCCGTGAGGTATTACAACAGCCTTATAACCAGCACAATGGTAGCACGTCTCGCAGCACAGAAGCGGATAGAGGGAAGGGTATCCTGCAAAATCCATATAGAAATCAGGAGAGATGGGAGGAAAATCACCAGAGAGCTAACTATCACTTACCATACCCGAAGCTTGAGTTCCCAGTTTTCGGCGGAGAGGAGCCGAGAGAGTGGAGTAGTAAGACGGAACAGTACTTCAAGATTTACCAAATACTGGACACGCATTGGGTCGAAGTGGCTACCATGCATTTCACCGGAAAGGCGCATCGATGGAAGGAAGGATACTTGATAGACAAGCCCGACATCACTTGGGAAGAGCTAACCGAGGCCATATATAAGAGGTTTGAGGGCCCAGGGGTGAGGACCCTGATAAGAGAGTTCAACAAACTAACCCAAACCGGAACTGTGGAGAGGTACCAGGAAAAATTCGAAGAATTAAGGGCTAGAATGCTGTATATCAACCCCGCCTTGAGTGAAGAACACTTCATGCAAAGTTTCATCAGCGGATTGAAAGAGGAGCTAGTCCCTTACTTAGATCTCTCCAAACCAGCCACGCTCGAAGAAGTCTACGAGCAGGCCAGGTTACATGAACAAGCGATATCATTGCTGTGGAGAAAGCAAAGGGGGCTCAACAGGGCTCCAGGGGCACAAGCTGTAGGTAACAACCCCGCTAAAGCCAACTTTCCGAGGCCTCAATACAGGGCTTACGAAGGGAACAGAGCTAGTCCTCAAGGGGAACAAACACTTATTAGTAAGCAACTCTTTGAGCAGCGACGAGCGGCGGGACTTTGCTACAAGTGTGGGGACAAATATCAACCGGGGCATCGCTGCCCTGGAAGAACCCTCAACCAGGCTGAAGGCCTTCCCGGGGTGGAAGATGTTGGGTTATATGTAATAAGGATCTAAATAGGGGAAAAAACACCTAGAGGGGGGTGAATAGGTGTAAACGTATAAACACTCAAAAATCGTTGCGATAAGAACCCAATGCGGAAATAAAAAATAACTTGCAAGATTTTTACGTGGAAAACTCCATCACCGGAGTAAAAAACCACGGGACCGATAACACGGCAGAATGTTACGGCATTTTGGTATTGGCATATTTCGTGAGTCAAGTCAGTGAGTTGAGTCGGAGTCTTAAAGGGATCAAATTGTCAATCAGCAATCAAAGACTTAGAGAAGATTCAACAAGAGCTCAAGTTGACACTCAGTGTCTTGAATCTTGAAGATTGAAGTTGAAGAATTGTGGATCAGTTACATCAATCTCAAGAAGAAAGTATTCAAAAGGATCAGGTATGGTTAACTAAATAATTTTGGTGATCCGAATACTTTCTTATAGTATAGAAACACTTGGAAGAATTTTTAATTTCATAATAATCAAAAACTGGTGTTCGGACATGTTCAGGATCCGGATCAGGGCCAACGATCCGGATCCCGAAGGTTGTTGCTTCATACAAGACTTCGATCCGGATCCATGCAATTTCCGATCCGGATCCCGAATGTTAAGTTTTCTGATTTGTATGAACGATCCGGATCGGGCAATGCGATCCGGATCCCGAACCCTTGGTTTTCTGGAATCATCAATCTCGTTACGACGATCCGGATCGCAGTAAATCCGATCCGGATCGCCGTCCTGAAAATTTCCAGATAAGGTAAGTTTTTGATTCTTATCTCTTTCCAAAGGTTTCTAAACTATAAATAGACACTTAGGGTTTCTCAAAAATGTGGGAGCTACGGCCGATCAATTTATAAAACACTTGAGAGCAACCCTAGAGGCTAGGTTTTTATCGATCTTCTTCATAGCCTCTTTTAGGTCAATTCGATGGTTCTTTCAAGAACATATCTTTTGTCGAATTGATCTAATCTTTGCTTAGAGATTTCTTCTACGGTTCCTCAATGAGAATCTAAGCAGAGGATCACCATCGAAGTCAATATTCTTATCGACTGAGTTTGCGTCGTGGATTCGACGTGGCATCGTGGATTCGGTGTGCTAAAGGCGTTTCGTGAATTCGAAGCGTGCGTTCGTGGATTCGAACGTGAGCAGTGGACGGGCAAAACGGTGGAGCGCGAGGTCCAAGAAATTGAAGGAGGGGTTAAATCCGTGGAGACGGTAATCACCTTGTTATTCTTCTTTTCTTAGGGATTGTTATTGCGTGGATATCCAACCGGTCAGCGCAAGGTCCGAAGAAGCTGAAGGAGGGGTTTGAGTCCGTGGAGTCGGTAATCACCTTGTTATTCTTCTATTCTTAGTGGATTGTTATTGCGTGTTGGTCCCGTGGTTTTTCTCCTGGATTGGAGTTTCCACGTATATCTCGGTGTGCTGTTTTTATTTTCCACATTGGTTTTTATTTTGCACTGAGATTGAGTTTTTAAGTATTACACCTATTCACCCCCCCTCTAGTTGTTTGATAGTACCTATTTAGATCCTTTGGGATTCATAACTCTACAATTGGTATCAGAGCGGGTTTTAGGTTTATCTATCATGTTGGGTGAAAGTGGTAATATTTATAGACCTCCTCTTTTTGATGGGACTAATTATGCTTATTGGAAAGTGCGGATGAGAGCTTTTCTCATCGCAATTGATGAGCGAGTATGGCAATCCGTGGAATGCGGTTGGGTGCATCCTGTTGAGGAAGTAGGAAATTCTACTACCCCAAAACCTCGCTCTAGATGGTCCAAAGAGGAATTTGAAAGATCTTCTTACAATGGGAAAGGTATGAACGCTTTATTTAATTCTCTTTCCTCGACTGAATTTACAAGAATTTCCGCGTGTGAAACCGCGAAGGAAATTTGGGATATTCTCAAAATTACACATGAGGGTACTAATCTTGTAAAAATTCAAAAGCTCCAGATGCTTACAAGTCAATTTGACTCTATTCATATGGAAGAGCATGAATTGTTTACAGATTATTACACTAGACTTCAAGATGTAATAAATACATGTGCTAATTTAGGAGAAAAGATCCCGGAGTCGAAAATTGTAAGAAAGATACTTCGGACTCTTCCGGAACGGTTTAGGGCAAAGGTTACCGCCATTGAAACCGTTAGTCATCCGGATGAGATGAGTGTTGAGGAATTAGTAGGTGCTTTGCAAACTTATGAATTGACTTTTCCTACTAATCAAGTTTCTTCCAAGTCTTCTTCTAAGCTTACAAGTATTGCATTCAAATCCACAAAGAAAGAAGATAGCGAATCGAGTTCCGACGATGAAATCTCTTTTGCCGATTTTGAAGAACAATTGGCGCGGATCACAAAGAAATTTCGTCGGAAATTTTGGAAGAATCGAACTGATGGATCTTCATCTACGAAACCATCTAAAGGGTCATCGGGTTCTAAATCCTCTAACCTCAAATTCCTTGCAAAACCTTCTAAGGAAAAAGATGAATTCGAAGGGGAAATCCGATGTTATAGATGCAAAGGCTACGGCCATATTTCAACGGATTGTCCTACTCCGAAATTATATAAAAAGAAGGCTTTGCAAGCGAAAACTTGGGACGATTTTACTTCTAATGAATCAACCTCAAGTAAAGAGGAAAAAATCGTTGCTTTTCATGCCTCTAAAATCCCCTCTTCTAATTTGTGTTTATCATCCTTAGTCACTAACTCTACTCCTTTGATTTTGCATGAAACATCAACATCCGGCGGAGAGTCATCATGTGAGGGGGAGTCGGACGAAGAAGAACTCGTTGAGGCATATGAACAACTTCTTATGGAATCTAAGAAGATGGCCAAGCTTATCAAGAAGTTGAGGAAGCAACGACTTGAAGATCAAGACGAGAATCATGCTTTAAAGATAAAACTTCATGATCTCGAGGAGGAACAAGGACGTTTATTGGATAATAATAAAATCCTCCAAGAAAAGCTAAACCAATCGGAGACAAATGCTAAATCATATATGGACAAGATTGGTTTTCTAGAAAAGCAGTTTGAGGAAATTCATGTCACCAACCAAGCATTGACCAAGCGAGTTCATCAACTTAAATCCGACATACAAAGGATTTCAACCGGTTCCAAGAAACATGATTGTATGTCCGGATTAGGTCAAACCAGCAAGGTTGGTTTGGGATTTAAAAAGAACCAAACTTTGAAGGCTTCAAGTTCCACAACTAAATTGAAAGGAAGAACTTGTCACCTATGTGGACTTGAAGGACATTTGGTGAAGAATTGCCCGAAAAAGAGAAAGAAGAGTCCTTCGGCAACTTCATCTACAGAGCGAACTCAACGGAATCAAAAGACACATCAAGTCAAAGGAGTTCACTCAACCCACCAAAGGTCCGAGCCACAACATCAATCATTCAAGTGGATCACTGCGAGGCAAAGACCTAAGGTGGACCAACAGTCAAAGCGGACAACCCCCGGCCACAACGAATCAAGACAACCCAAAATCCAGCGATTTTGGATTCGGAAAGGTGATATCTTTCCTTGTCTTAAGTTCTAAATAGCTTATGACTGTATGTAATGCTTTGATTGGTTTTCCCTTCATATTTTTCTTAATCTTTGCATTACATGTTTTTCAATGCTCTTCGTTTTTATACTTTGTTTTTGAACAAAAGGGTTTTTACTGAACAAGTGCATTGAATAAAAAAGGGCTTCACTTTTATTCACTCCAAATTAATTTTATTTGGATTATCAACTTTACTCCTTAATCATAATCTTGAAGATACTTCATTATAGGAGTTTTTGATATTATAAGCATCAAATTTTAGAAATCATGTGTGATCTTTAGATGCTTAATCTATCTCGGTTGTGTGATTTCATTGTGATAAATGTGAGACAACCGATAGACTAAAATCTGGGATTTAATTCTTTCACGTAAGAGATTGCATTCTTACAAGGGTAAATAAATGAATTTTAAAAGATGTGGAAAGAGTTACATCCGAAAGGAGTGTGAAAACTACCACCACATGTTGGAAAGAGCTGCCACCCCGGTCGTCCGGTTTGTGTGTGAAGCTACCACATGTTATGGATGCTTGATAGTATTTTATGAGAAAATCTTTAGTTGAAGCATTTGGAGATTTATATGCAAAACTCTTATATTTTGAACAATCTCCTGGTTGGTATAAGGTGGGATAGTTGAAAGATGCTCAAAGAGCCACCCTTAGGTATTTTAGTGCTTATCTCAATTTGAAAGGGTAGAATTCAAGATTGATGTCGTTTGGAAATCTCCGTATGTCATCTTTGTAAATCCGTTACATCTTGATAGACTTTGGATCTCAAGATTATTTTTGATGACTTGTGTTTGATGAATATAACATGAAAAACGGTTTATAATGTTTTACCTTTATTTTTCATGATTTTGGAGTAAATCTTTTTAATTTGTGAAATTAATTGGATTGAATGACATCTGTGTGAATTCACTGTTTAAAGCACTTAAATTGATTTCTTGATGGAATACAAATCGGTATTTGAAAAGATTCTAAAATCTGGATTTGTTTCAAGAAATTATTTAATTTTTGCTTTCTGGTACCGGTACGCAATCTGCATTTTTGTTATATATACCAGAACTGAGCTTTTATCTCTCTTTCTCCATGAACTAATTTTGTTAGTAATTTCCTTTTGTCTAGTATGTTCACTGTTTGACAATTTGTGACAAAAAGGGGGAGAAGAGAAATGACGGAGATGAGATCATCAAGAGAGGACAAACGAAACGAAAATGGAAAAATGGGGGAGAACGGAAAATGATGATCGTACCACAAAGGGGGAGAACATAGATGCTCAAGAACATGGAGAACATGTTAGAGATGCTCAAGATAGGGGGAGACAAAGAAAGGTTGAAAGAGCTGGGAAAAACAAAAGAACCAAAAGGATGAATCAAATGTAGGATTTTAATTTCTAACGACTGACGTTTGATTTTGTTTGGAGTTTTGTTTTGCAGGAATTACATCACTTTAAGACTCCAAGTCCTAAGTCATAGAGTATGTTCTAGGACTGTTTGGTTCAAATGTAATTTTGTATTTATTGGATCTTTCACGCAAAGAAAATCAATGTTTTGGTGATAACATTGAATTTCGATTTTTGGTTTAAGATAAGTGACTTGAGCGCTTTTATGTATTTTTGGGTTTTGTCACGAAATTACCAAAGGGGGAGATTGTTACGGCATTTTGGTATTGGCATATTTCGTGAGTCAAGTCAGTGAGTTGAGTCGGAGTCTTAAAGGGATCAAATTGTCAATCAGCAATCAAAGACTTAGAGAAGATTCAACAAGAGCTCAAGTTGACACTCAGTGTCTTGAATCTTGAAGATTGAAGTTGAAGAATTGTGGATCAGTTACATCAATCTCAAGAAGAAAGTATTCAAAAGGATCAGGTATGGTTAACTAAATAATTTTGGTGATCCGAATACTTTCTTATAGTATAGAAACACTTGGAAGAATTTTTAATTTCATAATAATCAAAAACTGGTGTTCGGACATGTTCAGGATCCGGATCAGGGCCAACGATCCGGATCCCGAAGGTTGTTGCTTCATACAAGACTTCGATCCGGATCCATGCAATTTCCGATCCGGATCCCGAATGTTAAGTTTTCTGATTTGTATGAACGATCCGGATCGGGCAATGCGATCCGGATCCCGAACCCTTGGTTTTCTGGAATCATCAATCTCGTTACGACGATCCGGATCGCAGTAAATCCGATCCGGATCGCCGTCCTGAAAATTTCCAGATAAGGTAAGTTTTTGATTCTTATCTCTTTCCAAAGGTTTCTAAACTATAAATAGACACTTAGGGTTTCTCAAAAATGTGGGAGCTACGGCCGATCAATTTATAAAACACTTGAGAGCAACCCTAGAGGCTAGGTTTTTATCGATCTTCTTCATAGCCTCTTCTAGGTCAATTCGATGGTTCTTTCAAGAACATATCTTTTGTCGAATTGATCTAATCTTTGCTTAGAGATTTCTTCTACGGTTCCTCAATGAGAATCTAAGCAGAGGATCACCATCGAAGTCAATATTCTTATCGACTGAGTTTGCGTCGTGGATTCGACGTGGCATCGTGGATTCGGTGTGCTAAAGGCGTTTCGTGAATTCGAAGCGTGCGTTCGTGGATTCGAACGTGAGCAGTGGACGGGCAAAACGGTGGAGCGCGAGGTCCAAGAAATTGAAGGAGGGGTTAAATCCGTGGAGACGGTAATCACCTTGTTATTCTTCTTTTCTTAGGGATTGTTATTGCGTGGATATCCAACCGGTCAGCGCAAGGTCCGAAGAAGCTGAAGGAGGGGTTTGAGTCCGTGGAGTCGGTAATCACCTTGTTATTCTTCTATTCTTAGTGGATTGTTATTGCGTGTTGGTCCCGTGGTTTTTCTCCTGGATTGGAGTTTCCACGTATATCTCGGTGTGCTGTTTTTATTTTCCGCATTGGTTTTTTATTTTGCACTGAGATTGAGTTTTTAAGTATTACACCTATTCACCCCCCCTCTAGTTGTTTGATAGTACCTATTTAGATCCTTTGGGATTCATAACTCTACACAGAAATCCACTAGAATTAAAACACGTACAAGGTGATTTACCGTACACACTTACGACTCAACCTTTTCATACGCTCCTAGAGGATCTTCTCCGCTCGCTCCGCGACGCTTCTCGAATCCACGATCTGCGCCCAACGCCGAATCCACGGCGTCCAACGTCGAATCCACGACGTCCGACCGAGTTCACGGTCTTCACCCAATAGCACCCTTCGAATCCACGAATGTGCCTCGCTCCGAATCCACGAGAGCGGTTGAACCTTGAATCCACAAGGACACGCGAATCCACGCGCCGATTTTTGGGGTAAATCGTTGTTTTTGGTGGTGATGATCCGCCGAATACTTAGATCAAAGATAGATCGGAAATACCATCTAAGTATTCATTAGTTTGATTCAACTCAAGATGTGAGTATGAAAACCTAGAATCAAACTAATCAATATAGATGAAGAAACATAGAGTATTCTCTAATGATTTCCTTTCTTCTCTATAGGTGGATCTAGAGCCGTATAAGATGATATATGAAAATGACGGCTATTTGGATTCACCCTAGCAAAAGAGTCATAGGGTCTATTTATAGGTTAGAAACCCTAGGAAGGAGATAAGAATCAAAAACCTAACATTTCTGGAAATTTTACGGACGGCGATCCGGATCGGATTAGCTGTGATCCGGATCGTCGTAACGAGTCAGGTAGTTCCAGAAAAAACGAAGGTTCAGGATCCGGATCGAAGTGCTTGATCCGGATCGTTCATACAGTTCACCAAACATCAACGTTCGGGATCCGGATTGCGAAGCCTGATCCGGATCGTTCAAGGAAGATGGTAAACTCAGTGTTCGGGATCCGGATCAAGAGAGGCTACGATCCGGATTGAACTGGTGTATGAACGAACCACCTTCGGGATCCGGATCGAACAACCTGATCCGGATCCTGAACATGTCCCAAGTCCAGTTTTTGATTTTTATGCAATGAAAGATTCTTCCAAGTGTTTCTACACTATAAGAAGTATTCGGATCACACAAATTCTTTAGTTAAACATACCTGATCTTTTTGAATTCTTCTTTCTTGAGATTGAGTTAAATGATCCAACTTTCTTCACCTTCAATCTTCAAGACTTGAAACTTTCACGAAACTACGCCAACTCAAATTCCGTAACAATCTCCCCCTTTGGCGGTTTCGTGACAAAACACAGATCCACTCAAGAAAATTCAAAAAGATATTTTTGTTGCTATCACCATACAATAAAAATTTACAATGGAGATCCGAAAATTTAAAAACATGAGATAAACTCCTAAAACAGACTCTAGACTTAGACATCTGTACTCTCTGCACAAAGAAATCATTCTTGACAAAAAGAGATCGTTAGATACCTCAAGAATATTTAGCATTCAAAACCTAGTACAGAGATAGAGTTTATCTGATCATCATGACATTTGAGAATTCAGGTATGTAAGAAAATCATAGTCAAAAACCAACATATCTTCTATGCAATTAAAAACCAAATGTCACAAAATGTTAGTCCAACATCAACTTGTTAGTCATAATACATGCCCAAATAGTTAGTCGAATAGTTAGTAGAGACATGCAAACAATCACAAGATAAAAACCAAAGTTGAAGTTGAAGTGATACTTACTTTGATGTATACAAAATTTTCACATCAGCATTGTTCATCATTGTACCTTGATGCAGTCATCATTGTTCATCATTGTACCTTGATGTATACAAGATTTCACAATTTTCACATCATCATTGTTCAAGTTCTCTAAACTCTCTCCCCCTTTTTGTCACAAACAAAGCCAAAATTACCAAAAATTGAAGGAGAGTTAAAAATTTCAAAGAAAATGTTCCGAAAATTAAGAACTAGAACTAAGAGTAAGTCCTAAAAACTGAAAAACCTGCACAAAAAGATTAGAAAGAAGGTTAAGTCAGTCAGAATCCGAACTAGTGGGATTGGTACAATCCAACTTCTTCAAAATCGCTTGAAGCATTTTTGACATTCTGGAGACCTTTCTTTTCATCTTATGTTGCTCAGAGATAATCTGTTTGAGATTTGTAGACACGCTGTCTTGTTCAGCAGACGATCTTCGCTGTTCTTGTCGAAGTGAGGACTCTACATTCGCTTTTGCTGTGTGTCTCCAGGACGTTGAAGGATGTAGTATAGAACCAGACGGTGCATCTTGACCTTCAATCCATGGAGATTCTCTAGTGAGAGAGCGAGCTCTGGTGAGGGGTCTATCAATCTGAATTCCAGTTCCTCTCGAATTCTTTCGCCTAGTGTACTGCTTGGTTGTTGAGGACGATCTCATCAGCTTCTTGTTCTTCAAGTACAACCTATCTTCTTTGTCAATAGCTTTTTGTGCTTGTTCACAAATCTCTTCCCAGTCTTCTTCATCTGATTCTGAATCAATTTGATAGACTTTCTTTGTCTCTTCTTGATTTGAGTCATCTTGTTCTCTTTTTATATAAGACCCACTCGGTCCTACCATTGCTACCAAAAGGAAGATTATCCAGGCGAATGCCATTGGTGCAAGTGCTTAAAAGTTTTAAAATCCTGTGAACAATAACTCAAAAACACATGAAAAATTGTTAATTTTCAAAAATTTGAAAAAATTGTACCCAGACAATCATAATCATGTAGAGAGACTAAGAATCAAATTAGTTTTGCAAAAGGACTTTTAAAAATAGATCAATTGCATGATTTTCGAAAATCCTCATTATATGCCCTAAAATCGAAATTTTAGAAATCGAAGCCTAAAAATCCGTTAATCAGGAGAATACCTAGCATATAATCAAAACTAATCTACCCAGAGTTCTTATTTCAAAATTGATCCAAGAATTTCATCACGTTTGAGGAGGAATAGAGAAAAACGGTGAAAAACCGAGATTTTGATCAATAAAACTTACTTGGAGTTGAAAGAACTTGAGTTTGAAAGCTTCCAAGATGGGTGAAATCTAGAGAGAGAAGCTCTGGAAACTTTGGAACAAAAGATTGGAGTAAAAGAAATCAAAACCCTTTTGTTCTTTATAAAACCCTAGCCGCGATCCGGATCAGTTCATGATTGCGATCCGGATCGGCTACCCGCAGTGAGAAACTGCGTTCGGGATCCGGATCGGCAGGTCCTATCCGGATCGTCAAGCCCGCAGAAGAATACCTGCGTTCGGGATCCGGATCATCTTGCCAGATCCGGATCGGCTCCAACTTTTTCTTTAGAAAATTTCAGAGAAATTCAAGAAAAACCAGAAAAAGATTGTAAGCACAAATGTGTATCAACTTTAAACAGAAATCATCGTTTCATACAACAGAATTAGATTATGCCAAATCTATCAACAATATCCAAAAATGAAACGAGAATTTACAAAATTAAATCCCTTAAAGTTGAACACCTTCAATTACATCTAACTTGATCTTATGAGTAATGCCTTTATCAAATCATCAATTCAGTAAAGAAAATGAAATACAAAGATCAATAGATGTTTGAAATCCCAAATATAGTAGATAATGTATCTAGACAATCTGTTGAAGAGAGTGGCTCTTTGAGCATCTTTCTTTAAAAACCCACCTTATACCAACCTTGAAATTTGACGGAGTAAAGTATTTCAACATGCATTTACTTAATCAAAATTTGAACAACCATGCTTGGTATACATGTGGTAGCTGCACACAATACTCGGACGACCGAGGGTGGTAGCTCTTTCCTCCATGTGGTGGTAGTTTTCACACTCCTCATTGGGATGTAACTCTTTCCACATCTTTTGAGCATTTTATATTTCTTTGACTCCCCCTCAATTGGCTATCAATTATTTAAGATATAAAGTATTCAACCAAAAATTGATCTCGATTTCATACTCGACTAAACAGTCAAATAAGATAATGACTATCCAAGAGATCATTGAGAGAGAGAAATTGACTTTGATCACTCAGAAGATGATTTAATTAACATAAATGATCATTGCAACAGTGAAATATTATGATGGCAAAGCATAATAAATTTCTAAATGTGCGAAAAGATGCAATTAAAGTCAATTATGATCTATGCTCAATTAATGTCCTATGTACAGACATAGATAATGAACAAAACAAACAAAGACAAACCTATCCTAAGCAAAGGTTTCAAAAAGAAGTTTATTTCAAGGAAGCATTCCAATTGCTTTTCGCAAATGAATAAAACGTTTTTGATCCAAAGGTTTTGTTTAGAATGTCAGCTAATTGATCCTCAGTTGAAATATATGAAAGTTGAAGAGTATTTGATTCAACTAGCTCTCTAAGAAAATGATATCTAAGTTCAATATGTTTTGTTCTAGAGTGCAACACAGGGTTTTTAGAAATGTTGATTGCACTTGTGTTGTCACAAAGAATTGTTACCGAAGATGCTGAAATCCGGAAGTCGCCTCAATACGCTTTTCATCCAAATGAGTTGAGTTGAGCAGCTTCCAGCTGAAATGTATTCCGCTTCGGCAGTCGAGAGTGCTATGCAATTTGCTTTTTACTGTGCCATGCAACAAGGCAAATGGCCAAGATAGAAGCATGCACCACTCGTGCTTTTTCCGATCCATCCATTGATCCTGGCCCAATCGGCATCTGAGTATCCAACAATATCCAAAACTTGTTCCCATGGTACCAAATTCCGAATTAATTGATCCTTTGATATACCGGATGATCCTTTCAACCGCTTTCAGGTGAACCTCCTTTGGTGCAGATTGATATCTCGCTCAGATCCCGACACCAAAAGATATCCGGGAGACTAGCCGTGAGGTAAAGTGACTTCCAATCATACTTCGATACAGTTTCTCGTCTACATTCTCACTTTGTGATTCACTTCCAAGGTCCCTTTGGGCTAGTTCCCATTGGAGTCGAAAAATCCTTCGAATTTTCAAGATCAAACTTTTAACCAACTCCATTGCATACTTGGATTGACTCAAGTGAATACCTTCATCATTTTGTTTAATTGCAATCCAAGGAAAATCAATTCGCCCATCA
>CM055074.1:30539408-30573889 GCA_029204045.2 Tillandsia leiboldiana | reverse complement strand
GCTCACTTACCATAACGAAGAAGAACAATTTAATGGACAAGCGCTGCGAAAGATACATCTCTAAGATGGGTTGCACAGTTAAGACTCAGTTCTGACAACTTGATTACTTTGACTCATTTTCTTTTCTGTCCTTTTGTGCACAGGATTACGATTTTAGGATTTAGTTTATAATTACGTTAGCTTAGTCTCAGGTTTTACATTTTATTGGAAATTTTTACTCTCCTCACATTTCGTAGTCTTAACTACATTTTGGCTTTGTTTTGTGACAAAAAGGGGGAGAGAGTTAGAGAGAACTTTGAACAATGTTGACTGCAGAAACATCAAGGTAAGTGAACAATTTGATATGAAAACTGGATGAATATCAAGGTAAGTATTACTCAAACTTCCATTCTCAACTTGAGGTTTTTCAGCTGTATGAATGCAGGCCTCGACTAACTATTTGCTAACTATTTGGGCATGTAATATAACTAACAACTTGATGTTCACTAACAAGTTTGTGACACTTGCTTTTTGATTGCATAGAAGATATGTTGGTTCTTAACTCTGATCAATTACATATCTATATTATATTAGTTGTCACAAACATGTGCATGACATTGGTTTTTACGTGCAAAGAAGATATGTGGGTTTTTTAACTATGATCAGTTTACATATCTGAATATAAATGTCATGGTAAGTATAAATGAGTTTTAAACTTCATCTCTGTTGTGTTTTTGAATGATACCAAATTCTTGAGGTATCTAACGATTTCTTTGTCAAGAATGATTTCTTTTTGCAGAGAGTACAGATGTCTAAGTCTAGAGTCTGTTTTAGGAGTTTAACATGTATTGTATTTTGGATCTCCATTGTAAATTTTGTTGTATGGTGATAGCAACAAAAATATCTTTTTGAATTTTCTTTAGTGGATCTGTGTTTTGTCACGAAACCGCCAAGGGGGAGATTGTTACGGATTTGAGTTGGCGTAGTTTCGTGAAAGTCTCAAGTCTTGAAGATTGAAGGTGAAGAAAGTTGGATCATTTAACTCAATCTCAAGAAAGAAGAATTCAAAAGGATCAGGTATGTTTAACTAAAGAATTTGTGTGATCCGAATACTTCTTGTAGTGTAGAAACACTTGGAAGAATCTTTCATTGCATAAAAATCAAAACTGGACTTGGGACATGTTCAGGATCCGGATCAGGCTGTTCGATCCGGATCCCGAAGGTGGTTCGTTCATACATCGTCGCAATCCGGATCGTAGTCTCTTGATCCGGATCCCGAACGTTGAGTTTACCATCTACCTTGAACGATCCGGATCTTGCTTCGCAATCCGGATCCCGAACGTTGATGTTTGGTGAACTGTATGAACGATCCGGATCGTAGTCATGATCGGATCCCGAACCTTCGTTTTTCTGGAATTGCTGTTTCGTTATGACGATCGGATCTCATTATCACGATCCGGATCGCCGTCCGTAAAATTCCGAAATGGCAGGTTTTTGATTCTTATCTCCTTCCTAGGGTTTCTAACCTATAAATAGACCCTATGTCTTTCTTTCTAGGGTCAATCCACATAGCCGTCATTTTCATATATCATCTTATACGGCTATAGATCCACATATAGAGAAGAAAGGAAATCATTAGAGAATACTCTATGTTTCTTCATCTATATTGATTAGTTTGATTCTAGGTTTTCATACTCACATCTTGAGTTGAATCAAACTAATGAATACTTAGATGGTATTTCCGATCTATCTTTGATCTAAGTATTCGGCGGATCATCACCACCCAAAAAACAACGATTACCCCAAAATCGGCGCGTGGATTCGCGTATCCTTGTGGATTCAAGGTTCATTCGCTCTCGTGGATTCGGAGCGAGGCACGTTCGTGGATTCGAAGGGTGCTATTGGGTGAAGACCGTGGATTCGGTCGGACGTTCGTGGACTCGACGTTGGACGCCGTGGATCGGCGTTGGGCGCAGATCGTGGATTCGAGAAGCGTCTGGAGCGAGCGGAGAAGATCCTCTAGGAGAGCGTATGGAAAAGGTTGAGTCGTAAGTGTGTACGGTAAATCACCTGTACGTGTTTTAATTCTAGTGGATTTCTGCCGTGTTATCGGTCCCGTGGTTTTTTACTCCGGTGATGGAGTTTTCACGTAAAAATCTTACGAGTTATTTTCATTTCCGCATTGGGTTTTTTATCGCAACGATTTTTGAGTGTTTATACGTTTACACCTATTTACCCCCCTCTAGGTGTTTCTTCCCCTATTTAGATCCGTATTATATACGACCCAACAGTCGGCCTCGGCCAGTCCCGAACCGTGTCAATCTTCGTCGGGTCGACCGCTACTCCAGCAGCTGAAACAACGTGGCCCAAGAAAGCAACCTCCCGTAGCCAAAACTCGCACTTCTTTAGCTTGGCGTACAGCTTCCTATCACGTAGCAGCTGCAGCACTACCCTCAAGTGGTCCTCGCGCTCCTCATCGCTCCGGGGAGTAAATCAGGATATCATCAATGAATACAACCACAAATCGATCCAAGTACGGCTGAAAAACCCGGTTCATCAGATCCATGAATGCAGCTGGGGCATTGGTCAAACCAAATGGCATAACCGTAAACTCGTAATGTCCATACCGGGATCTAAACGCCGTCTTGGGAATGTCCTCGACCCTCACCCTCAGCTGGTGGTAACCTGACTGGAGATCAATCTTCAAAATACGGAGGCTCCCTGTAGCTGATCAAACAAGTCATCAATCCGCGGCAGAGGATACTTGTTCCGAATGGTCACTTTGTCAATTCCCGGTAGTCCACACATAAGCGAAGTGTCCCATCCTTCTTCTTCACGAACAAAACAGGCGCTCCCCACGGCGAAACACTGGGCCGAATGAAACCTCTATCCAAAAGATCTTGTAGCTGGGCCTTCAACTCTCTCAGCTCGGCTGGCGCCATCCTGTAAGGTGCCTTCGAGATTGGTGCGGTTCCGGGTACCACATCAATCACGAACTCAATCTCCCTCTCTGGCGGCATGGTCGACAGCTCTGGGGGAAACACATCGGGAAACTCGCGGACCACTGGAATATCCTCGAGTCCCCGTGCCGCCGTAGGCACCTCTACCACCGTCGCCAGAAATGCAGTGCATCCTCTACACATCAACCGCCTGGCCCTCGCCGAAGAAATAGTCAGGGCGAACAACGAACTCTGACAGCCCCGGAAGACAAACACCTCCTGCTCCGGCTCACGAAGAGTAACAGTCCTCTCGCGGCAATCAATGGTGGCATAATATCTCGATAACCAATCCATACCCAGTACAACATCGAAATCCTGGAGCTGTCGTAAGACAAGCAAGTCGGCCGGCAGAATCCAGGATCCCAACTGTATGGGGCACTCTCTACAGCACTCCTCAACATGCAGAACATGACCCGGTATCTCAACCTCTAAAGCAGATGATAAAGAAGCTATCGCTATACCATGCAAGGATGCGAATGATCTACTAATGAATGAATGAGAAGCACCGGTATCGAAAAGAGCCCGAGCACGGACTGCTGAGATCAGAATAATACCTGCGACGACCTGCTCTACGGCGAAAGCATCCTCAATCTGAGCGGCATACACACGACCGCTCGGTGCCGGGGGACGTCGCTCTGGCTGCCGAGAAGAAGAGGAGCAAGGTCTGGCCTGCTGTAGGCTGCAGAAGGACCGGTTGGCTGGTAAGGAACGGTCGGTGCTGATGCAGAAGAAGGAGCTGGATGACCGGCCCTGGGACATGCACTCGCAATATGGCGGCCTCCCCGCATCGAAAACACCGGCCCTGCCTCTGTGGGCACTGAGTCGGCGGATGAGGGCCCCGACAGATAACACACCGATCTGAGCGCTGCTGCCGAGAAGACTGCTGTGAGGACTGCTGCTGTCGCGGGGGTCGACGCTGCTGCTGCTGCTGCTGTGACTGTCGAGACGCCCCAGACCTCTGGCGTCCCTGGTGCCCCCGGCCCTGAGGGTGGAAACGCGGAGGTCTCGGGGGCCCCGGCCTGCTAGACTGCCCCTCCTCCGCAAGGGCCGGGCGCTTCGCCCCAGAAGTCGCTACAGGGGCCGGAGATACCTCATCCATCACGGCCTCTCCACACTCCACATATAAAGCCTGCTCCATCGAGGCCTCCACAGTCTGCAGTCTACGGGAGCGGACGAACTGATAGATGTCTCGACGAAGTCCTCTCTCGAACATATAAACCCGATGGCTCTCGTCCCTGGCCACATGTGGCACACATGCCAAAAGCTGGTTGAATTCTGCTATGTACATTTGCACCGGTCTATCTCCCTGGCGGAGATTCTTCAACTGCTCCTCCAGTCGCTGTCGGACACTCTCCGGAAAGAAGGCTCCCAACAACATGCTCCGGAACTCGGCCCAGGGAAGAAGCTGCGTCCCAGGTGGACCAGCTGGTCGCACACGCCGCCACCACGCCTCGGCGTTGCTCTCCAGAAAATGGGTAGCCAGAATGACCCGATACCTCTCATCCACAAATAAGCTCTCAAAGTGGCGCTCCATGGTGGAAATCCAAGTCTCGGCTGCCCAAGGCTCAGCACCCATGCCCGAAAAGCGGGGCGGATCGAACCGCCGAAATCTCATCAGCAAATCAACAACCTCCCGCTGCTCTGTCTCAGTCAACGCTCCCGTCGCCCCGGCCGGTGGCCTACTCGAAACAGGCTCAGCAGGAATCGCTGGCGCCGGCTGCACCACACGGGGTGCCACAACAGGGGAAGAAGGCACCGGCGAAGCCTCAGGGGGTGCCACTGCCGGCTGTGCTCTCTGCTCCAATAAGAGCGTCAGCCGCACCACAGCCTCCTCCTGGCGTCTGGCCGCCTCAGCCATCTGTGCCATGTGGGCACGGAGCTCCTGAATCTCAGCCTGAGGTCCTCGCCCCGAGTCCTCCTGCTCGGGCTCTGAGGACGAAGGCTGCGAACGAGTCACCATCGATCGTCGAGGAGGCATCCCCACCTGAGGGACAAAACCAACAAACAATCAGGACCAGAAGCAACACTCGACCCAATCTAGCGAAAGTCAAACGGCATGTCTCCCTTTCCGAAGCACTATGTTGTCTGCAGCCAACATAGTCGCTACAAAAGGAAGATATGTCTATCACTCGTCCCTATCCACTCGGGAGAGTTAGATACCCAATCAAGACTTTCGCTAAAAGTCTCGGCTCTCACGTGGGTCATCCTAGGGTTTAACCATAAGCCTAGGGATCCTAAGTTCCCAAAGACCTACATCCTAGGCTCTGATACCACTTTAATCTGTCACGCCCCGGGGTCGGAACTGTACCCCGGGCTCGCCAACAGATCCGCCGCCCCTACAGGAAGCCCTGTAGAGACGTAGCGACTAACCTGCAAGTAAGTATCTAAACTAACAGATATCAGAGCTGTAAAAGTAAAACTAACAGTAACAGGAAGTAAAGCTGTCTCACACAAATATATACAAAAAGTCCTCACTCAAATACAGGAGGCTCTCAAAAGAAAACAGCAGAGTACAACTCGATACCTCACTACATAATCTCTCAAACCAAAAGACACAACCAAAAAGTATATCGGGTACCTCTACCACTCGCTGCTGCTGAAAGGGGGAAAGAATCTACCTCGCGATTCCCTTACCTCGGTCTGTAGGGGCTGGATCAGCAACGGGCACCGCAGGAACTGGAGCTGAAGTCCCTGGGGAAAAGACACCACGACGGGTGTGAGAACTACCTCCCACAGTAGTTCTCAGTGGGTGCCGCCAACAAGCCCGACGGCCTGCCCACTAAGTCTACAAGAGGCATAAAGTAACAAAGAAATGCAGTATAAAAAGCTGGAAAGTAAAACATCTACTGCTACTATGCCTCTATTCAAATGCTCAAGGAAAAAGGACCGAAGACCAATATGTCTCTACTGATGCTCGACTCAAGTCTCCCAATCCAAACTGACTGCCCAAACGGTCTAGTCAAACCTGCGCCTACCTACTGCTGTAGGTATGTCCGTAGCTGCCAAAACTGGCTCAGCCAGAGGGACGATGTCCATGACTGCCAAAACTGGCTCAGCCAGAGGGACACCAACATCGACAAGCCGCAATAGAAGTAACAAGCCCAACTCCGGAGTGGCACTCGTGGGTAGCGACCCCACCGAGCAAAGTATCTGCGCATCTCTGTCGATCTCAAGTATGGCTCCTGCAGGCTATGATCCAATCACTGTCTCACTCGCTAACTAAGAATCCACACTGTCCCAATGATCATCTCCCAAAGATCCTAGTCCCACATGTCACTATCTCAATGATGAACAATCTACAGACTGCTACCAACTCTACTCGGTCCCCAGACACGAGTACAATGCATCCAAAGCTACTAAACCTCCCAACCCACAACTCAAGGGAAGACCACTATGTCCAGAATGACAAAGTAACAACTGACGTGGGAGAACTAAGCAGATGCATAATTCTAACAGTAGTCATCTGAGTAAGATATACAATGCATAATAGATGTGCTGAGTCAAGTTTTCCAATTAAAATGGTTCATGTGTGGCAAGATTTCCAATAAGATCATCAAATTTAGCAATTACTAACTGTGGGTACTTTCATACAGTTTGCACAGATTATTTCGCTCAAATACTATCATGCATGCATATATAATTGCAGAATTAGAGTGCAGTCCATAGTTATTGTAAGCAGGATCACCCACCTGAACACGCTAACTGTCCGAGACGGTACAGATAAACAGTCCAGGAATCGACAACTTTCCAGATCCACAGAGCCAGGAGCACAGAAAAGGTGCTCCTACAGTCCTGGGTACAACAACAACTCACAATTACAACAATTAACACATAACAATCACATTCCAAAAATCAGCACACACAGTTACTGTTCACACGCGAATTTCACCTGAAAATAAATTTCCAGAAATTCCAATAAAAATATCACGACGATCCTTGCGAAGTGTAGATGTCGATAGGCTCTTGAATCGTCGAAAACCGATATCCAGAAGTGAAGATAAAATTCCGCGAAGTTGCTGCTGTCAAGATTCCAAACTGTAGCAAAGGGGCATAAAAATGTACCCCAAACCCTTAAAAAAACTCATTTCTGGGAAAAGTGATCAATACGGAAAACGTAGATATACCTCTCACGCAACCGCTGCCGAAGAAATCGTCCAAAAATGATGTCGGGGTAGCTCTGCAGGTCTCCCAGAGTGAAATGCGACGAAAATGGGCCTTCAACAGTAAACTGTCGCTCCGCACTACGAGGCAGGAAAAGCAGTCGTCGCAGCTTCCATAAAATCTGAAACTTCACCAAAAGATTGGCAAGAGGGAGAGGAAGAAGTTTTGTATAAGGCACACGAGCTAGATCCCACGAGAAAGGGTGGAAAAATCCACCCCAAGCCGGCCTTTATATAGGCCTCAAAGAAAAAGCCCAAAAAAATCAAGTCAATTGGGCTCGGGCCCGACTTTTCGGGCGCCCGAAAACTTTCGGGCGCGCACAGTGCGGCCCGGCCCAAGGTTTTCGGGCGCGCACAGTGCGGCCCGGCCCAAGGTTTTCGGGCGCGCACAGTGCGGCCCGGCCCAATACACGCCGTCGGACGGGATCCACGATCCGTCCGACCCGCCCCAGAGCCTGCCACGTGTCGCCCAAACAGCGAACACCGAAGCGGGCCACTCACCGCCCGCCACGTGTCCGCCCCCCGGGCACAGTAGGGCGGTGGCGCCCGCCAATGAGCGGGCGCCACGTGTCCCGCCCGGTTGACCCGCTGCCTGGCCGGCAGCGCGACGTGGGTCACACGTGGGCGCGCGCCCTGAGGCACCAACCGCGCGCCCGGTGCACCGCGCACGCTGCACCCGCCAATCAGGGGATGACAGGTGTCCCCTGCGCCCGGTCCACGCCTTCCCCAGAAATTCCGTGGACCGTGCCGCGTGCACCTACCAACCCGGGGCTGCCACCTGTCCCCCGCCTGGACCATGCACCGCCGCGCACCTCCAGTAGACCGCGCGCCCTGGGCCCGCCAATCAGGCGGTGCCACGTGTCCATGCGCCGGGTCTGTGCACCCCGGCGCGCTGCTCTGTGGACCGCGCATCCTGAACCGGCCAATCAGAGCCTGCCATGTGGCATCCCGGCGGTCTACAGCCCCTCCCATGCACCATTTTCCACCAAAAACTTCCGGGTGTCCGTTTTTGGGCATCCGGACTCCAAATTAAGCAAATAAATAGTCGTTTTCAAGCGTTTTTCCGCGCTGAATCCATCTACGACCTCTGTTTGGCCTAAATCTTCCCCGAAACTTCAGCAAACCCAGCCGAAGGCCAAACAGTAAATAAAAGCACACAGGGTCCATCAATCGCACCCAATTGATGCACTGTGGGCCAGGTACACCAATAATAGGTGTTCTAACAGTGGATCCATCGGAAAAACGCTGCATGGGAACGAGGGCCACTACAATAGTAGTCCGTGAAAGATTCATTTTCTGCCATTAAGATAGAGTCAAACTTGCTCGTAAGCATTTGCAGTTTCTGAATCTTCACGAGGTTAGTTCCCTCATGTGTAACCTGAAGAACATCCCAGATTTCTTTCGCAGTCTCACATGCCGAGACGCGAGAGAATTCAGTTTGAGATAAGGCATTAAAGATAGCATTAATTCCCTTGCCATTGTAAGAAGATGAATCTAACTCTTCCTTGGTCCATTTCGACCTAGGTTTTAAGGTGCGAACATCACCAATAAATTCAGTTGGATTAGACCATCCTAATTCAATTGATTGCCACACCCGTTCGTCGATGGAAATTAAAAAGGCTTTCATCCGTACTTTCCAGTACGCATAATTTGTTCCATCGAAGAACGGGGGTCGGTTGATGTTTCCACCTTCAACCATTGTTTACAACCCTATTCCCTCTCTGATACCACTTGTTGGGTTATATGTAATAAGGATCTAAATAGGGGAAAAAATACCTAGAGGGGGGTGAATAGGTGTAAACGTATAAACACTCAAAAATCGTTGCGATAAAAACCCAATGCGGAAATAAAAAATAATACGCAAGATTTTTACGTGGAAAACTCCATCACCGGAGTAAAAAACCACGGGACCGATAACACGGCAGAAATCCACTAGAATTAAAACACGTACAAGGTGATTTACCGTACACAATTACGACTCAACCTTTTCCATACGCTCCTAGAGGATCTTCTCCGCTCGCTCCGCGACGCTTCTCGAATCCACGATCTGCGCCCAACGCCGAATCCACGGCGTCCAACGTCGAATCCACGACGTCCGACCGAATCCACGGTCTTCACCCAATAGCACCCTTCGAATCCACGAACGTGCCTCGCTCCGAATCCATGAGAGCGGTTGAACCTTGAATCCACAAGGACACGCGAATCCACGCGCCGATTTTTGGGGTAAATCGTTGTTTTGGGTGGTGATGATCCGCCGAATACTTAGATCAAAGATAGATCGAAAATACCATCTAAGTATTCATTAGTTTGATTCAACTCGAGATGTGAGTATGAAAACCTAGAATCAAACTAATCAATATAGATGAAGAAACATAGAGTATTCTCTAATGATTTCCTTTCTTCTCTATATGTGGATCTAGAGGCGTATATATGAAAATGACGGCTATTTTTATTTTCGGCCTCTTTTTGGATTAGCCCTAGAAAAAGAGTCATAGGGTCTATTTATAGGTTAGAAACCCTAGGAAGGAGATAAGAATCAAAAACCTAACATTTCTGGAGATTTTACGGACGGCGATCCGGATCGGATTAGCTGTGATCTGGATCGTCGTAACGAGTCAGGCAATTCCAGAAAAACGAAGGTTCGGGATCCGGATCGAAGTGCTTGATCCGGATCGTTCATACAGTTCACCAAACATCAACGTTCGGGATCCGGATTGCGAAGCCTGATCCGGATCGTTCAAGGAAGATGGTAAACTCAGTGTTCGGGATCCGGATCAAGAGAGGCTACGATCCGGATTGAACTGGTGTATGAACGAACCACCTTCGGGATCCGGATCGAACAACCTGATCCGGATACTGAACATGTCCCAAGTCCAGTTTTTGATTTTTATGCAATGAAAGATTCTTCCAAGTGTTTCTACACTACAAGAAGTATTCGGATCACACAAAAACTTTAGTAAAACATACCTGATCCTTTTGAATTCTTCTTTCTTGAGATTGAGTTAAATGATCCAACTTTCTTCACCTTCAATCTTCAAGACTTGAGACTTTCACGAAACTATGCCAACTCAAATTCCGTAACAGGGCCGAGTTATGTTTAAAATACTGTGAAGGCAATTTGGGTCGGATCATATTCGAAGTGATGTGAGGCTGGTTGTGTGAGGACCCGAATCCCCACTTATGGGTTATTGATGGATTAGAGGCTCTTGGGAGTGTTTGTGCGCGTGTCGGGTCCCGAAAATGGATTCCTGGTGTAAAATGGGAGCATATTGCTTAACATGAGGCTCATTTGGATGATTGATTGAGGTATTTGCGCCCTTATTGGAACCAAGGAAGTGACCTGGTACGAAAAATGGATCAAATTCACTTTTTCGGGAATTTTTGACAAATTTTAGAAGTGGAATTTGGCAGATTGGACATCGGATTTTGATTTAGCGCGCGAAAACGATCGAAATGGACTATTTACTTGTATTTTTCGGAGTCCGGATGCGAAAACACGCATTTCGAGGTGTGGGTTTACTGTTCCGGCGGCCAGAGAGGCGCCGGCGGGCGGCGGAGCGCGGTGGCTGGCGGCGGCGGAGGCACGCGGTCCACCGCGGAGGCGTGCACCCGGGCGCTGGCCACGTGGCGGCTCCCGGTTGGCGGGCGCAGTGGGCGCGGTCCACGGGAATGGCACGGGTGCACGGTGGACCGGGGGTGGACACGTGGCAGAACGTGGTTGGTGAGGTGTTGTGCGCGCGGTCCACGGTGCGGGGAGTGGTTGCCTCGGGTTGCGTGCCCGACAGGCGCGCGTGGGCGCGCGTGGGCGCGGCGTGGGCGCGTTGACCCGCGGTTCCCGCTCGAGGGCGCCACGCGTCGTCACCGGCTTCAGCCACGTTGCGCAACGCCGTTGGCCCGAAAAGCTGTCCGCTGTTCGGGTGGCTATGTGGCGGCCTGTGGCGATTTCGGGCGCGCACAGTAAGGGGCCGGGCCCGTTACTGTAGCAGCCCGAATGATTTCGGGCGCCCGAATTCGGGCCCAAAAGTCCAAAGTTGGATTTTCTTCGGGCTGGGCCTATAAATAGCCTCTTTGCTTGGGCTTTTTGCCCCTTTTCCCAAGCTCCCCTGCCCTTGGACCCTTTAGGAAAGTTGGAGATCTTCGTGTTGCGCATCTTTTGGCAGAGGCCCGGAATTTTCGGATCCAGCGGCGTCGACGACTTCGGCATCGTAGCGCAGAGCGACGCTTTACTGTTGGAGGCCCGTTTTCGTCGCACTTCAGTCTGGGAGGTCTACAGAGCTACCCTGACAGTATTTTTGGACGATTTTTACGGCATTGGATTATCGAGAGGTAGGCCTATGTTTTTCGTATTGACCACATTTTTCAGATCCGAGCTCTTCCTGGGGTGTCTGGTACATTTTTAACCCCCATTGCTACAGGATTTCTCTTGTGACAGCAACACCTTGCCGGATTTTATTCTCCGCGTTCGAGCGTCGGATCGAGACGAGCCTTTACACTTTTTTCATGTACTCATCGCGAGGATTATCATCATATTTTTCTTGGATTTTTCCGGGACCTTTCCGGAGGTATACTATTCCCTTTTTATCTGTGCAAGAGGTTTCAGTTGTGTGGTTGTGATTGTTTGCGCGCCGGTATTGTGGAATTTGTAACTCGGCCTACGGGGCTCAGTTTTGGACGTGAAGGTACCCGTTTCGAAGGTCTCGACGCGAGGATCGCTGTGATATTTTTATTGGATTTTTCTGGGCACTTTCAGCAGGTGAAATTTTCACAGAAAGAGGACTGTTCACGGCAGATTTTGTATAACTGGAATTTTGTGGAATTAAGTGTAATTTTTGGAATGTATTTTGTACCCAGGATGTATTGAGCACTGCTACTATACTGTTGGCTTGGTGGATGTACTGAGATATCTGTTTCTGGGCATTCTCAGCTGTACGATTCCGGACAGTTAGCGCGTTCAGGTGGGTGACCTTGCTTTCAAAATCTATGGACTGCGTACTAATTCTATGTATGTAGGAGCATGCATGTTAGTAAATAGACTTAATAGCTTGTGGAAACTGAATGTTATTACTCTTGTATATCAGTTGATGAACCTTGTGATCTTATTCTTCCTACAACATGTTAACTATTGAAATCTTGGAACTTGACCTAGCACCCCTGTCATATGTATCATGTTCAGCTAGACTGTAGAAAACTTTAACTTGGGCTAGGTTTCTTTATTGCTCTAGACATTCCCACATCACTTATTGTACTTGTCATTCTGGACTTAGCTTTTCTCGCCCGGGTTGTGGGCTGGGAGGTCGGGTGGTTGTGGGATGCATTTGCACTCGTGTCTGGGGACCGAGTGGAGTTGATAGCAGTCTGTAGATCAGGTTTCTTTGGGAGAGTGATAGCGATGGTAGATCTGGGTTCTTGGGAGCTGTCAGAGTGACAGTGAATCTCAGCTGTGTAGATTCCAGCCAGTGAGTGAGACAGTGATTTGTTGGTTATTGCCGATCTTGTTGATCGATGATTTGGATCATAGCCTGCATGAGCCACATTTGAGCTTGACAGAGTTGCACAGATACTTTGCTCGGTGGGGTCGCGCCCCTTGAGTGCCACTCCGGAGTAGGCGAGACCGGGTTGTAGTACCAGCGTTGAGATTGAGATATAGACCGGGTTGTAGTACCGGCGTGAGATTGAGCTCTTCTATCGCGACTTGTCGACGCATTTGTCCCTCTGGCTGATCCAGTTTTGGCAGTCACGGACGTCCTACGTAAGTCCGGTCCTCCGGGATGTACGGCAGTAGGTAGGCGCAGGTTTGACTGGACCCGATGTGGCAGTCAGTTTGGATTGGGTGATCTGAGATGAGTGTTAGTTGTGGCATACTGTTCTTTCTGTTCCACTCCTTGAGCATCTAGATAGAGGCATAGTAGCTGTAGACTTTACCTTTCCAGCTTTTCTTTACAGCACTGCATATGTTACTTTATGCCTCTAGTAGACTTAGTGGGCAGACCGTCGGGCTTGTTGGCGGCACCCACTGAGAACTACTGTGGGAGGTAGTTCTCACACCCGTCGTGGTGTCTTTTTCCCCAGGGACTTCTGGTCCGGTTCCTGCTGCTCCAATTTGTTGATTCTGCTCCATCTGACCGAGGTGAGGGAGTCGCGAGATAGATCCCTTCCAGTCATCCTCTGAGAGAGAGCAGATGTACCCCTTACCAGTTGCTGAGAGTGTTATGTTGAGTGACTCTTGTAGTGAGGTATCGAGTTGTACCTTTCCTTACTGTTGAGAGAGACTTGTATTTGGTGAGGTTGGTTTGTATATTTTAGAGCTGTAGTTATATTATTTTATCTTTTATTTCGGCTTTTACTTTTTCAGCTCTGATATCTGTTAGTGTAGATGTTTCTTTTGCAGGTTAGTCGCTACGTCTATACGGGTTTCCCGTATAGGCGGCGGATCTGTTGGCGAGCCCGGGGCGCAGTATCGACCCCGGGGCGTGACAGGTTGGGCCGAGTGGGGATTTTTGGCTTAAAGGGGTCAGCATCCTCTCCTATGGCGGAAAGCCAGGTTGGGCTGAATTACGTTTAAAATACCGTGAGGCTGAGTTGGGCCGAGTCATATTCGAAGTGACGTGAGGCTGGTTGGATCGAGTCACAATCGAGACCCGTGTACATATCTGTACGCTTTAAATGAATTAGTTGCATATTTCTAACAATCCGAACTTTTGAAATTAATGGTTAGCACCAACGATCCGACAATTTCTTTCCTTTTTGGCATCATTAGAATGACGGAGTAAATTCATTTAAATTATTGGAGGAACAAGGTTGATTATAACCATCTAAATCAGCATAAGCATGGAAAGCATATGGCATTAAAGCATCTAAGTTTGAAATTGTAAAGCATACGAAAAATATATTATTGGTTAAACAACTAAAACCATATATTAGTGTTAAAACTTGTATGCTTCTGAAAGAACTAAAAACTGATCAGATAAGGCCCCACTAGGCCCACATTTCATACTAAGAATGTCATTAATATAAAGTAGATACCAATTAAGATGATTCAATTCAACAAGTATACCAAATTGCATACTATTTTCAAGATTTTTAGAGGAGATTTTGTAAACAAATGTGCCAACGTCGACGAATCATTCCTATGTTATTTTCTCCAATTGTCACGAATCCACCCACTCTAGCATTGAAGTGACTTGAGTTTTGATGGGTCTCCTTTTATTTATCACTCAAAATTTTCACCTACAAAAAGAAATTAAAATTTTGATTTTAATACGCAAGTGATCGAGCTTGGGTTCACTTATGCTAGATGTACCCTCATTATCCAAAGTTGATTAACTTTGTAATCCTTCATAAATTTACACTTTGACACATAATGACCCTTCTTGTTGCAGTGAGAGCATTATGTTACATCTGTCACAAATAAAGGCATATATTAAGGTTAGAGGTAGAGGTTATGAGAATAAACTTAAATAAAATTGGAAGGGGATGAAGACTTAGCTCTGTTTTTCATCTTCAAGCATCTGAGGAGACGAGAGGGCTTTCCATCAACGCGATAGGGTTTTAGCATCACAACCAACAAAGGAAGGGTAAGCCAGAGTAGAGAAGAGGTAGTAGGAATCGGTGCAAAAGATGGTGAACCGACATGAACAGAGAAGGAAGGGTCACCCTGAAACCTACTCTTGACGGATCGGGTTCTCAAGAGAGCAAACCCGATCCGTTACGCACTTAAGAAGAGCCCAGGCCAGGCGGTGTAGCTATAGGCCACCGAATCACACATGAAGACCAGGCCCAATATGAGAAAAGCCAACGGGCCCATTTATGTTTGAATTTCAATTTCAAATTTCTATTAGTAGATTAGTAATCTTATTAGGCAAGTATAAAAATAGCGGATGTAAATGCGGAAGGGACGTGAATGATATTGAAATTTTCTTTTCTATTTCTCCTTCTTTTCTTTCTCTCTATTCTACTCTCAATCTTAGATCCATTCATTCTTCTCTATACTTTCTCTTTCTCTTTTCCATTTCTTCTTATATCTCAGTTCTTATCTGTATCTAAATTATCTTGAAACAACTTGTGCTCAAGGGCCATCATTCTTGATGCCGTCCCTCACCTCCGACAACGTCATCATCGATGGCTTGCGAAGAGTCAGGGCTGTAATATATCTTGATTTGATGCTTTAGCACAAGCTTTGTTTTGATATTTGATTTTGTTAACTTCATAACGCTAGGTTTTGCTACATAACCAAGTCCACTCCTTCTGAAGTTAACAACTTCATTGTCAAGCATCATATTCAGATACTTAACTTCACAAACGAAATTCTCAAGAGTGATTTTTGATTCACTCAAGTCCTTGAGTTTTTCGTTTTAATTTTTAAGCGTTTCCAAAATTGCTCTTGCGAGCAGTTGGCCTCAAGTTGAGAATTTCATTTTTCTTCTTCAAAGTGCTTTTATTCTCAACTATGAGACTATTGAAATTTAATTCTTTCTTTAGCTCATCTAATTTTAAAACAACTAAGGCATTTTGATTTATTTTAGAGTTACAAAGAGTTTTCTTCAAATCATCCAGATCCGAAAGAAATGTAGTAATTTGATCTTTGAAAGACTATTTCTGAATTTAATTTTAGAGAAGTGTTTTCAATATAACGAACCGACCCACTAGCAATAATAACCCCAATAGTCCCATATCAAATGTGATTAGGTATATAAAAGACATGCACATTAATAATAATAATTGGACTTAAATATTTTGGGTTGTGCTTTAGACCCAACGAGTTATTATTGCTAGTGAGCCGGGTTGTTACACTACCGGCCTAAAATACTTAAGCCTACTATATACGAAATCACAATTTCATTTCAATCCGATGTGGGATTATTGGGGTGTCACCTTCCGTTTAGGCTTGACGTCTCCGTCAGTCTAATCACATGCACAACCCAAGATGCAACGATCCGACCCACTAGCAATAATAACTCGTTGGGTCCAAATCACAGCCCAAAATGCTTAAGCCTAGATATTATTACTAGTATCCATATCTCTTATATACTCAATCACAATCCCAATCACATCTGATGTGGGATTATTGGGGTGTCAGAAACTCCCCCATTTAGACCTGACGTCCTCGTTAGCCCAAACACACACAAAACCTAAGATCACCTGGCGATGTGAGACTTGTCTTGCTAGCCCTGTCATATAGACCCAGGCTCAGCCGAGACTCGTCACACACTTCCGGCTGGTTATTGTCTCTAATACCAAATATGACGACCCGGCCCACAAGCAATAATAACTCGTTGGGTCCAAACCACAACCCAAAATGCTTAACCCTAGTTATTATTACTAGTGTCCATGTCTCTTATATACTCAATTACAATCCCAATCACATCTGATGTGGGACTATTGGAGTGTCACAAAAGATCACCGGACAATGTGAGACTTGTCTCGCTAGTTCTGTCATCTAAACCCAGACTCGGTCGAGACTCGTCACACACTTCCGACTGGTGATTTGCTCTGATACTAAATATAACGGCCGGCCCACAAACAATAATAACTCGTTGGGCTCAAACCATCGGTCCAAAATAGTTAAATCTAATTATTATTACTAATGTATATTTCTCTTATATATTCAAACACAATTTTATTTTCATTCAATTCAATGTGACAATCAAATCCTCAAGTTTTTCATATGTACAAAAATAGATTAACTGCAATGCAAGTGTCTTTCAAAGTTTTTTATATATACGAGACTTCCTAAGATAAAATGTAAGTTAATTATACGGACAAAAAATAGATTAAGATAAAATACAAAGAGAAAAGCAAACACAATATACATACCGTTGAATTGTTTTGAGCTTCGTCCCTTTGATTATGATCTCTTGTCTTGCGGCGGATGTGGTGTAGATCGAATTACAATCGAGATTAATGTGTATATATGTTGTATTTATATGCTTTACATAAATTAATTGTACCATTTCAAATAATTTAAATTTTTGAAATTAATTATTGGCGTTACCGATTAGATAATTTGTCCAGGCATATATCAAATTATTTGTACCAATTTGATCCATTACTGCCAACTGGAGAATATAATAGTTCTTGATCAGAACTCCATTCTTTAAGAATACAATTTTTATAATACGGCACTAAATAAAAGAATTAATTTAATAAATTTGATGCTAGGAAACATAAATATCTTGTTTTGAACTTCTCGCGCGGCTCCTTATTCTTCTTGCATTTTCATCTTTTGACTTAAAACCTGAGTGCGTATTAGGTTTGCTATATTTTTATTCAAAAATCAAAATCACGATGAACAATTTCGGTTACGGATGTTTAATATGCAGGAGTCTCATTTCAATTCTGATTTTTTGGTGGAACGAAAATTTTTCAAACACCTATTTCTTCAATCTAGTTTAGAAGGACGGATTACAAATTGAATCCCAATGGAATAAATACTGTTTTAAAAAAATATCACAATTATATTTTAGAATTTAGATTCAAAATTAAATATAAATTCTAACTTTAATTTTTAATTAAAAAATAAATTTAAATTTAGAAATTAAATTGTTAGTATCAATTTGATCCATACACGCTTGGTGAAGAATATAATAATTCTTTAGTCCTTATTCTAATTAGAATTTGATTAGATTTGTAGTTGAATTCTTATTGGATTAAGATTAATATTTAAATCAGTTAAAGATAAGTTTGTTAGGATTTGATTAGATTTGTAGTTGAATGCTAGTTGGATTAAGATTAATATTTAAATCTATTAGAGATAAATTTATTAAGATTTAATTATTAATTAGAATAAAAATTTATTTAGATTAGAATTTAAATAGCTTTTGATGTAAGCTATAAATATAGTATATGTGGTATTATTTTACGGTGATGGTCACACCCATATGACACGGTAGTGGTGGTAGGGTTTAGCCACATCCACGGTGGTGATAGAATTTAAGTACACAGTGGTAACAGGATTGTGGTGATAGGATTTAAGTACACTGTGGTGACAGGATTTAAGTACACTGTGGTGATAGGATTTAAGTACACCCATATGACACGGTAGTGGTCATACCCATATGATATGGTGGTGGTGGTAGGGTTTAACCACGCCCACGCGCACGGTGATGATAGGATTTAAGTACACGATGGTGACGGAATTTAAGTACACGGTGGTGATAGGATTTAAGTACACCCAAGATGGTGGTGGTAGAATTTAACCACACCTATATAATATGGAGATGGTGGGGAGGTGGTGGGGGTTAGGGTTTAGCCACACTCATATGACATGACCAAGGTGTCCATGATTTTGAATGCACGTACGGATGCATTAAAAGAGATAAATTATCTAGGTTTATAGAAAACGAAAGAAGGATGAGAAAAATTATGTCTCTTGGTTAATGAATCTTGTTTTACCCGCATATTTCTGTTTTAGTTTTTCTTCTTTTATGTGGTTGTATTGATTTCTGTATTGACTTTAGTTTTGTTGAGGAGAAGAATTTATGGTAAAAAATTTAATTTGACGCTTCCGTTGCAAAATTTTAATACTAAACCATACTAAACCGTATCGACCTGAATTGTGATATCGGAGTGGGTTACAGTCCTTACGGATTCTATCAGGACTAATACCAGATTTCCCAACACGCACTCTTAAGACAAAAATTTTTACAACTTAGTCCTCAATAAAAGAATTAATTTCGTAAATTTGATCCAACAAAACATAAATATCTCGGCTCTTTATTTTTCTTCGATTTTCATCATGTGACCTCAAACCTGAGTGCGTATTAGGTTCACTCTTTTTTCATCCACGAATCAGAATCGGAATGGACAATATCGTGTGTGGGTGCTTGGTATACTAAAATTTTATCCCCATTCCGATTCCTAGGTAGAATGAAAATTCTCCAATCACCTATTTTTCCAACCCAATCTAGAAGACCAGATTGAAATTTGTATCCTGACTTAAGAAATATTTGTTTGGAAAATATCTCAATTATATTTTATATTTTATATTTTAGATTTGAAACTAAATATTTTTTTTTTTTACTTTAATTTTTAATTAAAAATAGGAATTTAAATTTAGAAATTATTTTTTAAAATTTTTAGTCTTGATTTGAGCTTAAATTAAAATTTTAAATTCAATCAAATATTTTGAATTTGATAAATGAATTTAAATTTAAATTTAAACTTTACCTTCAAAATTTAAATTGACTTTATGGATTCAAATTGAGATTTGAATTATAATTTTTAAGTTTGAATTTAAATCACAGCATAAATTAATTTATTGCTTTGAATTGTCAAATCAATTTTAAATTTATATATTATAAAAATTGCATTTAAAATTTTGGCTTAGCATTTTAAAATTTTGATGTAAAATTTTAATTTTTAGTTTGAATTTAACTATTAAATTTAATTCTATGTTTTGTGTTGCAAACTCAATTTTAAATGTATTTTCATATTTTATATTTAAATTTATTAAATTATTTTTTAGATAACTAAAAGTTTTTCAATTTCAACCAAACATGAATTTCTACTATTCTAATTTCTATTGCTATTCAAAATTAAACATATTAGAAAATTTTATCATTTTGTTTTCGATTCCAGTCTATTACAATTTTAATTTTTATTTTGAACCAAACACATAATGATCAAAACTCGATAGAAAATAATTAGTTATAAAATAAGGCTGCTGCACTTTTAACAACACTAAATTATTAGTACTATTAGATTTTCGATACTTAAATAAAAAAAATATAATTAAGATAATAATAATTTTTTAAATTTTAATATAATTTAAGAGATAAAAATTTTATATTTAAATTTGATTGCACAAAATGCTTGTAGCTGAACTTTTAGTTATAAATTTATTATTATTTATAATCATCAAACGATTATGCCGACAAAAACATTTTTCTTATCAATATGATGAAGCTGTTAGGAATTTGGTACATATCTACGTTCAAATCATAATGTCCTTGACAAAAGAAGCTGGTAGGAATTTGGTACATATATATCTACGTTCAAATCATAATTTCTTTGACAAAAGAGCAACCAACATGTTTACATCACTAAAATTATTTTATTCTATTACATTATTTTAATTATATTAAAAATTAAATTATTTTTAAAATATATTTTATTAAAACTATTTGTACTGTTGTAATAATAAAATTATATTATATTTAGTAATTTATTATCATCATATGATTTATAACACCAATCTATCACAATTCTTGTTTATTATAAAAAAATTATAAAGAAAAAATTACAGTAGTTTTTATAGTTGAAATGGAATAAATTTTTCATGGTCCAATGTGTGCATGCATCATATGATGGTATATGTACGTCATGGTGCATCACTTTTATTAACTACATATATTATTGATATATATATATAAAGTTTTTTTTTATTTTCTAAATTATAGAAATTATTTATATAAATATTCATCCATATACTTTAACTTTTATTAAAAAAAAATTATTTCACCGTTCACTTTGTCTATTATATAGTACAACGGGATAAGAAGTTATATACTTATTTTACTCTTAAAAATAATTAAGTATTTTAATATATTTTACTCTTAAAATATAATTAAGTATTTTAATTGGTAAATAGTAGGAGATTCGCTTTCATAAACTTATCGAATTTGAGATAATAAAAATAAATTCTATTCAATTTTATTATTTTTATAAATATAATATATATCTTAGAGTAACAGAAATAGTAATAGCACTTAGTTAAATACTACAAGTTTAAATATTAAAGAGATAAAATAAAAATTGTTAATAGATAAAAAAAATAAAATATAAAAATAAATAATTATAGAAGGGTGGTTGTTTTTTTAAGTATTTTAGCATTTTCTTTTTAGCAACTTGGTGAGAAGAGTCCTTTTTGTTCATTCCTTTGTAATAACACGAGGCACACGCCCGGTCAATTGCTTTTACTCGTAATGGTTTTGGTCATCCAAAAGATTTATATATATTGTTTAAGGATGTTGGTTGGTTGTTGTTGCACATCATCTTAATTTCATGATCCGCTAAACAAACTAATAATATAGAGGAGTTAAATAATAACCAACCGTAGTGCAGTTAATTTGTTAAGAATTTAATTATTAGTATTTACAGTTTGAAGTTTAGTTGCTTTATATTTTTAACTGTATTTATTTCTAAAAATTATAAACAAAATATTTCTAATAGAGTTTATTTTTAAAATAAATATAAAAACCGTATAGTAATTAGTAATCTGTTAGATAGGGTAGGCATTCCAGCTCGTTATTTGTGAGCCTATCACGTTTCGAAACCGCCAAATTGAATTCGCTCGGATAAACTAGCCGAATGGATGAGATTTTTTCTATTAATATGAAACGAAAATATATATATACTAATCTGTACAAAACTTGCACAATATAGACACTATATCAGAATAATATTACTAAACTAAAACCATTACAACTTTAATCCTAAAGTTTAGGATTAAGTGTATATTTCAAAAAAATAAATAAACTTTATTAAGCTTTACATAATTCATCTCCAAAATATAACCATTCTTTAATTGTCCAAATACGAATACATCCTCAACTACACGATGCTCCTTGCCATGATTAGGATATGAAAAGTGCTAATCACGAGGGGTGAAAACTATAGATAGTTTTCAATCGATGCAACTACCAATAATAATATTGTACATTCACTCGGTTTAAAAATAATATTAATAGATAGATAATAATAAAAAAAATATTTTTATACAAGAAAATTGATAATTAAATTTATCACTATAATGCCTCAAATATTCAAGATGGTATCATGCCACGAGTTACATGTTTACCCAATTATCTCATGACTTAATTAGCCGCCTATTGGATTGGTTACATTTCATACTACACCTTGTGGAGAGCCGATTGTACTACTATTCAATTGATAGCGCACAAACTTCATGGAAAGCTGAGAGAGATTTCACTACTCTCTAATTACTAAGCACTTGGAGCTGAGGGAAATGGTCTACCACAAACTGAGTCGAGAAGATCGACACTTCGATGCACAACCAGAGTCGAAAGTGATCATGTTAGAATTTTGCGCAAGCTAAAACACAGCGAAAAAAAAAATCAAATAAAATTAGATTTTAAAAATTTAAGATCCGATCTCAAATAAATCACGCAAAATAGGATTCTTCATATATTTAAGATAAAAAAAAACCAATTTTTACCTTTGCGCGGGGAGATCTACACCGTAATGTGATAATCGTGAAATTTGGTTCTTTTGAAGCCGCATACATGTCACGCTTCGGATTTGAAACTGGTCTTCTTTTTTTTTTTCCTTAGAGTTTATTTTTTATCTTAGGGCGTGATCAGATCACCACGTGCATAGGAGACCCTCTGTCCACTAGGACAGAGTTTTCCCTATACACGCACGGCTAAGCAACTAGAATCCAACAATCCGAGTCTAACTACAACAATATGTAATCATAATATCATCCATCATCAAATATAACTAAATCGTCAAGTATCCTCATCCACATTAGTTATAAGCATCAAAATAAATATTCAACTAAATTACTAAACATCAAGATAATCATAAGTCTACATCAGGATCACAAGTAACATCATATCAGGAATCAGACGGATCAATAAGCATCATGGGGACAGCTCTATCGTAATTGGCTCATCGGACCGTCTCGACATCCCACCGTCCGATGGACCTTAAAGATGGTCATCTAGGAGTGTGAGATACAACATAAATGTATCCTAGTGGGCACGACGAGCCGAGAAATAACAAATCGTACCTACTGACATATTATAATCAGCGGATAGTAAAAGATCAGTAGGTAAATGCTGATATAGCAAACAGATAACTAAATGAATCATAATCACAGTACGAGCATATAAGAGTACAGGTGCTAGAACATGCTGGAATAGATATCTAAATCATAATCATAATACTGAGTATATAAGAGCACATGTGCTAGAGCATGCTGAACATATATATAATGTTACGGAATTTGAGTTGGCGTAGTTTCGTGAAAGTCTCAAGTCTTGAAGATTGAAGGTGAAGAAAGTTGGATCATTTAACTCAATATCAAGAAAGAAGAATTCAAAAGGATCAGGTATGTTTAACTAAAGATTTTGTGTGATCCGAATACTTCTTGTAGGGTAGAAACACTTGGAAGAATCTTTCATTGCATAAAAATCAAAAACTGGACTTGGGACATGTTCAGGATCCGGATCAGGTTGTTCGATCCGGATCCCGAAGGTGGTTCGTTCATACACCAGTTCAATCCGGATCGTAGCCTCTCTTGATCCGGATCCCGAACACTGAGTTTACCATCTTCCTTGAACGATCCGGATCAGGCTTCGCAATCCGGATCCCGAACCTTTGTTTTTCTGGAATTGCCTGACTCGTTACGACGATCCGGATCACAGCTAATCCGATCCGGATCGCCGTCCGTAAAATTTCCAGAAATGTTAGGTTTTTGATTCTTATCTCCTTCCTAGGGTTTCTAACCTATAAATAGACCCTATGACTCTTTTTCTAGGGTTAATCCAAAAAGAGGCCGAAAATAAAAATAGCCGTCATTTTCATATATACGCCTCTAGATCCACATATAGAGAAGAAAGGAAATCATTAGAGAATACTCTATGTTTCTTCATCTATATTGATTAGTTTGATTCTAGGTTTTCATACTCACATCTTGAGTTGAATCAAACTAATGAATACTTAGATGGTATTTCCGATCTATCTTTGATCTAAGTATTCGGCGGATCATCACCACCAAAAACAACGATTTACCCCAAAAATCGGCGCGTGGATTCGCGTGTCCTTGTGGATTCAAGGTTCAACCGCTCTCGTGGATTCGGAGCGAGGCACGTTCGTGGATTCGAAGGGTGCTATTGGGTGAAGACCGTGGATTCGGTCGGACGTCGTGGATTCGACGTTGGACGCCGTGGATTCGGCGTTGGGCGCAGATCGTGGATTCGAGAAGCGTCGTGGAGCGAGCGGAGAAGATCCTCTAGGAGCGTATGGAAAAGGTTGAGTCGTAAGTGTGTACGGTAAATCACCTTGTACGTGTTTTAATTCTAGTGGATTTCTGCCGTGTTATCGGTCCCGTGGTTTTTTACTCCGGTGATGGAGTTTTCCACGTAAAAATCTTGCGTATTATTTTTATTTCCGCATTGGGTTTTTATCGCAACGATTTTTGAGTGTTTATACGTTTACACCTATTCACCCCCCTCTAGGTGTTTTTTTCCCCTATTTAGATCCTTATTACATATAACCCAACAAGTGGTATCAGAGCGGGAATAGGGTTGTAAACAATGGTTGAAGGTGGAAACATCAACCGACCCCCGTTCTTCGATGGAACAAATTATGCGTACTGGAAAGTGCGGATGAAAGCCTTTTTAATTTCCATCGACGAACGGGTGTGGCAATCAATTGAATTAGGATGGTCTAATCCAACTGAATTTATTGGTGATGTTCACACCTTAAAACCTAGGTCGAAATGGACCAAGGAAGAGTTAGATTCATCTTCTTACAATGGCAAGGGAATTAATGCTATTTTTAATGCCTTATCTCAAACTAATTCTCTCGCGTCTCGGCATGTGAGACTGCGAAAGAAATCTGGGATGTTCTTCAGGTTACACATGAGGGAACTAACCTCGTGAAGATTCAGAAACTGCAAATGCTTACGAGCAAGTTTGACTCTATCTTGATGGCAGAAAATGAATCTTTCACGGACTACTATACACGATTGCAAGATATCGTGAACTCATGTGCTAACCTGGGAGAGAAGATTCCAGAATTTAAGATTGTGAGAAAGATCTTAAGAACTCTTCCTGAACGATTTCACCCAAAGGTTACTGCCATTGAAACTATTAAACACCCGGACGATATACGTGTAGAAGAATTAGTTGGTTCATTACAAACTTATGAAATGACATTTACTACTAACAATTCTTCTGGAAAGGCATCCACTTCTAAGTCTTCAGGTTATGCGTTGAAAACAACTAAGGAAGAAGACGCGGATACATCCTCCTCAGACGATGACGAGAATCTTTCTATGGAGGAATTTGAGAAGCAGCTCGCTCTCTTGACAAGGAAGTTTCGCCGCAACTTTCGAAGGGGTAATTCAAGCAAATCTCCATCCTTCGAAAAGTCGAACAAAGGCAAGGGTACTTCATGTTACAAGTCAAGAAAGCAAGAGAACTTCTCAAAGGATAAGAAAAGTTCAGAAGGACAACTTCAATGCTTCAAATGTCGAGGCTACGGCCACATTGCAACGGAGTGTCCTAACAAGTATCCGGCAAAGAAGAAGGCGATGCAAGTCGTCACTTGGGATGACAACTCAACGTCAAATGAGTCATCTTCGAGTGATGAAGAAAAGAGCTCCACCGCATTCCACGCGTCCGTATCTTCACCCTTCATGTGCTTTATGGCAAGTACATCCGAGTCGTTGTCCAACTCCACTGTTGAAAAGAATGCAACGGACAATGAATCGGATGATTCGGAAGGTGAAGATTTTGCTCTAGCCTACCACAGACTTTTGAGGGATTCAAAGAAAGTGGCTAAGCAAAACAAGAGTTTGAGAGGGAGAGTGCATGATCTCGAAGAAGAAGCAAAAAGAGCGACTTCTCTCTCAAACGCTCTTGAAGTGGAAAGGGAAAACCTGATAAAAGCAAATGTTTCCCTTCAAGAGTCCAATGAGCAACTTGAGAAGGAACATACAAATCTGGTGGATAACGCGAATCACTTCTCAAAGCTCTACAACGAGGCTCGACAGGATAACCTGGAAATGACAAAGACCATTTTCCAACTCAAGGATGACTTACAAGCGATTCTCTTCAGGAAGGAGTAAGTTGGATAGACTTCTTGGTCTTGGTCAATCAAATCGGTTCGGCCTCGGATACACTCAAACTGGAAACAGTCCAAGTTCGAGTGGGACAGTTTTTGTGCCTCAGTCGGTATCTCCTCCTCCGACACCGGAATTCAAGACAAACAACGACAACAAACCTACTTCATCCTCTTTGGGATCGTCAAGATCTAAGGTATGTTTTCGTTGTGGTGTTTCAGGGCACATAAGAAGAAACTGCAAGACGGGAGTCAAACGCTCACCTCAATCACCTCTTGCAACGACTACCAAAAAGGCGCCTCCCCGGAAATCAAAGCAAAACCTTTCGAAAGAAAAGAGCCTTGGTAGTTCACCGCGCAAGACGACATCATCAAGGAGCGGCAATCGATCTGACAAGACGCCTTCACCTAGGAGAATAACCTCACGACCATTACCGACGCACTCCAAAGGGTTTGGGTGCGCAAAGGTGAAATTTACCCTTGTCTTGTTACCAATGTTTCCTTGCATGCATATGATAGTTCGTCTTGGTATCTGGATAGCGGTTGTTCCCGTCACATGACCGGTGACAAAAATAGTTTTCAAAATCTTGAGAAAATCTCCGGAGGACTTGTTGTTTTCGGAGACGGTCGATCTTCCAAAATTGTTGGAAAAGGGACGGTAACTATTCCAGATGGCCCGATTTTGAAAAACGTCTTATTTGTTGATGGCCTTAAGACTAACCTCATAAGCATAAGTCAACTTTGCGACAATGGTTTTTCGGTTAACTTTTCATCTGTTGAATGCGTTGTAACTGATAAGGACCATGTCTTCTTTTTAAAAGGGGTTAGATCTGAAAACAATTATTATGTTGTTCCTAATAAATTTTCTGAAAATTGTAACTTAGCCACTTTGAATAATGAAACTCTTTGACATGAAAGGCTAGGTCACTTAAATTTTAAGGAACTTACTAGAATTTCAAACAAGGACGTGGTCAAGGGGGTTCCAAAACTTTTATTTAAACAAAACGTTGTGTGTGGTGGTTGCCAAAAGGGAAAACAGTCTAGGACTGCACACAAGAACTTGAACCACGTTGGTACAAAACGGCCCTTGGAACTTTTGCACATGGACTTAATGGGGCCGACCCGTCAACCATCTTTGGGAGGTAAATGGTATATTTTTTATTGGTTGATGATTTCTCTCGGTATTCTTGGGTAGCATTTTTAAAAGAGAAAGCTGATACCTTTGATTCTTTTCACGAGATTTGCCTTCGTATTATGATTGAAAAGAATGAAAAGATCATTCGTGTTAGAAGTGATAGAGGTGGAGAATTCATTAATTCAAAATTCATTGACTTTTGTACTTCAAACGGTATTAAGCATGAATTCTCTGCACCCTATACACCTCAACAGAATGGTGTTGTCGAGCGCAAGAACAGGGTTGTTCAAGAGATGGCGCGTGTGATGCTTCATAGCCGGAATTTACCGCTACATTTTTGGGCTGAAGCTGTGAACACCGCTGTCTATGTCATTAATCGAGTGTTCTTGCGCCCGGGAACGTTAAATACACCATATGAACTATGGTGTGGTAGAAAACCCAACATCAAATATTTCGCATCTTCGGGAGTCGGTGTTACATTTTACGTGACCGTGAAAACCTTGGAAAGTTTGACTCACGAAGTGACGAAGGGATTTCTTGGGTTATTCTACGAATAGTAGAGCATATCGAGTTTTTAACTTGGAATCTAAGACGATCGTAGAATCTATAAATGTTAAAGTAGATGAAGCTTTTCACTTTGGATCTGGAAAATCTACCCTCGATATCTCTCTAGATGATGATTCTCCTGCTAGTGCATCTCCTCATGATAATACTTCCAATATTAATGATGCATCTAATGGCTCTTCTAGTTTATCTGATGTGCAGGAATCATCTCATGTTTCTCCGAGTGCTCCGTTTCAACCAACGTTACGAATCTCCAAGGATCATCCGGAATCGAATATTATTGGAGATCCACAAGGAGTCAGAACTCGGAGGCAGTTGGTTTGTGGATTCGCTTGCTACATATCTTTAATCGAACCAAAGAACATAGATGAAGCTCTTCAGGATGACTACTGGATTAAAGCAATGCAGGAAGAGCTCCATCAATTTGAGCGAAACAAAGTCTGGGAATTAACGAAGCCTCCACAGCAACACAATGTGATAGGTACCAAATGGATCTTCAAGAACAAGAAAAATGAGGATGGTACTATCATCAGGAACAAGGCACGATTAGTTGCTCAAGCGTACTCTCAAGTAGAAGGTATAGACTTTGACGAAACATTCGCCCCTGTAGCTAGACTCGAGTCCATCGTATACTGTTTGCTATTGCTTGTCATTTTAAAATCAAATTATTTCAAATGGACGTTAAGAGCGCTTTTCTAAATGGGTTTTTAAATGAGGAAGTTTATGTGGCTCAAACCGAAAGGTTTTGTAGACATAAACAACCTAACCATGTTTTTCGTTTGAAAAAGGCTCTTTACGGTCTGAAACAAGCACCGTGAGCATGGTACGAAAGGTTGACAAAGCACCTTTTGGAGAAGGGCTATACTCGAGGGGGAGCTGACAGGACTCTCTTTGTGAAACATTATCAAAACAATTTCATTGTAGCACAAATATATGTCGATGACATAGTATTTGGCGCAACAAGAGATAATGATGCTTCTAAATTCGCGGAGACCATGGAAAGCGAATTTGAGATGTCCATGATGGGCGAATTGACTTATTTCCTTGGATTGCAAATTAAACAAAATGATGAAGGTATTCACTTGAGTCAATCCAAGTATGCAATGGAGTTGGTTAAAAAGTTTGATCTTGAAAATTCGAAGGATTTTCCAACTCCAATGGGAACTAGCCACAAGGGATTTGGAAGTGAATCACATAGTGAGAATGTAGACGAGAAACTGTATAGAAGTATGATTGGAAGTCTACTTTACCTCACGGCTAGTCGCCCGGATATATCTTTTGGTGTTGGGATCTGCACGAGATATCAATCTGCACCAAAGGAGGTTCACCTGAAAGCGGTGAAAAGGATCATCCGGTATATCAAAGGATCAATTAATTTCGGAATTTGGTATCCTATGGGAACAAGTCTGGATATTGTTGGATACTCAGATGCCGATTGGGCAGGATCAGTGGATGATCGGAAAAGCACGAGTGGTGCATGCTTCTATCTTGGCCATTGCCTTGTTGCATTGTACAGTAAAAAGCAGAATTGCATAGCACTCTCGACTGCCGAAGCGGAATACATTTCAGCTGGAAGTTGCTCAACTCAACTCATTTGGATGAAAAGCGATTGAGCGACTTCCGCATTTCAGCATCTTCGGTAACAATTCTTTGTGACAACACAAGTGCAATTAACATTTCAAAAAACCCTGTGTTGCACTCTAGAATAAAACATATTGAACTTAGATATTATTTCTTAGAGAGCTAGTTGAATCAAATACTCTTCAACTTTCATATATTTCAACTGAGGATCAATTAGCTGACATTCTAACAAAACCTTTGGATCAAAAACGTTTTATTCATTTACGAAAAGCAATTGGAATGCTTTCCTTGAAATAAACTTCTTTTTGAAACCTTTGCTTAGGATAGGTTTGTATTTGTTTTTGTTTTGTTCATTATCTATGTTTGTACATAGGACATTAATTGAGCATAGATCATAATTGACTTTAATTGCATCTTTTCGCACATTTAGAAATTTATTATGCTTTTGCCATCATAATATTTCACTGTTGCAATGATCATTTATGTTAATTAAATCATCTTCTAAGTGAGCAAGTCATTTCTCTCTCTCAATGATCTCTTGGTAGAGTCATTATCTTATTTGACTGCTTAGTCGAGTATGAAATCGAGATCAATATTTGGTTGAATACTTTATATCTTAAATAATTGATAGCCAATTGAGGGGGAGTCATAGAAAAGTAAAATGCTCAAAGATGTGGAAAGAGTTACATCCCAATGAGGAGTGGGAAAACTACCACCACATGGAGAAAGAGCTACCACCTCGGTCGTCCGAGTATTGTGTGCAGCTACCACATGTATACCAAGCATGGTGTTGTTCAAATTTTGATTAAGTAAAATGCATGTTGAAATACTTGACTCCGTCAAATTTCAAGGTTGGTATAAGGGGGGTTTTTAAAGAAAGATGCTCAAAGAGCCACTCTCTTCAACAGATTGTCTAGATACATTATCTACTATATTGGATTTCAAACATCTATTGATCTTTGTATTCATTTTCTTACTGAATTGATGATTTGATAAAGGCATTACTCATAAGATCAAGTTAGATGTAATTGAAGGTGTTCAACTTAAGGGATTTAATTTTTGTAAATTTCGTTCATTTTGGATATTATTGATAGATTTGCATAATCTAATTCTTGTTGTATGAAACGATGATTTTTGTTTAAAGTTGATACACATTTGTGCTTACAATCTTTTTCCTGGTTTTTCTTGAATTCTCTGAAATTTCTAAAGAAAAAGTGGAGCCGATCCGGATCGGGCAAGATGATCCGGATCCCGAACCGCAGGTTTCTTCTGCGGGCCTGACGATCCGGATTGGACCTGCCGATCCGGATCCCGAACGCAGTTTCCTCACTGCGGGTAGCCGATCCGGATCGCAATCATGAACTGATCCGGATCGCGGCTAGGGTTTATAAAGAACAAAAGGGTTTTGATTTCTTTTACTCCAATCTTTTGTTCCAATTTCCAGAGCCTCTCTCTCTAGATTTCATCCTTCCTGGAAGCTTTCAAACTCAAGTTCTTCAACTCCAAGTAAGTTTTATTGATCAAAATCTCGGTTTTTCACCGTTTTTCTCTTTTCCTCCTCAAACGTGATGAATTTCTTGGATCAACTTTGTTTGTGGATGGTTTTTGATCAAATTTCTTTTGAAATAAGAACTCTGGGTAGATTAGTTTTGATTATATGCTAGGTATTCTCCTGATTAACGGATTTTTAGGCTTCGATTTCTAAAATTTCGGTTTTAGGGCATATAATAAGGATTTTCGAAAATCATGCAATTGATCTATTTTTAAAAGTCCTTTTGCAAAACTAATTTGATTCTTAGTCTCTCTACATGATTATGATTGTTTGGGTACAATTTTTCAAATCTTTGAAAATTAACAATTTTTCATGTGTTCTTGAGTTGTTCTCACAGGATTTAATCTTCTTAAAGCATTGGATCAATGGGATTCACTTGGATCATTCTTTTATTGGTCACTATGGTACACTCGGGCCACAAACAAGTTAAAAGAGCTAAGAAAACACAACAAAAGGTGAGTTTCATGTGATCAGCGACACAGAAGTAGATTGTCACGAGTAGATTGGACTGAATGACAGATGATGATGACTCATTGCCTGAACAAAAGGCGTCTGTGTTCAAAAGGAAAAGCACCAATGACTTCTTCATCCATTTCCTAAAAAGAAAAGACTTGCTCGACGACCTGGACGAGCTCGAGGTATTGAAATAATGAACCATGTCAAGAGAACCCAAGGAATATTTCTCAAATTGACACTGAATCAGAAGACAAGAAGATTGGGACACATTTCTTGACGAAGTACAACAAGGCATTGATGAAGAAAATAAGGTTTACCTAAAGAAAAAGAAGCTACTGAAGTCTTCCTCAATACTTAAGCAGCAAGCCATGAAAGAATGTACCAAGCAATCCACCCTTTTTTGCCAAGACGATCTCCTCGGAATGAAGTCAGACTGCTCCGTTAATCGTCACTCAACGTTCTTCAACTTCCAGAAGAACTGACCAAAGGGAAATCTAGAGTCTTCCATAAACAAGACAAAAAATGGCTCTAGAACTCAGAAAGATGTCCAAGGACATACATCAGATGAGCAAGAGTGTACTACGATATCGGGAATGCTTAAAGGAATTTTGAAAAAGCTGGGTTGCACGAGCTCTGAAGACTCCGCCTCGTTGACTCAGATTCAGATGCTGAATCGTCTGACTAACAATTCTCTTTGCAGGAACTTAGATTTTTAACCTTTTCTTGTGCAGGTTTTTTCAGTTTTTAGGACTACTCTTAGTTCTAGTCTAAACTTCGGAACATTTCTTTGAAATTTTTTAACTCTCCTTAAATTTTTGGTAATTTTGGCTTTGTTTGTGACAAAAAGGGGGAGAGAGTTTAGAGAACTTGAACAATGAATTGTGACAATTGTGATCTTGTATACATCAAGGTAAATGATGAACATGATGACTGCATCAGGTACATGATGACAATGCTGATGTGAAATTTTGTATACATCAAGGTAAGTATCATTCAACTTCAACTTTGTTTTTATCTTGTGATTGTTTGCATGTCTCTACTAACTATTCGACTAACTATTTGGGCATGTAATGACTAACAAGTTGATGTTGGACTAACTTTGTGACATTTGGTTTTTGATTGCATAGAAGATATGTTGGTTTTTGACTATGATTCTCTTACATATCTGAATTCTCAAATGTCATGATGATCAGATAAACTCTATCTCTGTACTAGGTTTTGTATGCTAAATATTCTTGAGGTATCTAACGATCTCTTTTTGTCAAGAATGATTTCTTTGTGCAGAGAGTACAGATGTCTAAGTCTAGAGTCTGTTTTAGGAGTTTATCTCATGTTTTTAAATTTTTGGATCTCCATTGTAAATTTTTGTTGTATGGTGATAGCAACAAAAATATCTTTTTGAATTTTCTTTAGTGGATCTGTGTTTTGTCACGAAACCGCCAAAGGGGGAGATTGTTACGGAATTTTGAGTTGGCGTAGTTTCGTGAAAGTTCAAGTCTTGAAGATTGAAGGTGAAGAAAGTTGGATCATTTAACTCAATCTCAAGAAAGAAGAATTCAAAAGGATCAGGTATGTTTAACTAAAGATTTTGTGTGATCCGAATACTTCTTGTAGTGTAGAAACACTTGGAAGAATCTTTCATTGCATAAAAATCAAAAACTGGACTTGGGACATGTTCAGGATCCGGATCAGGTTGTTCGATCCGGATCCCGAAGGTGGTTCGTTCATACACCAGTTCAATCCGGATCGTAGCCTCTCTTGATCCGGATCCCGAACACTGAGTTTACCATCTTCCTTGAACGATCCGGATCAGGCTTCGCAATCCGGATCCCGAACCTTCGTTTGTCTGGAATTGCCTGACTCGTACGACGATCCGGATCACAGCTAATCCGATCCGGATCGCCGTCCGTAAAATTTCCAGAAATGTTAGGTTTTTGATTCTTATCTCCTTCCTAGGGTTTCTAACCTATAAATAGACCCTATGACTCTTTTTCTAGGGTTAATCAATAAGATCGAAAATAAAAAATATCCTTCATTTTTATATACGGCTCTAGATCCACATATAGAGAAGAAAGGAAATCATTAGAGAATACTCTATGTTTCTTCATCTATATTGATTAGTTTGATTCTAGGTTTTCATACTCACATCTTGAGTTGAATCAAACTAATGAATACTTAGATGGTATTTCCGATCTATCTTTGATCTAAGTATTCGCGGATCATCACCACCAAAAACAACGATTTACCCCAAAATCGGCGCGTGGATTCGCGTGTCCTTGTGGATTCAAGGTTCAACCGCTCTCGTGGATTCGGAGCGAGGCACGTTCGTGGATTCGAAGGGTGCTATTGGGTGAAGACCGTGGATTCGGTCGGACGTCGTGGATTCGACGTTGGACGCCGTGGATTCGGCGTTGGCGCAGATCGTGGATTCGAGAAGCGTCGTGGAGCGAGCGGAGAAGATCCTCTAGGAGCGTATGGAAAAGGTTGAGTCGTAAGTGTGTACGGTAAATCACCTTGTACGTGTTTTAATTCTAGTGGATTTCTGCCGTGTTATCGGTCCCGTGGTTTTTTACTCCGGTGATGGAGTTTTCCACGTAAAAATCTTGCGTATTATTTTTATTTCCGCATTGGGTTTTTAATCGCAACGATTTTGAGTGTTTATACGTTTACACCTATTCACCCCCCTCTAGGTGTTTTTTCCCCTATTTAGATCCTTATTACATATAACCCAACAATAAATGAGGCATCATGGTAGAAATCAGATCCATCGAGCCACCATTTTGGTCCTGGACTCAGGCTAAAGCCATAACGCAACATGACGCTGACATACCCGCACTCACATGTGCTAACGGGGCTCAGGGCTTTCTATAGCCCACTTTACCGGCACAGAACGCAAGGTAGGGAGCATCCCACAGCGTAACGTGAAGTACGCGTGTGTGGCGATCATAATGCTGATGCTCAAGCTTACGGTCTAAGTACCGGGTAATGGGCAACAAGCCGGAATCCCCACAGGGATGTAGATTTTTGTATATCAATCATAGGTTATCTAATGCAATATGGAATACAAGACATGTATAATTGAGTAAAATAAATCTACATAAATGACCAAGTAGACATGATATATGTCAAAGTATAGCTACTGTACTGATACCTACTAATGACCAATCAGGCATGATATATCCCAATATAAGCGAGTAATAAGCAATCAATGGGAAATAAAGCTCAAAATAGAATCAGGGCTAGCA